>LNAC01000134.1:1468731-1531158 GCA_002007465.1 Ailurus styani
GGGGTGGGGGGGTGGGAGGTGCAGCTATTCCCATGATCTTTCTCCACTCAGGGAAGCCCAGAGCCACGCAGAGTAGTTTGTGTTGGGAAAGGGGGTGGGGAAAGTTTTGAATGCTGAAATTTTAATCTGGGTTGGACTGCGTTTTAATAATTAAAAGTGTCTGGAAAGTTATAGAATCTGCAAAAAATATTACTAAGGGAGGGGGTGGAATTTAACATAGCAGGATGGAAAATGAGCAGCTGAAAGTTGTGAAACCATTTCCAGAAGTGATTTTAAGGACAGGCCTGGACGTGGCATATCCTTTCTGCCTGGATTTAACTGACCACAACCCAGTCCCATGACATCAACCTAAATGTGTGTGAGGTTCAGAAACCTGCCCCTGTCTGCCCAGGAGGAAGAATGATTTGAACTATGAAGCATTGTCTTGTCACAGGCTGCCACTTTGAAATCCAGAACATTGCACAAGTTAGAAGACAGGAATCTAGTGGTTTTGTAGTGATGATAATACTATACAGATGAAAACCTGTCACGTGACAGACACTGTTCAGGAGTTCTCACGTTTGCTCAAACAACCGACTGTGTTTTACAGGCTGGGCCTCCCAGAGAGTGTGCTCTGAGTTGCCCCTGATTAGATTAGGATCTAATATTTAATCCCGGCAATTCTGCGACATGGGTGCTGTGACTCTCATTTTCTCTAAGAAACCAAAAGAACTAACAATTTAACGCCACAACTAATAGGTGGCGAATTTATTGTTAGTGTCTGGCTCTGTCCCACTTCAGTTTTCCTGCTGTTTCTATTATACTCATATCATCTGGTCATCTTGACTTCTGAAAATCCAAGGCCTTTCTTCTTCTCTTTGTTCAGGGTGAATTTCCTGAGACTCATTTTGATGATTCTATGATGACCCCCTACTGATTTTCCACATGACATATATTCACTGTGCCAACGATCATGCTGCCTACCGTCAGAGTTTATTGTTCCATCTGGCTATTATTATTCCATTTGTACAAGATCCTGGTGTGTATGGCTCTTTTTTGGTATAAAGTTCCTGGTTTAATGGTTTGATGATGTGCTGAGCTGCATTTGGTGTGCTGGGTAATTTCCTTAATTTGACTCTGATGTTTTTGAAGATTGAGTATTCACCAGTTCATGCAATTTTGATTTTTGACTCATAAAACTGGAGCAGATGGGCTTGGGACTCAATAATTCAGCTACTGCTGATCAGTTTCATATCTTTGTTCATTTATTAATGGGACTGTTGCTAGTGAGTCTTTATAATTTTCTTTTTGTCACCTCAAACAATTGTTTGATATTAATATACTGTCACTTTAATCTCAGATTATCCTTTCACGTTTTGTGGAAGCTCAGTAAAAACACTTTAAAATAATCTGTTTAGTTTTGCTAAGTAAGCATCATAGTATCATAATTAGATGTAGGGGGCTTTGGAATCCAAAATATAATTTCCTTTTTAATCAGTTTAAACAAAGCACATTGATTTATCTTCCTAGCATGTTCTGATTTGCCAATTGGCTGGAGCCATCAAAAGTAGCTTAAATGGGGGGAGGACACGTGGGGAACTTGTGGGTGTGATTCTAGTTACTGGAGTGAAATTGGGAAATTAGTAAAAGCAATTTTGCTTTACCTTGGTTGTCTTTTAATGAGTGACCATCGGCAGGGTCCCTTTAAAGTGATGTACCCAACAAATACGCATCGGTAACATGCTATTTTTATGCCAGTCTCTGTGATCAAAAATGATGAATTCTTGGACCTTTTGAAGTGTTCTCAGCCTAATAGGGGTAAAGGAGATATATATGTATCTCAACCCAGAGTGATAAACAGTGATGGTGCAAAAGAGGGAGGATTAATTGGACCAGATATTAGGTTTCACAATATTTAATTGATACTTAATCTCTCAGAGAACTGGTTACATAACCATTCCCTCTGCTTAAATAATGCGTTAGGGCAATCAGTCATGAGTTTTCTTTATTTGATCCCTGAGTCTTTCTCTGTGAGGTTAGAGGGCTGCATCTTAAGACTTTGGTCTAGAGAGATTTTTAGTATTTGAGAAGCTAGACTTGGCCTTGCTTTCTCTATCATACTTCTTATTTTTTTCTATACATATGTAAACTATATGTATAGAATAACTTCTCTCCCATATATAAATGAGTTCTTTTATTGAGTGGTGCTGCATCTAGATCTTTGAGTGGCCTGGGAATGGAAAATAGAGTTCCCTTCAGGGTCATTTGCCACTTTACAAGTTGTTTGTCAAAATTTGCAAGTAGAGCAGTCCTTGCAAACAGTGGAGCATTTGATTTTTAATTCCTTTTTTTTTTTTTTTGTAATTAGGATACATTTTTTATTAAGAGCCGCTAGAAACCAACATTTTTTCCACCCATAAATTTAGCATCTTCTGACATGGTGAGAATTACGATGGTAGGAAGAAAGGGGACTATGCAAACAAAACAAAGACATAAAATGTAATGAGGGAAAAGCAGCCAGCTTGCCGCAACTGTAAAGAAGAAGAAAACTTCGGGGAGGTCTGATTTATGGGGAATAATTATTATTGGCTGATTTAGAAAACTGGGGCAGAGATAGGAAGACGCTGAAATGGCTGTTTTTGCAAACTGATTTGAAGAACCCTTCTTTTCTATGCCATTATAAAATAATAATTCTTGGTGAATGTGTCCCCTTTCACTTAAGGATTTGCAAGGACTTTAAAAATACTGCTTGGATAGAATTATGGTGCTAGAGAAGCACATTCAGACCACTATTTTAAATGTAAAAACAAAGACCAGGAGCAGGACAGGGATTTGTGAAAAGTTGCCTAGGGGATCAGAACAAGAGAATAGATCCAGTTAACAAATTCTGATTTCCGAAATGCAGAAACAATTGGTTACCAGAGTTAAACTTTAAATTCTAATTAGGGAATTTCATCTTTACAATAGCTTTCAATTTAAGAGAGATATTCAACCATTCATTCATCATTCAGTTATCCATTAGACATTTATTGAGCTCCTGCTATATACCAAGTACAGACTTATGTGCTAAGAGTACATGAGTTCCTATATTTAAAGAGGTGAATTTAAATGAACACAATAAACTAAGATGTACATTTTCCCAGTTGGGAAATACCGATTAATAAAATGCTTAGACTTGGAAACCCAGGTGTTATCTTTTTGTTGTTGATAACTTATTTTTTTCCCCTAAAATGAAGGATGATTTGCATGATTATTCCTATAGTTTTTATAAGGTACCAGTTTAATCAGATGCATCTCATTAGACCAGAAGTTGAAATCAAAACATTGGAGGTGGTTATTTATATTTGGAAAGAGCATAGAGGCAAACTCAGGGATCTGGATTATAATCCTTTTTCTTTTGTTAACCTATCGTATGAATTAAGGTAAGAGGTCACACCTCTGCAGGATTTATAGTTCTCGTTTCTAAACATTAGCTGTAGGGCTCTTTAAGATTCTCTTTAAATTCTAAAAAATCAAATATGTATTGAGCACCTCTTATAAACCTAAATTGTCCAAGAAACTGTGGATACAGACATGAACAAAATAGTAGGGTAGAAGGAAAATCAGAGTGTGATGTTCTGGAGACCACCTGAAGAAATGGTTCCCAGGAATAGGAAGATTTTAATTTTCAAATGCTGTTGATAAATTAGATGAAATTTAGGGTGAACATTGACCATTGGCATTAGCAAAATTAATCACTGGCAACCTTGACAAGTGCAGTTTCAAGGGAGTGATGGCATAAAGATGTGATTTCAAAGTGATTTCTAGGTGAGAGACTGAATATATAAATGGATAATAGCCAGAATATATATAAAAATAGATTTCTGACCCACAATCAGGAGCAAACAGACCAGGAAACCAACCCATTGTCTACACTAAGCAGCCCAAGAAGTCAACCTACTATCTCCAAGTCAGAATTGTAGAAAGTTATCTCTATCAAACAGTCCGGGCAACTAAAGAATTACCCTTGTGACAGTGCCGAATGGCCAGGACTTGATTAATAACTGATAGTTTCCCTAATTTTTGTTTGTTTCAAACTTAGGGCAAATTAGAGAAAGCCAAATAGGCACCTCGAGCCATGATATAGGACATCCTGCTTCTACTTAGCCTGCCTGCAGCTTCCTCGTGCCAGCAGCCTCCACTCATGGCACACTTGAAGCCTTTGCTTTTTTTCCATGAAGCTTTCCCTCTCCTCTGCCTGCCAATGAGTCTCTGCTGAAGATGACAGGTGGTGGCTGACTCCTTTGTTATAGCAAGTTCTGAACGAATAGCTCTTGCTTGTTCTCATTTGGGTGGTTTTGTTTATTTCCACTTAGAACAAGTGTGAGAAGAAAAAGTTGGAAAAAAAGAATATAGACAGTTTAAAAAGAGTTTTGTTATAAAGCTGAGCTGAAAAATGAGCCAGTAACTGAACTGAGATACATTCCTTTTGTCATTGTACTGGCGAGGACATCAAACACAGTGATAAATAGAAGCAGCAATGGTGGGCATACTTATTTCTTCCTGATGTTAAAAAGAAAATTTGTGAAGTTTTACCATTATGACATTTTCTGTGTCCTTGGACATTATCTTCTATTCCTAATTTGAGAAGAGTTTTTAAATTCATATTGAATATTTATTTTTTTTTTTGGTTTAATCATGAATGAGTGTTGATTTTTTTTTTTGACAAATTCCCTTCCTGCATCTATTAAGGCTATTACATGGCTTTTTTATCCTTAATGTTTGTAATGTCCTGAATTATGCTGTTAGATTTTCTTTTGCTTAGCATTCTTGAATTCCTGCGTTAAATTAAGCTTGAACACGACTTAAAAAAATGCATTGCTGGTTTGGTTTGCTAATACTGTTTAGTATTGTGTCATAAGTGAATATTTATTCCCCTCATCAGTGTTGTTTTATTCATACATCAGATTTTGATATTGATAGTTTATATACTAAGCTTATAAAATAGGGTTTCCCTTTTTCCTTTACTCTCTAGAAAAGTTCGTATAGATCAAAGTTATCTATCTGTTCTTGAATTTTGATAGCATTTACCTCTAAATGCTTATAGGCCAAGAATCTCTGTGTACGTGGGTGTCTATTTATGAAGGTACTGATTTCATTTCTTTAACATAATCATTAAATACATATTTTTAATTTCTTCTGGAGTCAGTTTTAGACCATTTCTCTACACTTTCACATTTGATGGAATAATATTTTTCATAGTAGCGTCTTTTAAAAAATTTCAGTCAAATTGTAATTGTATCTTTTTTTATGAATATATCTCATTTGGGCCTTTTTTCCCTTGATCTTGATATTTTCTTTTATGATTTTGTCTTCCAATTAACTGATTTATACTCATCTTTATTATCTCCTGATGATGCTTTCAAAACCCCTTTTCCGTTCCTTCCTGTACTTTTCCACATCCCCCAGAACTGTGGATCTGCTTTCTATCACTCTAGATCAGTTTGTATTTTCTGTAACTTTATATGAATATAATACCATTTGTACTGTTTTTGTCCACCTTATTTCAATTAGCATAGTTATTTTCCTCCAGTTATTGCATGAACTAATAGTTTATTCCTTTTTGTTACTGAGTAGTTTTTGATTGTATGACAGTGTTATTTTTTTATCCGTTCACCTGTTGATGGAAATTTGGGTTGTTGTTAATTTTTGGCTTCTCTATATAAAGCTGTTTAGAACATTTGTGTAGAAGTCTTTGGGTGAGCATAGGATTTCAGGTAGGAGTGGATTAGCTGGGTCATAACATAGGTATATGCTTAATATTTTAATATATTGCACAGTATTTTTTCAAGTGGTTGTACTATTTTATGTTCTCACAAGCAGTGTGTCAGAGTTTAAGTTCCTTCACATTGTCACCAAAACTTGGTTTGGAAGAGTCTTTCCAATTGAATCATTGTTAAGAGTTATGCAGTGCTATATCTTTGTGGTTTTAGTTTGCATTTTCCTAATATTTGATGATATTGAGTCTGTAATAGCCTGTGATTATTTGCCTTCCGTGTTATCTTCTTTTTCCCATTTAAAAAATCTACCAGGAAAATTATTTGCAAATACTTTATCCTTATTTGTGGCTTGTCTTTTCATTTTCTTAATAACATCTTTCAAAGAGCCCAAGTTTTTGATTATGATGAAGTCCAGTTTAACAATATTTTAATAGATTGTTCTTTGAAGTTTTATCTATTAAGTCTTTGCGTAACTTAAGGAATTTCCGCCATGTTTTATTCTAGAAGTTTCATTGCTTTATGTTTTATATGTAGACCTAAAACCCATTTTGAGTTGAACTTTATATATGATGTGAGGTGTGTATTGAAGTTTCCTTTTTTGCATAATGATATATGGTTATTCAGCACTATTTGTTGAAAGACTATCCTTCTCTCACTGAATAATCTATGTATCATTAAAAAATCAATTGTCTATATATGTGTAGTTTTATATCTAGACTCTCTCTTATTCCACAGATATATTTGTCTATATCTGTACATCAATACCCATATTGTCTGGATTAGTGTGACTTTATAATAAGTCTTCATATCAGGTAGCACAAATATTTTAACTTTGCTCTTTTACAAAATTGTTTTGATTATTCTTAGTCCTTAGCATTTGTGTGTGACTTTTAGGCTCAGCTTGTCAAATCCTACCAGAAATATCAGGAGCTTGATTGGGATTGTATTACATCTACAGATCAATTTGGACAGAACCAACATCTGGAAAACAACAGAGTTTTTAGTCCACGAACAGAGTTTTTAGTTCTTATATCTTTCCATTTCTTTAGGTCTTTTAAAATTTCAGCACTGTTTTGCCAAAGGTCTTGCATAATATACTTCTGGGATCTACCCTTAAAATTTCATTTTTTGATGTTATTATAAATGTTGCTTTTTTCAATTTCAATTTCTGTTCATTCATGTCTATTATAAAGAATTACTTTTGTTTTTGTATATTAGCTCTGTATCCTAAGCTTAATTACTACTTCTAATGGTTTTTTTGGTATAAATTCCAGTGGGTTTTCTATGTAGATGATCATGCTGTTTGGTAGAATAGACAGTTTAACTTCTTGTTTTACAAACTTTTATTTATTTTTCTGTGTTAATGCAGGGGCTGGTACCTTCAGCTCAATGAATATAAATGGTGAGAACTGTATTCTTATCTTTTCCCTAATATTAGCAGGAGAACATCCAGTCTTTCATATTAAGTGTGAGGTTAGTTGTAGATTTTAACAGGTGCCCTTTATCAGATTGAGGAAATTCAATTTCCGGTGTGCTGAGATTTTTCTAAGAATGGATATTAGATTTTGTCAAATGATTTCTCTGTATATATTGAATCATCTGGTTTTATTTTTTAGATGGTTCACATGGTAAATTATAATGATTGAATTCAAAATGCTAAATCAATCTTACATTCCTGGGGTAAACCTCATTTGGTCATAATATATATTCATTTTTATGTTGCTGGATTCAAGTTGCTAAAATTTTGTTCAGAAGTTTCACATCTGTGTTCAAGAGAGATACTGATCTTTAGTTTTCTTGTAATTTTTTGGTCAGGTTTAATTATAAGTTTACTGCTAGACGTATTCCGTTCTCTCTAATAGCTTGGAAAAGTTTGTGTATAATTGGTGTTGTTTTTTGCTTAAGTGTATGGTACACTTCCCCCCAGTGAAGGTGTATGAGCCTGGAAATTTGTTTGAATTTCTTTCAAAAATATCTGAAAGCTTCACAATATAGGGCCCAAATTCGCATCTGTCAGGATTGGGGGGTATTCAGTAGTAGCTGCCTGTAGTCTGCCATAGTCTCTGTAACTCTCTCTTGGCTAACATTGTTTATTTATATTACCTTTTTGGCTACTATCACCTTTTGGGTTACCACTTTTATTAAACTGTTCTCAATTTGCATTCATTTGTCATAGATCCCAAAGATGATCTAATTTAGTAGATGATGAAAACTGTAGCCTGATTTATAAAGGTCATCCAGCAAGTTATATTAGAAGTAGAGTCTAGATTTCTTGTCATTTGCTCAAGTGCCTTTTTATTGTCCCATGAGACTTTTTTATACCTGTGCATAATCTGCTTGCATTGTACTTGCTCTAGCCAGTATAATCCTTTGGGTACAGGAACTGATGTACACAAGTAGATGGATGCATTCTTCATGCATAATATATAAAGGAGCATATTTTATAGTCATTGTTCTTAGTAAACATTTCCAAGGCCTCATTGCTCTTGTTCTTTCCTTTCTTTTCTTCCAATTCCCTACTCATCATAACATGGAGAAGTGGATAAATTTAGCCAACGTTGTCTCATTCCACCTTGGTATTTCTTACTGTGGTCCTTATATTCTCCATCTTTGCTTTCCTAATCCAAAAGCTTACCCCTCATGCCTGGATGTTTGTAATACTACAGCAATAGAATTTCCTTCCTTCATATAATCCTGCTTCAAAATATTTTGATACGTGGTAAGAATAGTCTTAGCACAAAATATAATCTTCTGTTTAAAAACTTCTTTTCCTATGATCAAGTTTTCCTAGCATGGACCTGAAAGAAGTTGGGAGAAGGTATCATGTGAGGACCTGTTTATTAAGTTAGGAACAGTCTTGTTTGGGCCCCAGGGTGCTTCTTTCTTCATCAGCCCCCCCCCCTTTTTTTTAATTTTTAAATTTATTTATTTATTTATTTTTATTCTTTGTTCATCAGCCCTTTTATCACATCAGTCTAATGATTGGGAACAGCTCTTGGATCTTTGTAGTTCAGGTACATGGCCTGACAGTACTTGCTGCAGCTCTTTTAAAGAAGCCTTTAATTAAGAATCACACAAATATCATTGGGAAGAGGGGACTCATTCCTTAGAATGGAATATGTAAACTTTCCTACAACTTAATATTCCTAATGCACCTTTTTTTTTACAAAATTGTGGTTGGCTGCCGGTGCCTCCTAATCAGCTTATTGTGGGCAGTGAGGTGATATTTTTAGGTATATTCCGTTCTTGTTCCTCTAGCCATGCTTTCTCCATCTTTGAGCTTCATCCTTGTCCAGGGTACTCTTGCTATTCGTCTTTATGTTAATAACAGAGATCTGTGTTTCTCTTCTCAATGTATCTTCCAGATTTAGTTCTTCATGAAGAGATGTTCTACTTCACCTAGAACTTAGCAATGTTGTTTGTATTGCTTCTGTGTTTTTTAAACCATTAACTGCCAGTTTACAGATTTTTGCTGTTTGAGAACTATGGAAGCCAGAATCTCCCTCTTCTGCTTCAGAATATCTTCTTGATATCTGGGAAGAATGTCTTCTATGATCAAGACAAGAACCAAATAATGGTTAATGCTACCTCCCTGGGCTCCCAAGACCCTGAGATGAGTGTCTCCTTGATGTTGACAGTATTTAGGAGGCTAACTACAGAGCTAGCTAAAAAAATCATGGTGATGTTTGTAGGCATGAAATTGAACATTCAGAATTTCTGGATATTTAATTATGCTGTTTTGATGATAGCTATGATACTATTTATTTTGGTTTATGGGGCTATTTTTTAGTCTTACTTCTTTTTAGACCACTAGGCTTTCCATTTGGATATCTCTTTGGAAAGAAAAATATTCCTGGATCACATCTCTGTAGTCTTGTCAGTGGTTCCCGAATGCTGATCTCTGAGCCACTACTGACTGTACTGCATCAAAATTCTCTGAGAGAATTTATTAAAAAGTATAATCCCAGGATGCTTCCCTAGAATTTCAGATAAATTATACATGGGGTAAGACCTGTGTTTCTAAGGAAGCTCTTAGGATATTCCTTTATGAAGCTGGGTTGAGAAATGCCAATCTAAATGGTGGACATCCCATTTAGGTTTGATGGGGTTTTAGATTTCAACGCAATAATAATAACTAATATAGTAATACTTATTGGACACTTACTATGTATCAGCTATCTTAAATGTCTTTGTAGAACATATATATCACTTTTATGAAGATAATGTGATCTTACGAGGTAAATACAATTATCACCCTTATATGGGGAAAGTGAGGTTTACTCAAAATCACATATCTAATGATTGCAACCTAAGCCTATACACAAACCCATTCAGTGCTAAGTAGTGTGCTACTTAAATTTAAGAAGCAAGCACTGGTTCCAACCCCGTCTCCGAGAAGGTGACCTTGGATAAGATTTAAATATTCAGAAAATCTATTTTTTTTCATTTGTAAAATGAGAGGGTTAGATTAGGTAATTTTCTAGTTCTTTTTAGCTCAAAAATTATGCTTTTTGTATGAAAATGCAATTATCTTTAAAGAAACATAACAATGAACTAATCTCTAACATATGAAACATTTATATACAATTACAGCAATATTCATGGAAGTATAAAAACTGAAGTACAATTTGGCACCTTTCACACCAATCTTTCATTTTACGAACACTTAATATATACAATTTCTGCTCTAAATATTGAACTGTGAGTCTCTCTTTTGCTACAGTGTAGGTATCTAGCCATTGGACTTATCTATAGCAAAGCTCTGCCATTCCTGGAATTAAAGTACCCCTTTTCTTTTCTTTTACCTTTTTTAGCTGTCTTAGAGAAGAGACTTTGCCAGAAGTATTGTTGTCTTTTAAGGTTTGAGTCTCTAAAGCTGTCCTAACTAGTTTTCTCTTCTACTGTAATTACTGTTTTGTGGGTCAGAAATGGAGTGCAATGATTTTTTTTTTAATTGAAGTTTTACTTAGTTAACACACAGTGCAATATTGGTTTCTGGAGTAGCATTCACTAATTCATCCCTTGCATATAACACCCAGTGCTCATCACAAGTGCCCTCTTTCATACCCATCCCCCATCTAGCCCATCTCCCATACACCTCCCTCCATCAACCCTCAGTTTGTTCTCTGTCATTAAGAGTCTCTTATGGTTTGCTTCCCTCTCTCCTTTTTTTCTTTTCCCCCTTCCCATATGTTCATATGTTTTCTTTCTTAAATTCCACATATGAGTGAGATCATATGGTTGGAGCAGAACGATTGTATAATTTCTTATGCTCTACACTTCCTAGCATGGCAGCTCTTTTGTTGTTGTGGTGGTGGTGGTGATTTTACTCAGTAGAATCTTTTTTTATACTTGACTTGCTATTTCTGCTCAGCTTCATACCCACGAAAGGCAGGACTTGACAAAATAAAGGTACTTACCAACACTTCTTTGTTAACCTGTGAAGTCTCTGTTGAAACATAGCTCTAACTTTTTAAAGGTGACTACCCCTTTTCTCAGGATTTACACTTTAAAGCATTTCTTCAAGAAAACATCTAGTGGTTTATAGGCTTGGCTTACATAATTTCATATTGAATTTTTTAATATGAATTATGTAATAATAAATGCAAAGATACAGCAGTTTAGGTGAGCATACTGAAATCAGACATACACAGATTACATATGTGTATATATATAAACTATACATTATATATAATTTACTATTTGTAGTGACTGCTAAGATTCTTATCTTCTGATAAGGTCATTGCACAAATTGTTCAGTTGTTGTTAAGCCATCACACAAATGTTTATTGCTGCCTTTTTTTTTTTTTCCTGTTCCAGGAGACATGCTTGCTCTATGGTTCCAGGTTCCAAGAAATGAAATGTTGCAAGACATATCTATCTGCAGCAGAACATTCTGAGCATTGCTTTCCATTCAGTGCTCATGAAAAGGAAGTACAATAAGTAAAGAGAGTCAAGGTAACTTTTAAAATTTTGTTACGGCCTTTGACTAATTTTCTTAAACAAACAGAGACCTCAGTGTACTAAAGTTTTACTTGGTCAAGTAAGGAAAGTCTGATTATTTTAGTAAGCTTAAAATAGAAGGTTTTATAGAGGACTTGAAGAGACACAATTAGCATTGGAAAGAATATCTGACTTAAGGTGTTATGTGAGGGTGTTGTTTATTTCATTCTTTTACTACAAACAGGGCTTCATTTGTACAAATTTTGTGAATGTGGAATTGAGTGGTATAGATGAGCTCAGAAAGGAAACCAGTCCCCATCTCTTAAGGAGGTTGGAGTTCATATGTGTACATTGGCTTCATGTTCTGAGTTTTTAAAATATAGCTCTGATTTCAAATCTGTGCCACATTTGCTGTAACAGATCAAAATATTTTAGAAACGTCTATTTTCTATACCCAAACTACTTCTCTGAAACTTTCTTATATTGCTGACATAGACGTGAAAATTCTTTGGAAAACCCATTGCAGTTTTGGGTTAAAAAAATTTGTAATCAAGGGAAGTGTAAACTATAGAGTAAAGTACAAAGTTTTAAATATCTTGAAAGAGGTGCAAATGAAATAGTGTTGCTTTTCAGAAGTATCTTGCAGGATCAGAGAGGAACTTATGGAAGCAATGGCATTTGAGGTAGACCTGAAATAGTATCGATAGTGACGGTGATGATTACCTAGCAGACATTGTTTGCTTAATTGTTTATATACATTATCTTAGCTTGTTCTTCAAATTCTGTGAAGTAGCTTCAATTATTATCCCTGTTTAATAACTGAAAAAGAGAGACATTAAAAAGATATGTCATATACCTAATTGGGGATAGAACTGAGGATTTAGGGATTTGAACTGAGGTATGTTTGGCTCTAAATGCTGTTTTTAAATTCACTATACCCATAGACTCTACTATAGTATAGTATTTGGCTCTAAATGCTGTTTTTTAAATTCACTGTATCTATAGTATATCTAAGTATAGTCTTAGTAGAATTAAATATAGGAGGGAATGTGTATTTGAGATAGTGGGAGCAGCACGAGCAAAGACACAGAGTGGAAAGCACAGGAAATAGCAGAAAGAAGTTGATTTTGTCGGAGCTATTGGTATGTGGGAAGTGAGAAACAAATTTGGAAATGCCATGTGGGGCCAGTTGGTGAAAAGCCCTGACTGCCAGGCTCAAGATGCTGACTCTTAGGTGATAGAGTTATTGGTAATTCGGGCTAATGAAGAATTGGGATAAGTATATAAGATGTTGGAGACAGAGAGATTCATCGTAGGGTTAGAACTTTGATCCCAAAAGCTACAATGAGGATCTGAACTGCAGAGATGGTTGGAGGAGGCCAGGATATGGAAGGAACTATCAAGGTGCAAAGATGAGACTATGTGACTTAGTAGATGTAGGTTCTCTAGGAAGAGAAGACTGTTGAGGATGGGACATCATGATTTTGGATACACTGATTGGGACACCAAAGTGGACATTTTCAGGAGGCATTTGGAAGATTTGCTCGTAGACCACCACCCACCTGCCTGAATAGAAGGAGAGGGATGCAGTATGTAATGAGCATTATGAATGAATGACGATGAGGCAGAAATGAAGTCAGCATTCTTTTTTCCTAGGGGAGACACTGTTCTGGCTGCTTTACTACAATAATCCTGTGATATAAATCTATTAACTCCATTTTAAAGGTAAAAAAAAATGGCTTAAAAGAAGTTACGATTTGCCGAAAGTCAGAATATTAGTACATAGTAAAGCTAGGATTCAGACTTAAGTTTGCCTCACTGAGGAACCTGAAATCATTAGTCTTTGAAATTATCATCCAGTTATTCATATATATTTTATTGGGCATTTATTTTGTTCAAAGCATTGCTCAATCTCTAAGAAAAATTATGTGAAGAAACTGGTAGTCCAGTATGATGCTATTTTTGTGTGCGTGTATATACACATATATTTTAAAGATTTATTTATTTATTATTTGAGAGAGAGAGAGAGAGAGAGAGAGAGAGAGAGAGAGAGAGAGAGAGAGAGAGAGAGAGACAGGAGGGTCGGAGGGAGAGGGAGAGAGACAATCCCAAGTAGACTCCCCACTGAGCATAGAGCCTGATGCTATGGGGCTTGATCCCAGACCCTGAGATCATGATGTGAGCTGAAACCAAGATTCAGATGCTTAACCAACTGAAACACACAGGTGCCCCTATTTATTTGTATTTTTAAAGAAATACCCATGGAATAATGCTGCATATTTTCTGTGGATACATATAAAAAGAGTCTGGAAAAACACGGCAAATTTAGTAACAGTGGTTACATCTGAGGAAAGAATTAAGGTAAAAGAGGTTAAAGAAATTTATGTCTAAGTTTTAATTGTATGGAAAATATATTCATGTATTATTTGTGTAATTAAAAATTAATTTTAAAATGAATATTTCTGCCTGCAAATGGCTTTCCTTATGGCCATGATTATGATATAAGGATTTTAAATCAAGTAAATGAGGAAATAGGATGAGTTTACAGAATTTATTTTGAACCACTTCTGTGTTAAGTGAGGAAGAGTTTTGTTTTTATTTTTGTTTTTGTTTTTTTCCTGTGACTGGTTGCTGGTTTCTTCTGAAGAAAGTCAAGCAAGCTTCTATTAATGTCATGAGATACGGCAAGTTAGTTGGGCAGACATCATTTTTCTGAGGAGTGTGTCAGGCTGTAGGTGGGAGCATGAGGGGGAAATTCCCCAGCAGGAGTCTGACTGTAACTTGCTCATTCTTGTGGTTGGAATCACTGAGAGCCAGCTGAGTTCTTTTGTCAGTGGGCTGAGGCTTGAGTGTGGAGCTCTCTTCTGTTAAGCTTGTCCACTGGGGGCCTCCTTTAGCCACCTGCAGCCTCACTTATGCCCCACCTGTGGGTCAAAGCTCTACTGTAATTAGCTTCTGCCTAGTACTCTTATTTGGGCTTCAAGAGTTGTTAAAAGTGCTGTTTTCTTTACCCTGTTTCCTCTTAGTTCCCTAACCTTTCTCATCTTTCCAGTCTCAGCTTGAATTCTACTTCCACCAAAGAGTCATCCGCATCCCACCTGCCACACTAGACTGGGAACTTCTTTCTGCGCTCCCCTCCCCCCAGACTTCCCACACTGTTGCATTCCCCTCTCCCACCTAAGGCCTTTCTCCACTCTGGCTGGACATCAAATTATAGAGAAGCTTTAAAAAAGATAAACATCTGGGTCTCACCTCAGACCAATTGCATTTGAATCTTAAGGATTGTATGTAGATACTTACTTTGTAGATAGTGTCCATCATATAATTGCCACTAGTACTTCTTGATATTAAGTACATTAGGAAGAGGGGCTCTAGTTATCTGCATCTATTTGCTTTATTGATACTGAAGACCGTTTCTCACACTTATCAGTTGTTCTGGCCTTACTGGAGTCATTGGGATAATGTCTTAGAGTCAGAGATCTATTTAGCTTGCTTAAGTTAAAGAAAAAATTTTTGACATCATATTTTGTGTTTTCTGGGTTCCGGAAGTAGACAAAGGGACATCTCAAATGAGGATCAAAAAAGTAAATATTCGCAGGAGCTTATGCAAAGCAGTCTCTCAATGCAACATCTTTCACTGTCCATTCTAGTTCACCCTTTACCCATCACCATACCAACTCATATCTGATAATAGCAGTAGGATGAGGTATTACCTGTACAGAGAAAGGTATAAAATTTTTATCCTCTGGAATCTCATTCTTGATCTCATGGGCTCTTAATGTGCAGCATCTACCAGTCAGCATTTGACTTGGTGTTCTTAGACTCAGACATTCCTGATACCTTGGGGCCTAGTATACTGCTCAAAATCTTGTGTGTCCTTTCAACACTCCACATCCACAAATCAAAGAGAAGAACATAATGTTTAAGGGCCCAGGTTCTGAAGCCTGGATCTGGGTTTGGAGGCCAGCTCTGCCATTTCAATGAGCTGTGTGCTTCCCTATGATTCAGTGTTCCCATCTATAAAATGTGGAAAGCATAGTATGGTATCTACTTCATAAAGTGTTAGCAGTATTAAATGAGTTAATATACATGCATAACTTAGAAGATTATCCAGCACATTGTAAATGCTTTAAAAATATTGGCTATTTTATTCACAAAGATTAGGCATTCATCTGGGTTACATAGTTGTTACAGAAGAGTATGGGAAGGACGAAGAATAAACTAATCATAGATAATATAAAACCATTAAAGGTAAAATGGAGTACAAATGTCATTGTAGACATTGAAGAAGATTTAAAACAAATGCAGTTTTCTAAAGAAGATCTCAACAAGAGCAGATTTACCACTTTCTCTGGCCCCTTACTGGGTCCTGGGAAGATCCTTGGAATTTTGTATTTATAATTCTGTATTCTCTTTCTTAAAAAGTCTGCCTTAAATTATATAAACTTTAAGATTTGTAAAACCTGCATCTTCTAAGTCAAAAATGAAAAACACTTCAGGAAAATAAAACAGTAGAGAAATTCAGGCCAAATTGGTGAGGTGGATGTGTAAAATATCCACTGCCTAATGACTTCTGCATTTTAAGCTGGGGCTCAGAATAATCACAATTCTATTTTCATATGTCTGTTTTGGAAATTTTTCTAACTTCCTAAAGGAATCAGTTTGCCCTGTGTATGGACATGTTAACTCTTATTTTTTTTTCCTCCGTAATTGCCTTCATCTTAAAATATGAGGAAGAATTACTTAACTATCCTGATGGGGGAAGAAAAGTTAATAGCAATTTTAATGAGTGTAACCTTAGCAGGATTTGTAATAACCCTGCAAAGATGGTGAAGTCACTTCTTTCTCCACTTGACTCTCTCACCTTCTTGAATGTCTATAAGTGCTGATTACAAGTGATTAATTACCTACTGGAAGGCTTGTCTCCAGCTCATCTTCTTATCCCCAAACCAACTGCTGTCTGAAGAGTATAGTGAGAACTCTAAATGAAAAAAAGATAAAATGTCCTTTTCTACAACATAAAGTGCTTACAAGACAGAATTTAATGAAGAACATCTGGCTAGAGCTTTTACAATAGCATGGCAAAGACAAATAAGTTGTTTGAGGCTGGCCTTGGAGTTCCATCTAAATGAGAGAAAATATGGTGGCCATGCCATACATGAGACATTTGTCCTACCACAAGGTAGTGAATTTTTGCCTGGAACCATTCTCCAGACTATAGTACAGGAAGGAAGAGCTCAGATAGAGCCTAGTGTTTTATCACTGTGTAGTATTCAGGCTTCAGAGTTGGGGCTAAGGAGGAAATTGGAATTTGTGGGGTGGAAGAGGAATAGTGGGGACAAGAATTATACAGGGAATGAAGGTCAGAAATCTGCATAAAGGTACACTTTATTCTTTGGCCAAATACCAATTTCTGCATGTACAGAGTGAAATTCCATATGGCTCGGCAAAAATGACCACAGGAGAAAGAACAAATACTGGGTGGGGACTTGTGAGCTGACCTAAGCTTGTACGGTGATGGGAAACATTCACACCCATCCAGTCAGAGCAGAAGGACCTTGTTGAACACCTGGCATGTGCAGCAGAGAACCTAGAAAAGCCATGCTCCAGAAGCAGGACTAACTTAGTTCTGCAGTAAATGATATTTTGGAATCATTCTGACGTATCACAATAGCAAGACTTAAAAGGATTAAGTACACTACATGTAAATGTACTGCCTTTGGATCAAAATACAATATTCTTTTTTTTTTAAGATTTTATTTATTTGTTTGTCAGAGAGAAAGAGAGTATAAGCAAGGGGAGTGGCAGGCAGAGGTTCTTGAGAAGCAGACTCTCTGCTGAGCAAGAAGCCTGATGCAGGACTCGATTCCAGAACCGTGGGACCATGAGCTGAGCCCGGGGTAGACACTTAACCGATTGAGCCACCCAGGTGTCCCAAAAGGCTATTCTTTTTTTTTTCTTTATTTTTTTATTTTTTTATTTTTTTAAGATTTTTTTTTTTTTATATTTGACAGAGAGAGAGAGATTACAAGTAGGCAGAGAGGCAGGCAGAGAGAGAGGAGGAAGCAGGCTCTCTGCTGAGCAGAGAGCCCGATGCGGACCTCGATCCCAGGACCCTGAGATCATGACCTGAGCCGAAAGCAGAGGCTTTAACCCACTGAGCCACCCAGGCGCCCCCAAAAGGCTATTCTATTGAAGAAGCCAACAAAATCCAGTCACATAATCATGTAGCATTCATTATGTCTATAATACAACTGAAATGTATGAGAGATATGAAAAAGCAGAAGAATATGTCCCGTAATTAAAAGAATAATCATTTAGTAGAAACCTATCCCTAAATTATGGATATGATGGAGTGATCAGATAAGGACTTTTAAATACTTATAAATATGTTCAAGGATATAGGGGTAGCTGGGTGGCTCAGTCGGTTAAGCCACTGACTCTTGGTTTCGGCTTGGGTAATGCTTTCAGGGTCCTAAGATCCAGGGCCACATCGTTCTCCTTGCTCAATGGGGAGTCTGTTTGGGATTCTCCCTCTCCCTCTGTGCCTCCCACCATGTGTTAGCACAGGCATACTCTCTCTTTCTAAAATAAATAAGTATTTAGAAAAATATGTTCAAGGATATAAAGGAAGATATATATACCTATAATTAGGGAAAATAGTTATAATAGAGAAATGGAAGATGTAAAAGGATCCTAATGGACTGTCTAGATGAAAAATATAATATCTTAAAAAAAACTAGAGTTAACAGCAGATTATTCACTGCAGAACAAAGTAACTAATTATTAAAAGAGTAGAAAAGGGGAAAATAAACTATATAAACTGAAGCAAATAGAAGAGCTGAAAATAAATGAATAGTGCTTCAGTGACCTGTCAGACTGTATGTGATCATATGTAAGTGGTCCTGTGGATGTGTAATTTGGAGTCACAATAGGAGTGGAAGAAGAGATTTTGGAGCAGGAAAAAAATCTGAAGATAGTAGGACTGAAAAAAATTCCAAATTTGATAAAAAAATTATAGAGCATATATTTATGAATATCAAAAAAAGGCAAGAAAGATACACTCAAGTAGAACCATGTCCAAGCACGTTAGGCTCAAACTGCTGAAAAAATTTGATAAAGAGAAAATATTAAAAGCAGCCAGACAAAAATAACACATAATATATAGTGAAATAATAATAATAATGATTCTGTCTATTCATCAGAAAAAAATACAGGCCAGAAGGCAATGAAATGACAGTGTTAAAGTAATGAAAGAAGAAAATTTATAACCTAGAATATTATATAGAGTGAAAATATTCTTCAAATATGACAGATAGGGTCTACTGGGTGGCTCAGTCACTTAAGTGCCTGTCTCCAGTTCAGGTCATGATCTCAGGGCTTGGGATGGAGCCCAGCATCTGCTCCCTGCTCAGGGAGTCTGCTTCTCCCTCTGTCCCTTCTCCGACTCATGCTCACTCACTCTCTTCCTCTGTCTCAAATAAATATTAAAATCTTAAAAAAAAACAACAACCAAATATGGCCAATGAGAGCTCTTAAAGGCCATTTTTTTTGAAAAACAAAAGTTAAAAGAATTTGTCACCACAGATCTGTACTACCTGAAATGTTAAAGTTCTTCAAATTGAAGGTAAATGATATCAGTTGGAAACTGGGATCTATATGAAAGAAAAAAGAGTAATGGAAATGGTAAGTAAGTGGGTAAATGTTTTCCCGTTATTTTAAAATTTATTTAAATGATACTTGACTATAAAAGAAAAAAATGATAAAAAATATACTTACATGCTTATAATATGTACAGAAGTAAAACTTATAAGAATAACAGAAGAATGGGAGGATTGAAATAGCAATCTATCACTTTGTAAAGTTTTAACACAAGTGGTTTAATGTTAACTAAAGTGGTTTGATGTCATTTGAAGGTGAAATGTGATATAATAAAAACATATTTTAAACCCTAGAGAAACCACTACAAAGCAACATTATAGCTAATAAAACATTCTGAGACATGGTAGATTGATAAATATTTCTTAATTAATAAAGAAAAAAACAGAGAAGGAAAGATATAAGAAATTAGGAATAAGGGAGTTAGGAACAATAAGGACAAAAAGTTTCTCAAGATATTAGACTTAAAATCAATTATATAAATAAGCATTTTAAATATCAAGGAAACATTTCAACTAAAAAACAGAGATTCTCACACCAGATAAAAAGCATAACCCAAATATATGCTATACATAAGAAGAATACATTAAATATAAAGGTACAAATAGGATAAAATTAAAAGAATGACAAAAAGTAATACTGTGCAAATGCTAATAATAGGAAACTTGGAGAGGCTGTGCTAATATTATATAAAATATTCCTCAGGATAAGAATTATAAGAAATCAGGAGGAATATTTTATTATGATAAAGTGGTAATTTACTAAGATACAGAATTCCAAAATGTGTGTGGACCTAATAACAGTGTTTCAGAATACTTGAAGCCAAATTGATGGAAAGGAAAGGATAAATAAATAATTCCACAATTGTAGATTTAAATATTCTCCTTTCAATAAGTGATGCAGGAAAGATATAGAGGATTTGAACAGTACTATAAACCCATTCAACCTAATTGGTATTTATAAAACATTATATATACCTGACAGCTGCAGAATATACATTATATTCAAGCTCAAATGGAACATTCATCAAGAAAGATGATATACTGAGACATAACGCATTTAAATGAATTTAAAATTATTGAAAATTCACAATGTATTAGCTAATCACCACTAAATGAACTTGAAAATTAATAAGAGAAAGTATCTGGAAAGTCTCCAAATATTTGGAACTAAAAAACACACTTTTAAGTAACTTGTGGACTAGGGGCACCTGGGTGGCTCAGTTGGTTAACTGTCTGCTTCAGCTCAGGTCATGATCCCAGGGTTCTGGGATTGAGCCCGGCATTGGGCTCCCTGCTCAGTAGGAGTCTGCTTCCTCCTCTTCCTCTGCCCCTCCCCCTGGTTTGTGCTACCCTCTCTCTCAAATAAATACAATGTTTAAAATAATAAATAAATAACTTGTGGGCCAAAGAAGTAGTCACAAGGAAAACTAGGAAATGTTTTTAATGGAATAAAATTTAAAACACAGCATATCAAAATTTGTGGGTTTTGTTAATACAATTCCTGGAGGAAATTTATAGCTCTAAATGCTTATAGGAGGTAGGAGAAAATGTTAAAAATCAATTGTAAAAACTTTCTCCTTAAAAACAAAAAATCAATTTAAAAAACTATAAGGAGCTAAATAATAAGAGTAAATATGGATGAAATAGAAAACAATCACTGGAGAAAATTGAAAACACAAGTTGCTTCTTTCAAAAGATTAGTAAAATTGTTAATTCTGTGGCTAGATTGATAAAGAAAATTAGAGCAAAATCACACATTACAAATATTGTGAATAATAAAGTGGTCATCACTAAGGATCATTACAAATAATCAAGAATAATAGAAGAATATCATGGACAACTTTATGCTAGTACATTAAATATCGGGAGGAAGTATAGAGTTCCTTGGAATTGTAAATTACTAAAATTGACATAAGAAGAAGTAGAAAATCTGAGTAGCCAAATTTATTAAACTTATTGAAGTTATAATTCAAAATCTTTCCACAAAGATATTTCAAGTCTAGATAGTTCTACAAATATTTAAAGAAGAAATAGTATCAATTTTACATAAACTGATTATGAGAGTAGTGTAGCCCTGATACCCAATCTAAACAACGATATTACAAGAAAACAATGTTACAGGCCAATATCCTTCATACATTAGAGATGCAGAAACTCTTAGCAATACATTAACAAATCAAATCCTGCAACACATAATAAATATAATACATAACGCTTGGATTTTTCCCAGCAATTCAAGATTGGCTTAACATTTAAAAATCAATCAGTGCAATTCACCACATTAATATACTAATGGAGATAAATCATATCATTTCAATAGATGTAGAGAAATCATTTGACAACATGTTATATCCATTCATAATAAAAACTTTCAGCAAATTTGGAATTAAAGGGAAATTCCTCAACCTCATAAAAACCGTTCACCAAAATTATCTACAGATAATACCACACTTAGAGTTGAAAGTCTCAACTCCCCTTCCCCCTGTTATAAAGAACAAATAAGTGTGTCTTCTCTTTCATAAATTCTGTAAGTGATAGCAAGTTGTCAGATTCCATATCTATAATTAAATATATTTCTATATGCTATTGTGAACAATTAGAAAATGAAAAAAATACCTAAAAATTACCTAAAAAACATAAAGTTTATTTAAGGAAAAATTTAATAAAATATGTTAAAGACCATTACATTGAAAAACTATAACACATTGCTGAAAGAAATTAAAGAGCTTAATAAATGGAGTGATACTATATTTATAGATTAAAAACCTCAATATTGTTATGATGTTAATCCTCCCCAAAACGACATAAATTCAACAGGTTTTTTTTGGTTAGAGATTGGCAAGCTAATTATTAAAAAATAAGGTGTACACTTTTTAATTTAGAGACTTTACTATGAAGTTGCAGTAATCCAGATTATAGATTACTGAAATGAAAATAGACAAATAGATCAAACTAGAGAAGTAAAAATATAATCAATTGATTTTCAATCAAGTTGCCAAAGCATTTGAACTAAGAAGATCTTTACAAAAGATGGTGCCAAAATAACTGGCTGTAAGAAAAGGTGTTTAATCCCAGATGGATCATCAACTTAAGTGTAAAAGGTAAAATTATAGGGGCTCTTGGGTGGCTCAGTTGTTAAGTGTCTGCCTTTGGCTCAGGTCAGATCCCAGGGTCCTGGGATCCAGTCCCAAGTCAGTTTCCCTGCTCAGTGGGGAGTCGGCTTCTCCCTCTCCATTCCTCCTGCTTGTGTTCCCTCTCTTGCTCACTCTCCTTCTGTCAAATAAATAAAAAAAATCTTAAAATGAGAGGTAAAATTATGAATCTTCTAGAAGAAAATATAGGAGACTATTTTATGACCTTGGGGTTGGCAAAGATTTCTTAAATAGGAAGAATCATAAAAGGAATAAGAGAATGACAGAATGGGCGCCTGGGTGGCTCAGTGGGTTAAAGCCTCTGCCTTTGGCTCAGGTCATGATCCCAGGGTCCTAGGATCGAGGCCCACATCGGGCTTTCTGCTCAGCGGGGAGCCTGCTTCCTCCTCTCTCCTCTCTCTCTGCCTGCCTCTCTGCCTACTTGTCATCTCTCTCTCTGTGTCAAATAAATAAATAAAATCTTAAAAAAAACAAAAAGAATGACAGAATGATTTCAGCAAAATTAAAAACTCTGCTCATCAAAATGAATAGGCAATTCATAGATTGGATAGCATATTTGCAATACATATATCTGACAATATTTGTGCTTATAGCCTATAAACACATTATAGAAATCAATAATAAATCAGAAATCAGATAATGAAATTAAAGCACGGGCAAAAAATGATTAGCAATTGCACAAAGAAGGTTTGCAAATGGCAACCAAGTACTTGAAAAAGTATTCAGCATCATCTGGAAAATGCAAGTGAGTTATTAGGAAAATTCAACATAAAAGAAAAATGAGATACTATTCTTAAATGCTCATTTGAATGGCTAAAATTAAAAAGGCTGATCATAGTAAATGTTGCTGAGAATGTAGAGTAGTGAACATTGCAAATGGGACTATGAAATGGCACAACCAACTTTGTGAATCAGTCTGGATATTTCTTGTGAAGTCAAACAAATACCTACCCTGTGACCTATCAATTCCATTTTTAGATACCTAAAAGTATGTAAAATGAAATAAAATCATATGTATATTTACAAAGAGACTTTGTTCAGTCATGTTAATAGTAGCCTTATGCATTAAGGCCCCAAACTGGAAACAACCCAAATGTCCATCAACAGAAAAAAAGGATAAACAAATCATGGTATATCTATATGATAGAAAACTTCTCATTGGGGCACCTGGATGGCTCTTTGGGTTAAGTGTCTGCCTTCGGTTCATTCAGGTCATGATCCCAGGGTCCTGGGATCAAGCCTTGCATCGGGCTCCCTGCTAAGTGGGGAGCCTGCTTCTCTTTCTCCCTCTGCTGCTTCCCCCATGCTTGTGCTCTCTTACTCTCTCTCAAATAAATAAAATCTTAAAAAAAACCCCCAAACTTCTCATTAATAAAAGGAAGCACACTACTGATACATGCAACAACATGGATGAACCTCAGAAATACTATGCTGGGAGTAAGAAGTAAGACTCAAGAGTATAAACTATGAGATTCAGTTTGTATGAAGGTATAGAACAGGCAAAACTGATAAAACATTTTCCAAGCACATACTATATACCAGGTGTTCCTTTCCCCTCCTTTTTATCCTTATCCTACTGGATCACATAATGTAAATAGTTAAGGGGAATCTTAATACTCAGTGTTTGTACTGTTTATAACTTACTCTTATTATCCATCTGTGCCAGATTCTTTTCTCATTTGATATTTAATACTTGTCCCCTTTACAGCTGATAGTCATTCCAAGTCTCTTCCCCAATAAGTACTTACTCTATAGTCTTTTTATATATACAGTAATTTATATAAGTGACATATTTTCTTTTGTATGCATATTTTTCAAATTTACGTAAACATACCATAGATTTTGTTTTTAAAAATGAATATTACTTTTCCCACTGCGGCATAGTATTCCTTAATGTACTTCCACAATTTTTTATTCATTTCTCTGGTGATGGAGATACCCAGATAGTTTTCACCTCTCCGCTTTTATGAACACTGCTGTAATGCATATTCTTGTATGTGCCCCATATTAATCTTTGTTAGAATTTCCCTGGCCCGTATACCCAAGAATAGGTCATAGGGTTTATGCATACTTATTTTCATCAGTCACTGTGAGTCTGTTCTCCAGAATGACTGTAGCAGTTTTTATTTCCACCAGCAATATATGATTATCCTTTTCCTCCTCAGCCATACCAGTGCTTGGTATTATCAACCTAATTCTTTACATTTTAACGGTTGTAAAGTAGTCGAGGCTTGTTTTAAGTTGCATTTTTTTTCTTCATTACTAGTGGGTAGGAGCATTCTTGGTACATTGTTAGTTATTTAGAATTTTGAATTTTCCTTATGTGAATTACCTATTAATTTATTTTAAAACCCGTTTTTTTGGTCCTTTTTTCTTGTTAGTTTGCAGTTATATATTTCAGTTACTAATTTTTGTCAGTTTTTGTCATTAGTGGAATGATAATCCATCATCTTGATTGTTATTTTGGATAATCCTATAAATGATTTCATTTGTGGTCAAAGCCATCAGTTTGAGTGGGTTGTGCTTAAGAGGCCTTTTTAAGTCACAAAGGTATTTTTAATATTTTTTCTCTTAGCTTTGTAGTTTTCCTTTCATATTTAGGAAGTTGCTCCATTTGGAGTTCACCTTCTTATATAGTGTAAGATGAGCGATTTCATTTTTTTCTTTTTAGAAAATTTTATGTAGTTAAGACTACGTTCTTAATTATGTCTCCTGAAACAGTCGTTATTTCTTTTTTTTTTTTTAAAGATTTTATTTATTTATTTGACACACAGGGAGAGATCAGATCACAAGTAGGCAGAGAGGCAGGCAGAGAGAGAGGAGGAAGCAGGCTCCCTGCTGAGCAGAGAGCCCGACGCGGGCCTCGATCCCAGGACGCTGAGATCATGACCTGAGCAGAAGGCAGAGGCTTTAACCCACTGAGCCACCCAGGCGCCCAGTCGTTATTTCTATATACAGTGACACCTTTATCATATATAAAGCCTCCTTGTGTGTTGTTCCAATGCTAGATTAGTTGGTTTCTACATAAATACCATAAATACCATACTTAAAAATCTTTGCTAGAAATGTTCTTTTAAATAAAATAATTTTTAGTCAGAGATAGTTATAAGTCCAGTAGCTTTATGGATAAATAATGAAAATAGCTTTCAGGTAAACTTACAATTCACAATGTCCAGAGACAAACATTTTTCTCTTTTAGCTGTTTCTTTTGTTATTTATCTCCTTTCATAAATGCGTTTGCTAGTATTTCTCGCTTTTTTATATGTGTCAGGTACTTTTGCCATCATCCCTTCAACTGTTACAAGGTATGTATTTTTATTCCTGTCTTTCCCACCAACCCTCTTTAAAAAAGATGAGTAAACTGAGGCTCGGAGACACAGGTAACAAGATTAATTTTAGAATCCAGGTTTTTTAACTTTAAAGCTATACTCCACTAAACCAGGGGTGGACAAACTTCTCTAAGGGGTAATAGTAAAGAAATAAATGGTAAATATTTTAGGCTTTGTGGACCATATATTTTCTGTTGCAACTACTTAGCTCTGCCATTGCAGTGCAAAAGCATTTTTTGGTAATACATAAATGAATGGATGTAGCTGTGTCCCAATAAAGCTTATTTACAAAAACAGGTAGTGGATTGAGTTTACCAACTCCTTCAGTAAACCATATTACTTCTCTTTAAAAATACGGTTTTTAAAATGAAGACGTATCATTTAAATATAACCATTTTTTAAAAAAAGTAATCTCTATATGTAGATGTAGGTTGTATGTGAAAATAAGTTCCTAACCAATAGTTGATGGTGTTGGTCAGATGTATCATTGGAGAATGACTTCTTTGTACTTCGGGTTTTGACTTGGATTTAAGATGCTGGGGTAGACTAGATACTAGAGTAGACTTGATTACCCTGTCTTTGTTTAAAAGCTTTCATTTCTGTCTCCTAGATTTAACATTAATAACATAGTTTCCTGTACCCTTCAAAAAATAGGTACACACAACCCAAAGGAGATTATACTGTGTATCTGCTCTGCAACCTCCCTCCCTTTTAATCTTCCTTTCCTCTTTGTTGTTTTCTTTCTTACACTCTCCCTTTCTCTTTTTATCTTGGAATTCCTATATTCAATACCAGGAAAAATGAATTAAATTTAGAAGAAGATAAATGGTATTTTCTTCATGCAAACCATCACTTAACATAAAAAGTTTAGCATCTCAAATATTTGGTTTTGAAAAAAATACTTTTAAGTTGCCAGTTTCAATTTGTATGCAATAAGTACACTAGTAAATTAAATTCATTTTGTTAAACATAAAAATGAATATCATTGTATCACTCAAGCATAACTACAGTATAATTATATTTAATGCAATTAAGTATATTTTTTATTAAAAGTCAACAACAGAGTCCATTGTTAACATTACTTGGGCAGAAGTGCCAAACAATTAGGGCTCTGTAGCTAAGTGAGTTGTAGCTCATTACTACCTCATAGAAACATTCCATTACATTCCAAGTGTAGATTGGATGCCCTTTCCCTCTTTCTTTTTCTTTGCGTGCTCATCTCTTCTGAAAACTGGTGACTTGTAGAAGGGTCATACCCTATTTTGGATCAGTATAAACCTTGATTATTTCTTAAATATTACTATTTTACAGATGTCAGTCTGGAATTCTCCTTGGTATATTTACTTAATTCTTCTTTGTATTGGTTTCAGGTTGCAAACTCAGGGGAAAAAAACACTTTTGGTCAGAAGAAATTTTGACTTCACTGTCAGGTTCTTCTTGATCATAATGTCTTGCATCTCTTTTCTTGTCTCCCTTTTCCCCTTTGGTCATTGCCTCCCTGTCTGCTTGGTTTGTTGAACATTTCAATTCTCTAAAATATCCCAGATTTAATCTGCTGCGAGCATAGCTTCTTGTTGTTCATTCCTTTTTCTTTCTCCGTACACCTATTCTCCTTTCTTCCTGTATCCTTAATTCTCTGCCAACTATAGTTTTGTGATTGTCACTCATGGTGAAGAGGTTTAAAAAATACCTAAGCAGAGTAAATTCTAAGGTTGCTCTTTTATACATTATTTAGTATAATGTATGAATTTTCATCAGCTATCTAGATAGGTAGGTTAATTTACTGTCACTAAAGTAGACGTGCCTAATACATCGATTGGCTTAATGTTCCAAATTAATGGCTTTCCTATATTCATACTTGTACCTTTCAGTTTTTAAAATTTTGCCATCCCTTCCCACTTTGAGATTGGCCATGTGACTTGCTTTAGGCAGTGATGACAGAGATGTCAGAGATGTTAGTAAATGTAACAAGCAGAGGCTTGAAAAGTATGCATTTCTCTTATCTTTTTGCACAATCGGGATAACTCAGTCTTACACCTCGGCCATGTCATGAGAACAGGCCCAAGTTGGTCTGCTGGAGGGACCTCAGAGTAAAACTAAGTCATCTGTCCTGAGGCAGTCATAGGTTAACCAGCTCTAAACTGACTAACCAAACTGACTAACCAGCTGACTGCAGATGTATGAGTGAGTTCACTAAGATCAGCCAAGGATGGCTTAGAACAGTAGAAATATCTAAGTGACATGTACACAACATAAATAATTAATGTTTATTTTAAACCAGTAAGTTTTAGGGTGATTTATTACTCATAACTGGCTAATAGAGTGTGGGTCACCTATCCACATTGGTAGGCAGTTCATCTGTGTCTAATTTGGGCCTGTCTTGAGGTAATGCTCTTCCGAGGATCCTACTTGATACTCCATGGGTAATGAAATTGGAACATAAACTGTTCTTGGCCCTTCGCAAACTCCAAAAATTATTTTATCTGCTCCTTGGGCCGATTCTTTCCAAAACACTGCATAATTTCTTCACATACAGTTGCTGATTATTACTCAGATGAAGACTCATTAGATCCCCTTTGTAGATCTCTGGAGTTCTCTTTATGCAGCATAATTTTTTCTGATGATCTGTCCTGTACATTTTAGCTACAGTGTAACTTTTGAATTCTGAACTCTGTACCTTCACCTAAGAAAGTTTGCCAGGCTTTATTAATGCCATTCACCAAACTGGGGTAATGGTTGATGCCACGGAGTGAATGCTTCTGTCCCCCCAAAGATCCTATGTTGAGTCTCTAACACCTAATATGACAGTATTTGGAGATGGGGTCTTTGTTAGGTAATTAGGTTGAGATGTAGTCAGGAAGGTGAGGCTCCCACGATAGGATTAGTGTCCTTGTAATTAGAGGAAGAGACCACACCACTCTCCTGCTCTCACTAGCATGCTCCCTCGCACCCTCCCACCCTCCCTCTCCCTCTCTTTCTCTGTCTCCGCCATGTGAGAGCACAGGGAGAAAGTGGCTGTCTGCGAGCCACAAAATGGCCCCAACCAGGACTCAGCTATGGGGCACCCCGACCTTTGACTTCTAGCTTCAGAGCTTGAGAAATTTCTTTTGTTTAGGCTACTCAGTCTGTGGTATTTTGTTATGGCAGTCCAAGCTGACAATTACAGTTGGTCTCACCTTACTTTTTTTCTTTTTTGGGAGGATCACTGGCCATCCTGCCTGTTCATGTGTGAAAACTGCGATTTCTTACATTTCATCTGTGTTTTTTCATTTCTTAATGCAGGAAGATAAATCTGCTCCCTATCACTCCTTCAAGGATGGAAGCAGAAATCTCTTCCAGTTAGTGAATACAAATTTATTGTAATAAAAACTTTTGTTAAACTCTGATATACAGAAGGCTGATATTTATGAAGGAGCCTAAGAATTTAGAAACTTTAAGGTCGGACACCTTTCTCTCAGTTCCTTCCACAACTTTTATTGATTTGAATGGCATAAAGGATTCTCTTTCTTTTTTCATATTAGCCAATTAAAATATTATTCTTGAACAAAATTCATTCTTCCTCCTATTTAGTATGCAAATTGAAAATTTTTGAAGGTTCTCAGGATCCCAGGTGATCTCGTTATGACCTACTGAGAAATTAGAGGGTAATGAGAGAGCTTTCCCAGCTAAAGAGTAAAGATTGCTATCTATTTCTGTAAGAGTTTTCTCAGATTATAATGTCTCCTTCCTCCATTGTAGATATAGGCACAGTAGTGATTTTGACTTGAAAGGAGGGTAAAATTGGTGATTAGGCACATTGGAAGTTATGTCACTCATGAAATCTTTTTGAAAGCCTTTTTCTTTCTAAGTCACTCTTGGTTCAACATATTGCTTAACTCCCATGGCATGAAGAATACTACAAAGTCAATAAATTCTATTAACATTTTGACAAAGATTCATTTGTTACTTTGTTTCTCATTGAATCCTATGGACCAGAGTTATCATATGCTAAAATAAGTCTTAGCCACAATCTTATAGAAAAAGAATACATTCCCATCCCAAACAATTATGGTTGTACCATTTTCTGCAATTTAAAATTATCCCTACCTCTTTTTCTTTTCCCTGATAGGGGAAAAATAAGAATTGTCTTTATCAAGTCTTCTTTAAGCAAAGGTTCAGCAGTCAAAAATAAGGCCTCAGTGTAATCCTTCCCTGACAGATTGGAGAAGAAAGAAAAAAAAAATGAGAAGTTTCTCCTGAAATTGCATTTTCATTTTTCACCTAGGGAGAAGACATCTTTTAGACATTCTTTAGATCTCTGTGAATGATTTTGTATTAGGTCTTCAAATGTGTTTTTTTTTTTAAGACTCCCCTAAAGGGGTTTGGGTGAGAGTAAGCAATCTGATAGAATTCTCATGCATTCACATCCCAGGCTTTGCCTAACTTTAGAAGCACGCTGTCTTTCTGACACCTTTCACAGCCCTTAAACAACTTATGATCTGAGAGATGATGAAAAGAAGCAACTGTGCAGACAAAGACTTTGGGCTTCAGGCATTGACTGACTTCTTTCAGTGTCCCCCTTTCAATTTTGCCATCTTTCAGGGTTTTGTTTGGTATTTGATATAGCTTTTCAGAGATTTAATAGCCTTTCAATAACAAGTGTAAGAAAAGGAACATGACCACAATTGACTGTGTGTGTGCTGGCTGGACTCAAAGGCACATGAAACCGCCTGCCTTACTTAGCACTTAACCCGTTGTAGTAAAAATACCATGACCTCCTGTTACAATCAAACTAACCTTATTTATAACCAGTTCCCCACCCTGTTAAAGATAAGGGGGGAGAAATTTTTTTGTAGCCCATTGTGACTATTGTTATGTTTCTCTGTGAACTTTGGTATTTAGAGAAAGCTGAGAGAATCCAGAGGAACTGGAAATCAGTGTGTGTGGTATTTTCAGAAGGTGCTGCTATTACAGGGCTTTAATTTCATCCCACCCTGAGTCCTGGGGTTCTTGATCTAGGCCTCATTTACCTACAGTAATACTTTGCTCTTCTCGCCAGTCTTCATGTATATGACATCCTTTCTTTCTGAATAGCTCTGCTAATATGTTTTTTTCTCCTTCTCACTTGGAACACCAAATGATAAATTGAGAGAGGCTAATTTTTTCTCCTTCCTTTCCTCCTCAAGAAATGAAATATCAGCTACCTAGGATATATTTTGGTAGCAGTCTTTCATATGCCTTTATCTATTCTAGATAATGAGATTTGATGGTTTGTTCTGACATATCTGATTGGAGAAATTCATTTATCTGTAATATATATTGAGTAACATTCCTTTGTTGGTGATGATTCCATATGGTACCCGGTAACATCAAGCTCATATACGTGGAACAGGGGTCTACGGTCTCTGATTTCAGCAGAAGACCATAAGACTGTCTTAAAAGGAAACCCTTCATTGAGGTTTGGAAAGAGATACAAAGCATCAGGGAAGAAGATGCTGTGTGGAAAGGGGAGACACCTTTTTTATTTATTTATTTATTTTTTAGTGATTGCGCTGCTGCAATTCACATTTCATGTAAAATACGTTCTTGTGTTCAATGAGTACAGCAATGTAAGGGTAATAGACTTCTTCAAGATTGCAAATTAATAAAGAATACAAATTAACAGTATAGAGTATAGAGAAAATTTATGAAAACTCAACAACATGAAGGAGATTAAAATACAGCATTAAAACAGGCTAATAATCCTGGTTGAGAAAGTAATCATCATAGAGGATAGAAATAAAAATGTGAACTTATGCGAGGGCTTCTCAATGTCCCCACTAAAAGAGAACTGACTCTTTGTTTATTCTAGAAAGCTTTTCTCAGAATGATTAACTGTTTGGCTTCAACATGTGAATATATATTGATGGATTTGTGTTGGCATCAAGAATCTAACATTACTGCTTAGATATATGAGAATATTTAATTTTCTGGATTTTCTGAAATGAATCAAATCTTATGAAACCTAATGTGTCTGTAGGTGTTTGGAGGGCTATATAATTACTAGATATCTGGGGGGGTTATCTGAAATTTACCAATTATTGATGGTATTTCAGTCTCTTCCAGTTTAAACAGTCCCTCTTGGATTTCTGATTTTGTTGGATACAGTAACTCTTTTAGATTTCTTTTCCTCTTCCTGGCTTCTCTCTAAGTTGGTGTCTAGAAATTAAAAGGAAGTTTATGTTACTCTTTGGTATTAGAGGAAAAGGCCTTCCGACATTGATTAGTCATCCCATAGATGTGTTGGTTGTCTTAGTCTCCCACTGGTATTGTCTGGCCTTTTGGAACATTATGGTGGTACAGGCAAATGGAGTCTATGGTTGTGGCCATTTGTCTCCACTTAGAATGACGCTGCTCTTTACGGACTCTGCTCCAACCCCAGGCCTTTGAATTTGCCTGTATTTGTGCACAGTAGTTCAGCACAGTAGTTTCCTCAGTGGGACACTTGGTTATTTCTGGATCATACTTGCATTTAATACTTAGGCTGTGAAACCCAAGGGTGTTTCCTCAGACTCATATACCTAGCATATATGTCTCTGAAGAACTACATCTTGTAGCGTGTTCGATGTGTTTGGGGCTTCTCCTAGGGACTTACAGTCTCCCCCCAAGCTGAACTGGTGAATCCTGCCATCGTCTCATGAGTGCTGAGGATCTCCTATAAGAGCTGTGATGCTTCTACCCTCTGTTTCTATGGTTCTGTTCTAATGAGGAGAATATAAAGACCTGTGTGTATGACCTCTTCACTTTCCCTCTATATGTCTTCCCATATTACACAGGGCCAATAGAGATTATTTTTCTTCTTTCTGCCTGGCAAAGACTTCTTTATATTTTCTACTTTTGTCTCTTTGCCTAGGTCCTCAATGGCAAAGGTATTTTGGAAGAGATTCTGACTTACAAATAAAGCATGATCCAAAAATAATAGCTTTGTTATGCATAGAACATATCACTTAGGAGCAAGAAAAATCTTGTTGGAAGTCCTTTCTGAAACAAAACAGAGAATAAATAAATACCCAGTATAGGACTCTTTCCTACAATATAACTGATGGGTAGTTATTCAGGTTTTACCTGTATCGCTCAAGTGACCAACTGTTCCCTGCTCCATGGGTCAGTCCTTTCCAGCGTTGGACACTTATATTTATTTTCGTGCATTGTGGGACCATAATAGGTTGTAAAGGACTCAAGAGCAGGGACTTTAATTAATTCTACTTTGCATTCTCACAGGTCCAAAATAGTGCTTTAAAGATAGAAGGCTCTCAGCAACTGTTTGCTGAAATAATGAATGAACTCTGTCGAGGCACATGCTGCCACTATAATTTTTATCTTTTGGTTCTGGTTCTGCTCCTTAATGCTACAATTTGACAATCCTTCATATATCTGTAGGCAGCTGTTATGTTTTTACTTAAACATTTTTTAGGCAGGCCAAGTATTTCTATTTCCTTTGGTTGCCCTCAAGAAGATTTCCACACCATTCTGGTCACTTTCATTTGAAATCTTTAAATAGAAAAGCAGAGCATAGCTCTGTGTTCATATCAAGTGACAAAATCTATTACCAGTAGAAAACATAGCAGGGAGGTTAAAAGAGAAGAGAAAAAATTTTACATGTATATTAAAGAAAATGGCTTGGAAAAAACAAGTTCACTAGTAAATAAAGAAGGGCATGAAATTAATGATGAGTCTAGAATGTGTATTTTGAGATTAATAAAGCATTTGATATAGCCTCTCATGAAATTTTACTTGCAAATTTGAATGGAATTGGCTTGGCTAAAAACAGAATCCCACTGTCTCAAAAATCACTTAGAAGGTTGTAAACAAAAAGTAATGAGAAATAGTAGCGATTCTGAATTAGGCCACTATCCAGACAACACTGGATATGTGGTAGAGAAAGGGTACAGCAAGTCCTGTTCACAGTTCTGTGAATGCTTGGAAAGATGAAGTAAAAAGCAAGAAAATGCATGGGTTATTTGCCCTTTAAAAGTTCAGAGCTGCAAGCATGAGCAGAGACTGAGGTGAAACAGAAAGGATGCTAATAAGACACAATAAAAGTAGATAGCCATAAATTCAAATGCACAAAAATGACAATTCAAACAGCCTCAAGATTTAACCAAATGCCAGGATTCAGCACTTCCCACTCTGGTTTGCATGTAGTTTAATAGAATATCTGCTCAATGAGGGGTGTAAGTATGAGTGTTAGAGTCTGGTTCAGGCAGATCAGAACCTACAAAGTGGTTAAAGCCAGACACATTTGTTTCAACTCTTTTATGGTATCTGATCTGGCGCCTCTGGTAATTGCAGGACTTCTTCTAAAAAATTAAAATCAATGGTAATAATTAAAAAAATACGAGGGTTTTCTTCATAGACCTTGATGTGTTCTTCAGAGTCTCATATTGCAGCCTTGAATAACTTTGGCAGTGTGGACCTAGAGCTCTGAACACTTCTTTCAGCTCTTACTTATGATCCTTCCCAGTCTTAGCGTCAAATGACAGTTGACTTCTTTATGCTTGTTTGTCCCTGGATGCACTATTGTACTAGAAATTTTCACATTTCTTTCTCAGACGTGCTTGCTTCCATTAACTCATGTATTGGAGAATGGTTTCTTTGCAACAGTAGTTACATAATTTTAAAACTGGCTAAAAAGTTGGTAAAAAAAAATGTAGGCATTTAGCTAGTTGGAAGATTTTTTTTTTTCCTGGTTGGAGGATTTGTGATATTCTTTGTGATCACCTACTTTGTGTTCAGAGTAGGACATGTTTAAGAACAAGAGGGGATACTATCACTGGAACACTGAAATGCTTGGACATCAAGCATAAACTGACATTATCCTGGGGAAGCTAAGATGTATGGTCAGCTACCTTTGAAAAATTAAATGGATTCCTCTAGATGCTTTGGTGGTTGTACCTGTAGCTATACAGGCCCTTATTTTTGAGGGAAGCTAAAATTTCTGAGCCATTTGTCTCTGCCTTTCAACCAAAATACATACAATAAACTATCTTTTGTGTTTTGGAAAATTATCCCCTAGTTTTGAACTCTCAAATATTCTTTGCTTGCAGCAAAGTTTAGCTATTTTACCTGTGCATCATGGCAGACTGGCATTCAAGCAGACTTCCACAAGCGAGCTACCCAATTGAAGAAATACAGTGTGACAATGATATTTGAGAGATGGATTACTGAGATGAAGGGTTTTAGAGTAGGGTACATTTTGGCAAGTAGGATATAGGGAGTACAGCTGAATGTGAGGCCAGAGCTGAACTGCCTGTGTACTGGCCTGAGAGGGTCTTGCCTTAGGAGTGTATGTACATGAAGTCGATTAGTGTAAAGAATGATTTAATTCAAATCATAATGGAAAGGCTAACGAGAGCCAACCAAATAGAGTAGTGACAATACATTTTTATTTCATTTTCAAATAGATATATCTTAAAAGATGGCATTTACATTTTAATCCCTCTGAGTGTGTTACTAAAAATCTTAGTGTCTTTGTTCATGAAAGTCATAAAGACAGTATGGCTGAGAGCCATGAATTTGATGGTTTAACTCCTTAAAAGAGTTAAACTTGTCAACAAGTGAGAGGTGGAAGGGTAAAGGTTGGAGATAGGGCTTATCATGATTTGGGGGTGAAATTAGGAATATGTGACTTGTGCCTTTTGACTATGAGAGAAACAAGCAGGATCTTGAGGGAGATACAAGTCTACCAGATGCCTTAGAGTTCCAAAGGGGACACAGTGATATTTGCTAATGTGTGAAGCGTATTGAGCATTAATTAAAGGGCCTGCTGTGTGTACTTAGGCTCATGCAGATATCCTCAAACTGCAGAAGAGAACATATGCTGTGCAGGGACCATGGGGGGAGAGCCTGGGCCCATCGTCTCTGAAGACACACAAGGACAGTCAGTCAGCTCAGGCAGCTGCTTCCATCATAGTCGGTAGAGATATGACTTGTGCTATTATTTAGATTTTGAGAAGCCCAGGGATTGATGAGAGAATAATTGAATCTCAGGTTTGGACCTCCCCCCACCTCTATGTGATGCTTGAAATCTTTCCAGAACATTGACCCTGTGTCCTCTCTCTCTCCTTTTACCTTATAGCTAAGCTTATTGAAAGAGTTTACTTTGACTGTCTTTGTTTTCTCTTAGACCTTTAAATCTGGTTTCTATCCCCACTGATTCTTTGAAAGGTCTCTTAGTGACTTGTTCAACTACTTGGGTATATTTGAATTATTTCCTAGACCATAAGCTCCATGCAGGTAGAGTCTGGGTTGTCTTGTTCATCCCACTGTTTCCCCACCTAGCATAATATAAAGCACAATACTAAGCACAACATAAATATTAGTTGAATGAGTGAATGAATGAATTACCTGATTTCTATAGCCAATGACTACTGAGTAGTCCTTAATCCTTTTATAGAAACATTTTATTTCTGTCTTCTTAGTTGGCCCTTAAATATTGGCATTTACAGTGTTTAATTTTCTGTCTTTTTGTCTAATTCTGTGTACTTTTCTGGGCGACCTATCCTTGGATAGATATTTGTAGATGGCTCCAAAATGTGATTTCTAGCTGCAAGCTAAGACCTTTATCTTCTGCATGTTGCATCACTTTATCCAGCTCTCTGCTGGACGTTTCCACCTGAATAAGTGGTCCTCCAGCATATGTTTGGATATATCCTGTAGCAGAAGATTCTTCTAGATTGTTCAGCCCTCTATATATTTCAGTGAACAAAATACATATTCCAGTACCATCTATTATTCATCCTCGTTTTCTTTAGGACTATTCTGGATAAGTTTAATCTTTTGTCGCTTTTTGTCAGCACAGTTTTCATATGTTCTAGTTATTAAATAAAGATTTAACATTTATATTTATGAAAAATGCAGAAGAGAATGTTGGAGCATCTTATTAAATACAAATGCTGCAAGCATTAGTCCTTTGGCTAAATAATACTTCTGACTGAGCTCCTACTATGTGTCATCTGCTAAGCAATTCTATACAAGTCTTCTTTTTTTTTTTTTTAAAGATTTTATTTATTTATTTGACACAGAGAGAGAGATCACAAGTAGGCAGAGAGGCAGACAGAGGGAGAGGGGGAAGCAGGCTCCCCGCTGAGCAGGGAGCCGGATGTGGGGCTCAATCCCAGGACCCTGAGATCATGACCCGAACCGAAGGCAGAGGCTTAACCCACTGAGCCACCCAGGCACCCCTGTCCAAATCTTCTTTAATCCTCATAAAAGCACTGCAAAATAAATATTATTATCCAAACTTTATAAACAAAGAGACTGAAGTGCAGAAAAATTAAATATCTTGTGCCAGTTCATATAGGTAGAATGTGCCAGTGCTATATAAGAGATTGGCTCAAGCCAAAGCTCTTAATCTACTGAATTCACATTTTCTGGACCTTTCTGTATTTAATGAAGTCAGTGGTCTTGGCATGTTTCTTAGCAATAGTCTTTCTTTGCTGAAGCTTCCTATATCTCTCTGACTCTACTATTCCCACTTGTACATTAGCTCTGAATCTCTTGTTTTTTCTGATACTTTCTCTTGAGATCCTGGAATGACTAATAGAACAACCCTGATTCAGAGGCAGAGAATATTTCCATTTCAGAGGCTTTTTGGTTCATCATCAAGGTAGTAAATAGAAATCCTCGGGGAAGAATATGAGTTCCTGGGGGTAGAAAGCAAATGGGAATCCTTGAGCAAGAATAGGAGCTCCTGTTTTGATATAATCAGGTTGTGCTTTTCTGTTAATTCTGGACTGGAAGGAAATGAAGAGGATAAGGAGATAAGAGACCTGAGAGACTGACATCCCAGAAGGACACAAATATAGGGAGAAATGAGAATGTTCTTGAATTCATGGAAAGACACATCACTGTCCCAATTTTCCATTCATGGCCTGAACCACTGTCATCAAGGAAGGGGGTGACTTCTTTGAGGAGAGGCAGTCAAGAGAAGAGAAGGTTAGCACTGAGTTTGAGGGGAAAAGGCCACAGGAACTGATTCATATGCTTCCAAATTACAGTTCCTTTGAAGCTTTGTCTTAAAATGGAATCAGGTCATTTAAGAAGCAGGGAGTTTGAAAAATACCACTTCCAACAATAGCCAGTATGATTATCACTGTTGTTGTTATTTTTGTTGTTACTGAGTACTTTTGTTTGTGAAAGCCACTGTGCTAAGACCATGATATCCGTGCCTCATCGATCTCACAACTCCTACGCAAAGTATATAGCTTCCCCTATTTTAAAGTTGAAGACATGGAGGCTTCGAGAGGTAAAATGCCTCACACAAAGAACAGCGAGAAGGTGGCGGAGCCGTGGAGAGCTCCCACTATCCTATACATCCTTGATGTATTCCCTCGGAATATTCACTGAGTTGGTCTCTCATATGCTTCATGAAACCTGGAAGGACTGTGTAGATGTTCTCCTATCTTTTCTGGGTTTCGTGCTAGAATCTTAGCAGCACTGCAGGCCACCAGGCGTGCACCCGCTTCCTCTCTCTCTCTCTCTCTGACACACACACACACACACACACACACACACACACACACACACACACGTTACCTTGCTCTCTCCAGCCAATTAATAGTGAGGATACATTATCAGAACTAATAGGACTCAAATGAAGAAAACTGGTCAAGTGAAACCTCGTAAATTGGTTTGTGTGTTTCCTCTGTCTCTTAATAGCAGATGCTGGGGATTTTCATCCTTGTCCAGCCAGGCTACAAGGGAAAGGATTAGTGTAAATAACTCCCACGGCAGTGCTAAGAGTGTAGCCAGCTGCTTCCATGGCCCATTTATTAGCATGACAGGAATTCAAACCTGGAACAGGGGCATCTTTCCTCTGAAAATGCCACTGGGCTTCAGAAAGTTGACCAACGCCCCATCCCCTGCCATGTCTTGTTCTCTTCATTTTGTTTTTTTTTTCCTTTCCTTCTGTTTCTTTCTGTCTCACTTAGAATTTGCCACTCCCTTCCCAGTGTGAAACAGGCTTCGTGCCTTGTGGTGAACGCGGTGTGAAGTTCAAGGGCAGACCTTCTTGGAATGCATGTTGCTTTAACATGTGTGGTGGGAACAACTAGGCCTGGGTTCTCAGCCTGGCTTCTCCACTTACTACATGTGGGATCTTGGCTTTGTTACTTAACTTCTCTGTGCTGAATTCCCTCTCATCCCCTGAGTAAATGGGGATTATAAAACCACAAACCTTGTAGGTAAATAGAAAAAGTTGAAAGCAATGCCTGGAACAGAATTAAGTGGTTAATACATGTGAACTGTTAATCTTATTGGAGAAGAGGGAATGAGCTTCTAGGAAGGAAGGGAGGGATGGGCCTCTCTGTTCGTGCATCAATTCTGTGCTTTTGTTTCCCATCAGATGCTGTCGCAGCTCCACTCTGAGTGCAAGACTTGATTTTGTATTTGAGCTGCCCCAGCTGCCAGGTCACTGAGTGACCTCAGCTGTTGTCTTCCCCTCAGGCTGAGAAGCCCAGGATTATTTGTGTCTGGTGCATGTATAGCCCATGTGGATACGAGGCCCTCCATTGGACAGCTGAAAGGACACTGGAGCTCAAAGGGCGGCTCTGCGAAAGTTATATTTTCTCTGTTTCTGGGGTTTCTAGAATAATAAACATCTGGGAGTTGAGCAGGGCTCACATGTCTTGGACACCTGAATCTTGTCCTGTTAGTCTTGCCCTGGAGAGGTCCCCAGCAAAGGACAAAGCTGAGTAAATGCACAGTGCTTATGGCAATTGAAGCTTTTGCTTCACCCTCCATGTGGTGGTCTCCTGATGTTGGTTTATAAGGAGGTTTCCTTTGTCTTGGTTAGGGGTATATTTTCCTGGGCCCTCACTGACCTCAGTATCAGGGGTGGGGAGCACTCCTGGAGAATGATCTTTAAAGGAAGATCCAGGGGCGCCTGGGTGGCTCAATGGGTTAAAGCCTCTGCCTTTGGCTCAGGTCATGATCTCAGGGTCCTGGGATCGAGCCCCACATCGGGCTCTCTGCTTGACGGGGAGCCTGCTTCCTCCTCTCTCTGCCTGCCTCTCTGTCTACTCGTAATCTCTCTCTCTCTGTCAAATAAATAAAAAAAAATCTTTAAAAAAAAATAAAGGAAGATCCACCTAAAGTCTTCTTAAGGGGTGGTAGTGACCTAGGTAACAGTAGAGGGCAGTCTTTAGCCTAGCTAACTTCTTAAATGTGAATGAAAATAAGAAAATTTACACACACACACGCACACACACACACACACACACCCGCCAAATAAAAGCTTAAGAGGGACTGATCCTGGCTACAAGTCAGGAGTCCTATCAAATTTCCTTAGCCTTGACAGATCATGTCATCTACCCTTCTTGGGTTTAAGTAAGCGTGGGAAGGTCTAGGTCAGAGAGGAGGAGTGAGCAGGGCTTTGTGGGAGGAGAAACAGATTACCTACAGAACAGCAAGAAAGGGTGTAGCAGGCAGACTCTGGGATAGAACAGTGCTTCTCAAACTAAGGGACAAAGATGCATTCTCAGAGGTGCATGATTTCCTTTCGAGAATTATCTTATTATATGTGATAATCCAAAAAGAGCATATAGGCAAATTCTAGACCATCTGTATAACCCTTTCAGGATACTCATTTGCATGTGTGAGGCCTCAAGTCGTACTTTAAAAAAATTTCTAGTTACAATGATCAAGAACAGAAGTGGACATCATACATGTGATGCATTTGTTCCAAAGGAAGGGCAAATGATGTTATGGCAGTTTATGCAGTGGTTTGAATAAGGAAAAACATTGGAAAAATGAATAATCCCATGTTATATATCACGTCAAGAAAATAACAACAAAGCAGCCAGACTTAAAAGAACCAGCTGTTGAGCAGTTTGATCAGCTACTGTGAGCATGGGCTTAATTTATTAAAAAGTATATTAACCAACGCATGAAATTGATATTGACTATTTAAATTAGTTGGATTTGTAGTTGAAATACGTATGAAATTATTTTGATTCTGAAGATTTATAGGAGGTAAAAGTATGAAGATATTCTGCCTAGTTTTTTGTTTGTATATATTCAAATAACATTGTTTTATTTAGCTAACATTTAGATAGTCCTTATACTGAGCCAAATGCTATTCCAAGGATTTTACGTATTGTAACTCATTTAGCTCTCGTCAGTTTACCCCATCAGGTTGGTATCATTATTATCTTCAAACAGAAAAATGGAGAGAGAAAGAGAGAAGGTGTGGGGCCCATGGACACTTGGGGTTTGAAATCAGGCTTTCAGGGTATAGAGCCTGTGCCTTTAATCACTATTTTATATGGCCCTTTTTAGGATTCATGTGTTTGGATTGGACCTACCTGGATAGTCCAGAATAATCTCATTGCAAAGCTCTTTTTCAATATAAGCTCACATATTCATAGGTTCTAAGAATGAGGGCCTGGACATTTTAAGATGGAGGGGGATTATTCTGCATACCGTACGGTGTGACAGACGTAACCCCCAACAATTCTGGCTCTACAGCAGCAGACCAACACATATGGATGGTTCTGTACATAAAAAATAATCGGTTTGTCCTAGTAAATTATTACTGCCAGTTAATATTACCTGAGCAATTACTATATAGCAGGTACTCTACTAAATACTTTGTATTTGTTACCTCCACTTAATTCTCTTGATACCTCCATGATCTAGATGTGCTATTCATTACTCTAGTAACTGGAGATGAAGACCCAGCTAGGTGACATAACTTGTTAACTAGTTAGTGTTGGGTCTGGGATTTCAACTTAAGCAGTTTGGTTCCATGTTCTTAACCACTATGCCACAATCTCTCTCAAAATATTGGTCAGTAGAAGTTGTATTATTGGTAGCTCATTTTTTTTCACATGGATCGTCTTTTTACATTCTCATAATAACTCTTTGGAGTAGATTTATTTTTATTATCTTTACTTCTATCCACTCATACTCCTCCCAATCTTTATTTTATTTTGTTATTTGCTGACAAATAACTAGCTTATTGTTTTTGAAATTGGGGTTGCATTGGCTGTATAGGTGAAATTTAAATATGGGGGCTTGTTCAAATAGGGGTTTCTTTTCTTCTTTTGTCAAGAAAGTCTAGAGGAAGCGCACAGCTGGTCAAGGAGGGCATCAAGAATCCAGGGTCCTTCTGATTTTTTGCCCTATAACCCTTAGCACATTGGTTCCTCTGAGCCCTATGAGCACGTAGTCCACCTATCAGGCAGGAAAAAGCAGAAAAAAGCAAAAGACAATGGGCACCAAGAGCCACCTTTCCTTTTCAAATTTATTTTAATAAGACAAACACTAGCTTTCTCATAAGCCCCAGGAGTAGACATCCATATACATTTCATTGCCTAGATATGACTGTGTATCTACAACTGGGCTACATTAAGTGGAAGGAGAATGATGTCAGCAAGGTACAAAGGGACAGTAGACAGTAGGTGTTCACAGTAGTGTCCAGACTTCTGTTATTCTCTTTAAGGCCTTTGTATTAGGATGCTTTGTCCTACAGTAATCAGAAAGTGGAACTCATATTGGCGTAAACAGGAAACATTAATGTATATCTGGAGGTAGGTCAGATTTCAGAGTTGGTTGATTCATTATTCAAGGGTGTGCTCAAGGAATTAGGCTCTTTTCATTTCTCTCCTCTTCTGTCCTTAGTGTCTTCATTCAGAAGCCGGAAGCAAGGTGGCTGCAGCAGGTCCATGTGTTAGATTTACACACGGCAACATCCATGAGTAGAGGAGGGACTCTCCCTCCCTCCCTCCCTCCCTCCCTCCTTCCCTTCCTTCCTTCCTTTCTTTTTTCAGGAATGAGATTGCCTCATCTAGAAACCTTTTAACAGACATCTCATGTCTTGGCCAGAATTTTGTCACATGTTCACTCCTGCCCCCAGTATATTTAAGCATGTTTGGCTCAGACTGCAGAGGATTATCTACAACTTACAGCTGGGAATGGGGAGTCAGCCACCTTTGAAGCTTATGAACATAAAGAGCTGGGCAGAGGCTGGAAAATAATTTATTTTGTTAGAAGGAAAGAGAGGAAGATAGAAGTTGGACAGATAACCAATAGTATCTGCTAAAATATTTTTAAAAAATCTACAGGTCGGTTTATTATTTTTCAGCTAATTTTTGAGTTATAACTTCTCGAAGATGAATTTGACAGGTAAATTTCTAAAGATGCTTAAACTGTTAAGATTAGTAAGAATCTGAACTTGAGTCAGTATAACTTATAATCTTTGATCACATTTCTTCATTAATTCTGTACTTGCCTGGTGTATTAGCCCTGGGGGTGATGACTATGGAAGGTGAAAGAGTTCTGGGAACCCTTCCTAAGAGGAACAAACCAGTTTCTATATATCTCCCTGTCCTCCTTGTAAGTCAGGATTGCTGCAGTATTCTCTGCTTGTGAGTGATGTCATAAAAACAATTCATCATTGCAGCCATCAGGATCTCCAAGACAACTCCATATAACCTGAAATATTTTGCAGGGAAATTGACTTTCCAATTTAAACTTCATGGTTGACTGGTTGTGCTGTTTATAAACAAATAGCATGAATAATTTAGTAGAAGATTCACTGTGAGTTACAGATATCATTTTTTTTTCCAAGTTGTCTAAATATGCTGTTACCAAGAAAAGGAGATCTTTGGAATCAGAGGTGGTGTTGCTGGAGTTTTGTACAGATTTTGTTCAAGAATTTGCTACATTGATAGAAGTTTATATTAAACTTAGGTCAATTTAAAATGAAGTGAAATTGACATTAACAAGTGTGTTCTGTGAGCAGGGTATCATCCTAGAGTTTTTCTTTTTCTTTTTTTTTAAGATTTTTGTTTATTTATAAGAGAGAGATCATGAGTGAGGGGGAAGGGTATAGGGAGAAAGCAGACTCCCTGCTGAGCAGGGAGCCTGATGTGGGACTCAATCCCAGGACCCTGGGATCATGACCCAAGCCGAAGGCAGACATAACCGACTGAGCCACCCGGGTGCCCTGTCCTAGAGTTTTTGACATAAACTATCGTATAAGTCATAATACCTCATTTTATATTATAGAGATGAAGAAACAGAGCTCCAGACAGGTATAAGTCATTTGACCTAAGATAAAGGTGACAAAACCAGGACTCAGTAGGTCTTGCCATACCTAGTATAGTTGCCGTACTGCTGACTGAGCAGGTCCTTCCCTTCTCTGTGGGCTCATTGCTGCTGTGTTGCTGCTTTTGCACGTTCTTTTTTATAGTAAATCTCTTTGTAGATATCCTGATGATTCTGCTCACAATGCAAAATCTTGGTTCTCCTCCTCTGTTGACCATTTCAAAGCAATCACTGAATACTCACGGCGTACCTACGTGTGCAAGCTGCAGATAATAAGAGCTAACATGTTTGTGGTGGGCAGTCATGCTTCTCAGCAAACATTTCCATTTCTTCTCCTTCAGGACACGAGGGAGGATGGCACTTCCTGGCTCCCCTGAGGCCGCGTGATTAGTTCTGGTCATGGAGTTGTGAGCTGAAGTGTCATGTGTCGCTTCCAGGCCAGGCATTTAGTTGCTGGCATGAGACCTCTGGAGAACTGTCAACATTTGAGTTGGCATTGGCTCAATCAGCCTGAGAGGTCCTGACTGACATGGGCGAGCGAAGCACCTCTGGTCACGACAGAGACCTGTAGTGTGATGAAGAACTAGGTTATAATCGTTTCCAGTCCCTGCAGTTTTGGGGGTCGATGATTACAGTAGCGGAACATAGCTAGCCTTGACTGAGAGTGATAGTGAGTGCTTATTGCATCTCAGACTAAGTAAGTAAATGCTTTATGTGCGTTGTCTTGACATCAACTGTCCGAAGTGATATAGTAATCCCCATTTTACACCGGGACTTACGGGTTTTTTGTAACTTGCACAAGGTCATCCAAACCTGACTTTGAGTCCAGCTCTTGAACTTGTACTTACTGTTATGCTAGACTCAGGTGCTCTTCTTTAATTATCCTATTTGGACCCAGGCAAAGGTATTTAGCAGTTTTTCCTCTTCTATCCTTTACCTGAATCTGTGCTAGTGGACTCTTCTGGGTAAGGCTTGCATTGATACCAGGGAACAGGAGCAAAGTATTTCTTGCAGGGTTACCACCATTTGCTAAATTAGGTAGAAGTTTATATCAGACCTAGGACAATTCAAAATGAAATGAAACTTGCATCAACTAATGTGTTCTCTGAGCTGTGTATTATCTTCCATTCTGACAAGTCATATCATCTCACTTTATATAGATGAAGACACTGAGGTCAGAGGATTGTAAGTAATTTGATCTGAGAAAATGGTAACAAATTGAGATTCAAAGAGAATGCTGATGTGAAAATCTATGCTGTCTTCACAACACTGTGTAGCAGGTTTCAAGTGAACAGAGAAAACTGGTCATCTTCATCTCATTGTGGAGGAGAGGATTCTAGTGTGTCTCCCATAGAATTGGGCCTACAGGAATCTTGGCTGAGTTAATTTGGGAGCGAAAGCATTCTAAGTCATTACTTTTTTTTTTTTTTTTTGGAATAGGCTCCACACCCAACACGGGTCTTGAATGCATGACCCTGAGATCAGGAGTCTAATGCTCTACTGACTGAGCCAGCCAGGTGTCCCTAAGCCACTACTTTCAATACAAAGTAGCGTAGTATTATCTTAGAGATGTTCTTCAGTTAAAAATATATTTAATTGTGTATAACCAAAAGTTTCCTGAACTTAATTGACCATTGAACACCCTCACCATCCTAAAAAGTGAGCTCCCCCCCACCATTTTTTTTGAATAATCTTTGAGAGATTCTAAGGTAGTAATTAAATGTAGAACTTGGTTCATCTCCCACTCTGATTTCCCCACCTTCAGTTTTCCCTTCCTTCCCCTAATGTCCTCCGTGCTATTCTTAATGTTCCACATATGAGGGAAACCATATGATAATTGTCTTTCTCTGCTTGACTTATTTCACTTAGCATAACCCCAAGGAACCATGAGAGACTGTGGACTCCTGGAAACAATCCTAGGGTTTCAGAGGGGAGGGGAGTGGGGAGAAGGGGTAGCTTGGTGATGGATATTAAGGAGGGCATGTATTGCAACAAGCACTGGGTGTTATATGCAAATAGTGAATCATGGAACACTATATAAAAAACTAATGATGTACTGTACTGTAAAAAATAAATGTGGAACTTGATACTATATTGGAATCAGACATAACCGTTATATCTTAGAAAAACAAATGCATATATTTCNGAAAAACTAATGATGTACTGTATGGTGACTAACATAGCATAATAAAAAAATAAATGTGGAAATTGATACTATATTGGAATCAGACATAACCGTTATATCTTAGAAAAACAAATGCATATATTTCCTTCCTGCTAACTTAACACAGAGAGTATTTTTACTTGACTGAAGTAGTTCCTGGTCAAGATCCGTTTCCTCAGGATAGTCAGACATTATTTTGTTGCTTTGATGGGTTTTGCTTTATTATTAACTTAGGGGGCTTATGATCTTTTTGTGTTTAACTTTCCTTCTCTCCTGTGATTCGTAGTTCATGAATGGATTATGTGGCCAGTCTGGACCAATGAGGATCTTCCTTGGGGTTTTTCCAGCAGTGTTGTTGGAGAATAGTTTCTCTTTTCCCCTGATACTGCTCTGGTCTAGAGTGTGAGTCTTGTGCTGCCAGTGATTCCAATGTTTGTATTCATAGCTGGAGCCTAAGAATTGATCCTGTTGACAGTGCTTGAGTCTGTGGGTCCTTCTGTACCTGAAGTCATGAGTTCTATCCCCAGATTTCTTGGTTATTTGAGCAAATCAATTGTCCTTCCCTCCCTCTCCCCTTCTTTCCTTCCTTCCATTTCTTCCTTCTTCTCTCTGTCTTTCTTGCTGTAGATGAGGTAGGATTCCTCCTGCTACTATAAACTGAAAGAGTGTTGATGAATATATTTACTTTCAATAAACCCAGGTAAAAACAGTTCCCCCCCCCAAAGCTGCAGATATCACCAAGTTGCTGAGCAATAGGGGATGTACAAGTAAGTGCTGTAAAGTCTAGGGAGCCTCTCCCAGTGCTGATGGAACTGGGATGTCTCAGAATATGTCATGGTTTTCACTGCTGTGGTTCCAGCAGCTAACACAGTTCCTGGCTTTGATAAAAGGTGTTCAAGGAATATTTGTTCACTGATTTAATGAACTCATACAGCTCCATCTTTCAGGAAAGATCCAGCCCTTTCCTTTCTTTAAGTACTGATCACTAACTATGTACTAGAGTTTGAGATTTATGAAAGAACCCAATTTTTAAGAAACTTCTACTCCAGTGGGGTAGACATTTAGAAACAAATATGGAAACACTAAAAAAATACAATTTTAGGAGAAACATGTCTAAGAGGGCTTTTTAGTAGATATGAGAGCTCAGAATACATTCATCCCAGTTAAAAAAAAACTAGAACTCTACAAGGGAGGTTTAGCTTGATAATATATTTGAAAAATCAAAATTTTAGGCAAAATTGCGTGTTTACATTGTATCTTTGAACACTGCAAAACTGGCAACATGGGCTTCTGTGTCCCTGTGGGAGCAGTGGGCAAGAACTGATAACAGCTCACCCTTTCCTTTGGTGGGAAACTTGCGTCCACCAATCATGTACAGCTTGCACCACATCTTGTCTTCCACCCAGTCCACATCACTCATTAGTGTCATGTGCCTGTCTCATGCAGAGTTTGTGTCTGTGACCCTGGTGTCTACTGTCACCTAAGTGGCAAGCAAGGGATAGCATAGGGGTTCAGGGTTCTCATAATCTATCTGCTGATCGGAGTCCTTTTTGAAGGGTGTTATGTATTGAGACAGGGAATGGAGGATGAGCGCTCTAGGATTAGAAGTGCTACCCTGATGGTCGATTCAGAGGAGGCATATTAACCCTGCATTTCCTTCCATTAGCTTCATTCAAGGTAAGGAAATGTGATTGTTAAATGCTGTGCAAGCCTTGTACTTTTGTAAGGTAGGGAATCTACTACAGTGGAAAAGTCGAACTGAGTATCTCTTCTTATCATCATACAGGCTACCCAGGCCTAGCTAATGTGCTTCTTTCAGGATAGACTGCATTACACAAACTGGGGACCCAGTGTTGCGTAGTGGGAGAGACCTGCCCAGAAGTCAGGAAGCCTAGATTTGAGTCCCTGGTTTTATTATTAAAGAGTTGGATGATATTAGGCCTGCTAGTTTGCATTACTTGGTCTGTTTCCTCCTTTCTACAATGAGGAATTTGGATTAGATAATATCTAAATTTTTGCTCTCAAAAAGGATAGATATCATGCAACATCTTGCTGTGTCAGGAGAGAAATGTGGTGTGGTGGTCTAACTAAGCCTTTCCAGTCAGGGGTTTAAATCCCTCTACCATGTATTCCCTGTATACCTTTGGGCATATTCGCAAGCTCTACATCTATTGTCCCAGAAATGGGGATCATTGTACTGTCCACGCCAGAGGGTAGAAGGGAGGGTTCAGTGTAAGGTGCTCAACACAGTGCCTGGTATACAGTAGGTATCTAAATGATAACTTCTTTAAAGTTACAAATTCCTGCTTTCTGCAACTAATTGTGTGCCCGGTCCCTTTATTTTTAATTGCTCTAGGGCTTTTCTAACTTTCATGTACATGCTTCACTTGCTAGTACATTGTTATTGTGGAGTCGGGCACAGGAAACAAACATCCTTCCTGTGAAACTGCCATCGCCACATTTGATGTTCCTGGTTAGTGAGCTTGTGGCTGGTAACAGCAAAAGTAGATGCTTTACTTTGAGAGTAGGCCTTCAGGCATTCATTCGAAAGTGAATGAATTCCCTCTAAGCTCCAATGTCAGCAGAGCGGTGCGAGAGAACAGTGTCTCTCTCTTTCTCTGTTCTTGCTTTATTCAGTAGTCTTTGGTGCTTAAGACAGCTAGTGACTCATCTAGAGATGATCAAACATGTGATTTTGGAAAATTGAGAGGAAGCAAAGACTCCTCTTATGCCATGATCTAACCTTTTATATAAAAAATATCTGGCTGGGACATGACACAGTTTTCTCCCCATTTGCATTAGCCAGGGCCACGAAGATTCCCAATATGTCTGGCCTGATTAAGGATACCCATTAGCTTCAGAGATCACTACCTTTTCCCTCTCTTCAACTATATTTAATGAACAAGTATATCTTGTTTGTGTGACATTTAATTTTATACAATGTTAATTTAAGAAATGGATTAGTACAGTGGATATATTAATGGCTGTGTCTCTTCAATCTATTACTGAGCTGTCGGTTTATCCCTGGGAAAATATTGCGGGGTGAGGACCATTGCTCAGTAAGAATAATTTGCATTGCTGATGGCTGTGCCCTTGTTTTGTCAAGGCTACATTACAGACATTCTTTATTTTCCAGAAGTCCAGATTGTATTGTTTTGGGGTTGCAGCTGATTCAGACTAGATCAACCCCTACTCTTCCTACCTGGGACTCTTTATCATGATCAGTTTTATTGTTTGGCTATCCTTTGGATGGGAGGCATTTGCTCTGATTTTTTTTTTCTTCTTCTTCATTTCTTAGACCCCAGTTTCAGTGGATCGAATAGTGACATGTCTCAGTTAATGGTGCATGATCTGTATTACTCCTCGCAAGACTCCTGCTATTTTCTTTCTTTCTTCACTTTTTCCCCTATTTTATACCTACTTTCTATACCCTACTCTACCTCCTTTCTCTCCCTTCACCATAGCAACCATTCTTATTGTCTAATTTGTACTGCTTTTTGGTGTATGTCTTCCAAAATGTGCATTGCTCTCTTACTTGCATGTACATTTAAATTATGTAAATGGTAGGAGGTCAAATATGTTACCTGCTCACTTTTTAAAATCAATTTTGTGCTTTTAAGATCTACCTGTGTTGGTATATGGACATCTTATCGTTTTCCCCTAACTGCTTGCTTGCTTCTTCCTGAGACCTTGAAGTGGATCGTCAGCGTCTGGCACGCTGACCCACTCAGATCATTCAGTTTGTTTGTACTGGGTTGACATCAGAGGCAAGCGATGATTGATGATCTCAGAGGAGCTCCTATGCAGTTTATGTAGGCCCTGATCTCATGACAGGAGGCATAGATATTTGAAAAATTGTTTGTCAGTTCCTGAAGGTACATCGATTTTGTGTGTGTTGCAGGGGAGAGGGTGTGACAGCACGACCCTACACTGTCATGAAGGCATCAAGGAAAAACTTGTTTTGAGGGCAAGCCTCATTTTCTTTATTAGTGACACAGATACGATATATTACTTACATCATGAAGTTGCTGAGGTTAATAAGACATAATTTATGCAATCTGTGTAGTACTGTGCCTGACACATTGATAAATGGCTGGCAATTAGTATTTGAAGTCCAGTGTCCCATTCACAGTACAGTGTGCTTCCTTATAGCAAGATTTGTTCTTTTATTAGTACAGACATTATATGGATTATCTGAAAAATGTGAGAGAATACTAGGGATGGGGACTGGTGCTCTGTATCATGAGATTTAATTGTGAACAGACACGCTCATGCTTTATGGGCAGCAAACTGTGAAAGCCCAGAGCATGAACACAGCTCATTGTTGTAATCAAATACAACTTACAACAAAGTTCCTACCTCCCAATCAGTATTCATAATTGTTACTGTGTTGCCTGGTCATTATGCATAAATTGTACATGGTGCATCTGCTGTTATTACTCTTACCGGCAGACCACGTTTGAATTTTTCCAGTTCTTTCTATCTTGTTTTCTATTTCTTGTGTCACTAGCTTTCATCCACATGAAGGAAAGGTGGACAGGGAGAAGGGAAGCCTGACCTGGGTCATCTGGTAAAAGGTCCAGAAGGCATTTTAGAAGGGGGAAAATGAATGGTAATGCTTGAGGCACTTTGTTATGGCACAGAGGCCCAGCAGTGGGAGAAACTGAGGAGTCTGTTTTCTCTCTTCTCAGTAAAGAAGACACATGGGAACTTCTCTAGGCTCCCCTCCATCATGCCCTTCTTAGGAGAGCAGGAGCCTGTGGTTGGGAAGTAGTGGGTGCAGAGGAGAAGGGAAGACTGTGCCCTTTGGGGCATGTCCCCTAGAAACCCCAAACGTCTGAGGCAGGTTCACCTTTAGGCCGAGCCTGACAGCCTTTATCTGTTTGGCTCGACAGTCCTCTAACTCAGGGGCTTGCAACCATGGTCTGTAGGCCACGTCTGTCCCATTGCGTGTTTCTGTCAACACAGTTTTATGGGAACAGAGCCACCACGCCCACTTGTTTTCCCATGGCCTGTGGCTGTTTTCACACTGCAGCAGCAGAGTTCAGTCATCATGATAGAGATGTTCTGTGGGCGAAGTCTAAAATATTTACTATTTGGACCTTTACAGACAAAGTTTGCCAGCAACTGCTCTAACCCAATGTAATACTTGCTGTTAGGAGACAGTGCAGTAGAGTGGAGAAGAGCATGTGCTCTGAGGTCATAGCAAAGGCTGCAACTTCCTTGCTGCATGACTTGAGGTCCTTGTTTCCTCCTCTGTAGAGCAGTAAAAAATATGCTGTGTCACAGTGTTCTTATGAAGAATCAGTATGATAATGCATGCAAGGTGCTTTATGGTGCCTGGAATTTAGCAAGCCTTGCATGCATAGTAGCTCTTTGTAAAAGTCAAAAGGTTGATATGTAACGGAACATGAAAAGTGGAACACTATGGGTAAGACATAAAATCACTCTGGGTATGTGTATGTTGGGAATATATCTCGCAGTTGATCGCAAGAGATGGGTTGAAGGGAGGCCTGGGTTATTGGAAGTGAATTATGCCCAAAGTAGAGGTTCTTTTTTTTTTTTAAAGATTTTATTTATTTATTTGACACAGAGAGAGAGTTTAGAAGTAGGCAGAGAGACAGGGAGAGGAGGAAGCAGGCTCCCTGCTGAGCAGAGAGCCCGATGTGGGCCTCGATCCCAGGACGCTGAGATCATGACCTGAGCCGAAAGCAGAGGCTTTAATCCACTGAGCCACCCAGGCACCCCAAAGTAGAGGTTCTTTGCCATCAACTACGGAGTCCTTTCATCCATGCAGGAAGCTGGAGGGCATAAGGATTTGTTTTCATCANAGAGGTTCTTTGCCGTCAACTACGGAGTCCTTTCATCCATGCAGGAAGCTGGAGGGCATAAGGATTTGTTTTCATCAACAGGGTGTCTTTTGACTTCGTGCGTTTGTAGGGCACAGGATGGATTAGGCTCCCGGGAGTGCAACAGCCATTCACTTGGAACCAGGAGGGGTGTGAACTGCTGCTTCATTTAAAATTAATGGGTGTCCAGGGTATTTTCCCACAGGTTCTGGAAGTCTGATCTGGGAAGCATTCCACGAAATAGAGAACGAAAAATCGAAACTCCAAATTAGAAAATCTCCCTACAATTGAGTGGTGGTGATCGTTTCCTGTTGGTCTTGCTCCAAGAGCCATGCTACCACTATAGTTGCTATTGAGCAGATAAGACCAGATAGGTTAGCTCAAATGTAAGGATTTAACTACTTCCTTCCCATCACACTTTCATCCTGTTGACAGAACAGGCTGCTGCTATTATTAAATGAAGTATTATTTTTAACACATTGTTGTTTGCCCTTTACGACTTGCTAATGCACCTTTCATTTACAACAGACTTTATTTTTTTATTATGTTATGTTAGTCACCATACAGTACATCATTAGTTTTTGATGTAGTGTTCCATGATTCATTGTTTAAAAGCGAGTCACTGATCTTAGCTGCTGCTGCTGCTGAACAAAATGTTAAGTATGCCCTGTTCTAAACATTGGGTTAGGCTGTATCATCATTTGGAGCTAGTGTAGAGCCTGACATATCTTAAGTGCTCAATAATTGTTTATTGAACAAAGATTGAATGATGATAAAGCAATAAGTGTGTTAGATGTAATTCCCATCTTTATGATTTCAAGGTGTAAGTGGGAAAGGTAGACATCAGTCAGTCCTATTATGTGTATGACGATCAACTCTGTGAGGTAGGTGTTCACAGATTAAGTTGAAGCTCCAATAGGTTGAGTGACCTACTTAATGTCATACACCAACCAATAGAAAGCCAGGATTTGATCCCGGGTCTAACTCTGCCCCCTCCATCTTTAAACTCTAATGCACCTCATAGATAAGTAGCTGCTCAGAGATAATGTGTTTCTGGTGAGTGAAAAATTTGAAGAATATGATGAGCACACTTCCAGATAGAAATAAACTTTGTTTTTGTCACTAGTTTGCAGAGTGCTGCTTAATTGATTTGGGCATCAGAATATTCTCCAGTTAAAGAGGTTGAGTCTACAGGACTCCGGGGTCTCCACCTGTATATTAAAGCAGTGTTTCCTAGTGAGGACCTGGGCCACCCTGCATCAGAGTCACTTGGAATGCTTGCTAAAAATACAGCTTTCTGGGCTCATTCCAGCACTGCTGAATCTGAATTTTTCCACAGTCCTCCAAGTTCTTTTTATGCACATTCAAATTTGAGAACTGCTTTTTAAAAAGTGCCACTCAGGGTTCAGTCAAGACAACAGAAGCCACCTTAGGTATTTTGAATAGGAAACCATTTAATTGAGGGGATGAAAGGGTTGCCCACTACTGAAAAGCCTAGGGAGCAAAGCATGGCCATTGAGCATGGCTACCCCAAGCTTTTGGAAATCCCCAAAGTGCAAAAATTGCAGGTCAGCTACTGTTAGTTATCTCAGGCGGCTGTACCTTCTAAGTGAGCGACTCTCAGGAAGGTCACTGGATGCCTCCAGCACAACCCATGTCTGCCATATGTCGACCCTGCATGACTGCCTGCATCTACTATCACGGTACTGGCTCCACCTTCTCTTCTCCCTCTGGGTCTTACAGGAGAGTCTCTTACTGGCTGAGTCTTAGTGGAACTGTGCTAGCACAAAATTCTGAGAAAAATAGTTTCCAAGTTCTCCTACTTATTTCATACAGGTGAGGGGATGGTATAGAGAGTTACCAAATAATATCAGGGCCCTATTAAATAAACCCAAAGAATTAGTTGAGAATGAAGTCTGTGAAAAACCCCAGAGGTGGTCTGTTAAGAGATACTAACAATTTGCCAAAAAGAAAACCAACCAAACAAAAATCCCTAAAATAATAATAATAATAATAATAATAATAATAATAATAATAATAATAATACAAAGTAAGAGACAAGGCTGGTTCTGGTATGTTCTCTCTCCAGCACTTGGGATAGAGGTGCATACCTTATTTGCTTCTGGTCCAGACCTACTTCTTTCCCCATTTTTGGTCATCCTGACCATGTCTCCATCTTATCCTCATAAGTTTTGCTCACCTAATCTATGCTGATTCTACTCCCCTTCCTTCCAGTGGATTCATTTGGGGTGGAAGCTGGGACAAGTGTGCCCTCTCTCCTGGGAAATTGAAAGCAAAACAGAGGTTGACACAGTCAGACAGAATTGGGCCTGTACTTGAGCATCCTTTAGAGTTGTGGCTTGAAGACCTGACAACCCCAAATCTTCTAACAGGGAGTCAAAGGGAAGCAACACTTCCTTAAATGAAAGTCACTTGGAAGTCTTCCACTCAGAAAGACACAATTTTCCCCTTGTACTGTGGCATAATGGATTTTCGTCATTTAGAATTTTTTTCCTGCTTATTGAAAGAACTCTCTTAGATTTTTTAATCATAACATCTTTTTCTCATATATTATGCTTTTGAATTTTCTTACTTGTAGTAAACAGGAAAATATACGTAAAATTAAGTCTTAGGATGTTCTTAAAACTTTATGTTCAGAGCCCACCTCTTTGGAACCACTTTTTCTGTGCTGTTCGACCTGCTGTGCCTCACTGTGGTGTCCAAAATTTTTCTCTAACATAATGGTAGCATTCCTAAGTCTGGGCGCTGTGCTTTTCCACCTGAGTAAGCTCATGGCCCCAGCTGCATCATATGTCACTGGAAGTTAAACATTTTATGGGGTTTAGAGATATTAAAGCTGCGAAAACATGAATTCTAGGGAGCATATGAATATGGTTTGCCTTGGAGAGGCAGATGAGCTTTTGAGGTCAGAGGACTGAAGGCCCAGGGCGAGGCAGATAGGAAAACACAGAAGGCTGCAGGGAGAGAGACTGAAGACTTCCCACTTCTGGTAACAGCTGTCTGTCCTCCGTCAGTCATGGCCTATAGGATACAGTGCAGCTTAATATAAGTTGCTCATAAGCTTTTTTTTTTTTTAGAGTGTGTTTTTTTTCCCCCTTATAATTAAACAATCCATGACTAAGGTATCCTGGAGAAGCTTGTGCCTAACAGGGAATGTGAACATGTAAACAGAAACAATTACAGCAGGGCATGGTTTATGCAGTGAAGAAGATTATGTACACAGCCCTGTGGGAGACCCCAGGGCCAGCGCATTCAGATTCGTATTTACCTTCCCATCATTTCTGAGCTGGGGACCAGGCTCATTGAAATGTTTTACAAATGACACTCATTAAGATACAGTGTTGCAGAAGTGAACTGGTGATGTTCCACTGTAGAATTATAAACAGGTTATCAACTAAGTCATATACAAGCTGGTCATTGCTGTTTTGGGAACTGAGCTCAGGCTCCCATTTAATGATCATATTGTTGCTTTTCAAGGCCCTGCATTTTTCTGGCCATATGCAGTCTCTCTTTACTGTGTTCCTCTCTTGATTGAACTTACCCTCCACCCTGTGGAGCTCTTTCTTCACTGTTAGACAAAGTTCTGAACTTTCCTTCCTCCTGCCTTTATTCCTGCCTTCCACCTATTCTTTCTCTGTGCAGTTCAAAATCACCTTTTAAGGCCCGGTTCATTCTTGACCCTTTCAAGGACCCCTCCCTCATTATACCAGTCCAACCCACAGCTACATCTCTTAACAATTCTTGTATCAAAACTATTCTCTCTCTTTTTTTAAAGATTTTATTTATTTAATTTTTGTGTGAGAGAGATTGTGTGTGGGTGGGAAAAAGAGCAGAGGGGGAGGGGCAGGGAGAGGGAGAGAATCTCTAGCAGACTCCATGCTGAGCATAGAGCCCCACGTGAGGCTCAGTCTCATAACTCTGAGATCATAACCTGAGCAGAAACCAAGAGTTGGATGCTTAACCCTGGTGCCCCCAAACCATTCTTAATAGTTTTAATGTGGTTGGTGGTATTTCTCCCAACTACGTTGTACATTCTTGAAGGATGGGGGCCATATCTTAATACTTTTGTTCAGCAGGTGTATACTGAGGTACATGTTCAGTTGCTAGACGCTGAGCTCAGTGATGTGGTGAAATAAATGAGAAAAGATATTTTATAAAAATACATGCATGTAAAAATGGTAGAAAATGGAGACGATATTAAGAGGAATAGGGCTCAAGATCTGTGGAGATGGAGACGAGGAGGAGCTGACTTCCATTTGGGAGTAGAAGAAGTAGCTTTCCTGATGCTGGAGCAATTGTGTCGGGGCTCGAAGGATGGTTAGGATGTGGGCACACAGAAAATGGCGTGGAGGTTGGAACCCCACTGCACCTCGCAGTAAGTACATTCAATAACCATTTATCTAGGATTGGGGTTGATAAACTTGTTTTGCAAAGATTTTGAAATAAGTATTTTATGTTTTCCAGACTGTAGAGCCTCTGTTTGACTACTCAGCTTTAGCCATGGTAGTGCAAAAGCAAACATAGACACTGGGGCAATGAGTAGGCATGACTGTATTGTAGTAAAGTTTTATTTAGGAGAACAGGCAGTGGTCCAGATTTGGCCTGTAGGCTGTAGTTTTCCAACTCCTGTTTTAGGGTGTAACATGATTGAACAAATAATGGGATGTATAATCACAGCTTCGCTAATTCTTGAAATTAATAAAAACTGAAAAGAATTTACTGAAATGTTGACAATCATCTTTGATTACTGGGACTACGAATAACATTTCTTCTTCTACTTTTTAATTATTTCCAGACATTTTATAAGTACCATGAATTAATTGTATAGTGAGAAACAACAAATAAACTTAATTTACAGAATTACAGTATAGACAGCAGGCAGTATACATAGCCCAGAGCTTGGCTCATAGATGTGCAGGGCATATCCAAGCTTGGCTGATTGGCACCATTTCCACCAGTATTGCCCTGAGTGCTAAGGAAACTGCTGTCCTTGGAATGCCAGCTAAGATGTGACAGACAAGCTTGCATGAAAACTGGGCTGTTTCTTCTATTGCCCTCTGTCATCAGCTCCACAGAGCCATTATGTTGTTCAAGAAACCTTATAGCAAAAGGCTGCCTAGATGGAAACTAAATTGATTTTCTGATTCCACCCTTAACCTTCTTTTTGTGTGGTCTCTAAAGGAAGCCTAGGGTTTTTAAAGCATTCTGTGTGACATGCTGCCAAGTCAGATAGGAGATGGAATAATTGTAGACTTAGCCTTCACCCCAGATCACAGCAATGTCAGTGAAATATGGCCAAACAACAACAGTTGTCTGATTATAAGTGAGCTTAGGAAACAGACATTAGGCTTTAAATTCTAAGGTGGAAAGGCTGCCATTGATAAGGACTATGACTTCTTAAATACCTCCTCTGTACTTTTGTCTTGTGTATTCCTTGACTTTTAAAACAATACCTCAAGACAGGTATAGCTATCCCCACTTTACAGGCAGGAAAAGTGAGGTTCAAAGACTTCAAGCAAGGTTGTTCAACACTGTAAAGCGAGTTTGTGGTGAAGTCAGGAAATGAACCCATATCTGCCTGATTTTAGAGACTGCTCTTTCCACTTTGCTCCCCTGCTTTCTGTCAGCTCTTCTCTTCTCACTGCAAGACACATGTACCCACAATCGAATCTCTAAATGCCTGTGAAGTGCTAGAGCAGTCTTGCCTGTAGTCTCCCTGCATGGGGAAGAGTGTGTATGACAAGCTAAATAACTACAGACAGTAAAATTTAACACTGAGTGTTAATAAATAACATAGGTGGGGGGGAAGGATCCAGAGACACCTGATTGAGCTTAGACTGTGGGCAAGAGAAATTCCTTAGAAGGGAGTAGTAGAATACGTCTCATCCTTTTTTTCAGACCAGTGTTGCTGCCCGTTTTCAGAGACACTAGGGTCATGGCCCCATAAAGAATGAGAATGGCTGAAGAAAATTTTGTTAGTTCAAGAAAGTTTGGTGTGGGCTCCAGATTAAGGTTGTTTCAGTTTCACTCCAAACTTTTCCAGTTACTTTATCTGTGTATTAGTTGGGGTTTTCCAGAGAAAAAGAACCAGTAGGATGTATATATGTATCCATATGCATGAGAGACTGAGACACACAGAGAGAGAGATCTTAAGGAGCTGGCTTCTGTGGATGTGGAGCCTGGCAAATCTGAATTCCACAGGGCAGGCCCTGAGGCTGGAGACCCCAGGAAGTGTTGGTATTGCAGCTCAAGTCTCAAGGCAGTGGAGGCAGAATTCCTTCTTCCTCAGGGGATCTTAATGTTTCTCTTGAGACCGTCAACTGATTAGAAGAGGCCTCCCATATTTTGGTGGGTCATTCACTCAAGGTTTGTTGATTGAAATGTTACTTTCATCGAAATAATAGTTTCACAGCAACCTCTAGACTGATGCTTGACCAAACATTTGGGCACTATAGCCAAGCCAAGTTGATACATGAAATTAATCCACACTATGTAAACCTCCATAAATAATTTGACCCCTCCACCCCCAAATCTTGTTTCCTCACCTGTTAAATGGGAATAATCGTAATATCTGCAGTGTGAGGTTGTTTGCAGCTGGAATGAGCAATGCATACCCATTGTGGAGTGATGGAGTGATGGCACAAGAGATTTTAGCTGATATTATGGCAGTGAGATGACACATTTCCTTTAAATTTAAGTCTAGCTCTTGTTTTCTAAGAAATGTGGAGAATATTATGCATTGCCATAATTTGCCCTAAAAATGCCCTCTTCCTGTTGTGAGGGGATATTGAAATGACCATTTCTTAAATGAGATGTAAACAGAGCCCTGAGAGGCCAAGGGTGGAGTGATTGGCTCCAGGTCAAACCACAAGTCAAGCAGAAATAGTCCAGGGTTTTCAGCCTTTGTAAGGCACTTCCCATTAGACTGTCATCATTTATCATGTTCCATTTACTTACAGATGGAGCTATTTCCTCAGGGTGTTTTCCATGAAATATTTTCCACATGTAAATCTCGGTAGTGAAGTGGGGCTCCTTTCACTAAGATACGAAATGTCAAAGCAATTGGAATGTTCAAAAGGTCAAACATTCTCAAAGTTGAGAGTAATTTTGGTCTCTGCTTCTTAATTTAGAGATGTTAACAACCCAGTTGACAAAACTTGTCCTGGTGTGGAAGATTGCTATGGTGGTTTACAGTGTGTGTAAAAGAGCCAGTGTGCTTGATTCAAATCCTGACTCAGTGACCTTTTAGTTCTTCCATCTTGGGTGAGTGACCTTCCATCTATGTGCCTCAGTTTCCTCATCTATAAAAATGGAGATAATATAATAGTACCTCTATCACAGATATGGTGGTGGTGCTGAGTGCCTGGGATGTAGTCAGTGTTTGTGGGAGTTCGTTGATTACCGTCATTATCCTCATCATTGCCACTATGACCATCACTATTCAGGTAGTATATTTCCATATATGATGTGTTTGACTCCTGGTTTTTACTCTCCCAGAGTTTACAGTTTAAAACAGAGTAAGAATTAGCAAGACCCTCTTGTTTGGAAGTAGCAAAATTCCACCTCAATCCAACTCAAAACTCTTTAAGGCGAAGAAGAGAGAATCCATAGGCTTGCCTGTGATCAGAAACCAAAATCCCTTCAGGACTGTCTCTTACCTTCCTCAGTTTCCATTTTTCTCTGCACACTGTCTTTATTTTCTCAGCCTGGCTTATCCCTGGAGTAGGGGATGTGCCCTCTGGAAACTTGAGTTTTATACAGTTACTTTCATGACCAAAGTGGAAAAAGCACTTTCATGCCAGCTTTAGTTGGAAAAGTCTCAGGGAAGCGCTTTGATTGGTAAATCTCATGCCTGCCCGCCAGACCAGAGGGGTCATTGGTCTACCCTGGGTCATGTGACAGTTCCCATAGAATGGGACAGGTCCTATTCCCACAAATTATCAAAGGGAAAAGGGCCTTAGAAGCCACATTTCCTCAGAGTCATCCAAAAAACTCAAATTCTTTAGAATCGTTCAGTTCGGTCAGATGTCTGTACTGTATAGTGATACAGTTGTTACCTTATTTAATGTTCTGTCCCACTTGCATTTCCATTGCATTCTTTAAGGATGTGTGGTGATTTTCCACTAGGAGATAGCTGAAGGGTCTGGAGAGGTTTTGGAGACAGGGCTGTATGTGTATAATTTAAAAAGACCTGTTTGAGTTTCTGCTTCACACCTTGGTTGGTAGAGTTGGAGAGACAGTGGGGGTACAGATGGGCTGCATCCTCCCTCATCATTCCCGGATTGAGAACCACTGAAATAGACTTTCCTCATACAGTGACTTTAATGCAAATGCACTGGGGAAGGACAGATGAGGCTTCAGTGCAAAGTGTAAACGATGGACTCTATTCTAAGATAAGCCACTTTGCAGCTTAAGTGTATAATTTAAAAAATTAATATCAAGTACAGTATTTCCAGGTAGACCTTCTCAAGAATCAGCACTAACACAGCTATAAACCTTTACAAATATTATAAAAGTTGTTTGTAAAGAGTGCTGTTAAATGATTAAAACACTTATTTTCTTTAGCAGGTTAAACGTTCCCTCTGAGATCTTGTTTAAACTTGAAATTTGCCGAGCAAAAGAAATTCGAAGAAACTAATGCTGAGCGAAGCCATAGACCAAGCTGGAAAGAACTTGAGACTAGCATTTTTAGAAGTGAGTGGGAAAGGGGGCCAGGGACTTGATGATTCAGTATCCAGATTCCACTTAATCCACATTTTCAGGATGGTACTCTAACCTCACTAGTGTCTAGTGACCCCACGTCCAGAGGATTGCTGAATCAGCCTCTCCAGACAGTAAATCCCTAGTTTTCTATAAGAATGATAGTGGAGTTTGAGAGTTATCTTGGATTTAAATGCTTTGTTGTAAGGATATTCAAAGAATTTTGCTTTCTGAACTACAGGCACTTCCTGTGCCAGAGTTTGGTGCTGTTTCTTATTCTTGAGCATTCCTGGGGTTTTGTACCATGCATCCTCCACTTCTAGAGCTTCCCAGGGCCAGCTTAAATTTCAGATTAACTTAGCATACAAGAGAGCTACCACGTGTTCATTTACTTTTCATCTTTCACAATTTTGTGTCTTCTCCTATTGTCTTTGCCTCATTGGGTATTTGATTTAAAAATCACTTTATTGTCATTTTAGTGATAATAATTAGAAATTGTAACCAGCTTCTTTCATTTAGCAGTATATTTTGAAAACATTTTTATGTATTTTGGTATTTTAAGCTAATGTATTTTTTAATTGCTATACAGAATTTTATAATTAGGATAAGCTGCAATTCAGTTACTATATATTTACATATATTTAGAGTCTCATTTTTTGATTATTAAAAATAATGTGATGGAAATAATGTGCATCTGATTATGTCCTTGGGGTAAAATATGACACTTGAAAACATACGGTATGTGTGTGGGAGAGAGTATATTCATCTGTGTCTTGGATCACCCAGGGACAGCCAGTCATTCTATATCAGACCATCATGAAATCACTTTAGACTTGTATGTACTTATATTTTAAAAATAAACCTTTTTTGGGGGGATGAGAGAATTCACAAGTTTTCAGAAAATAAACCATGCTATTTATATTTAGAGATGTAACCCCAAAGGTTTTTTTTAGTTTTTTTGAGGTAAAATTGACTTATGAAAAATGCACATGTTTAATATAATTTGCTTAAAAATGCNGTTTTTTTTTTAGTCTTTTTGAGGTAAAATTGACTTATGAAAAATGCACATGTTTAATATAATTTGCTTAAAAATGCACATGTTATATAATTTGGTGAGTTTGGACACATGCCTACACATATGCATGTCACCACATTAAAATAATGAACATATATGTCACCACTAGAAGTTTCCTTAGGGTCTCACTTTTTTTTAAGGTAAGAAAACTTTTGGGCGCCTGGGTGGCTCAGTGGGTTAAAGCCTCTGCTTTCGGCTCAGGTCATGATCTCACCCTCCTGGGATTGAGGCCCGCATCGGGCTCTCTGCTCTACAGGGAGCCTGCTTCCCCCTCTCTCTCTGCCTGCCTCTCTGCCTCCTTGTGATCTCTCTCCNTGAGGCCCGCATCGGGCTCTCTGCTCTGCAGGGAGCCTACTTCCCCCTCTCTCTCTACCTGCCTCTCTGCCTCCTTGTGATCTCTCTCCCTCTGTGATATAAATAAATAAAATCTTAAAAAAAAAAAATATCACTCCGGCTGCTGAGTGGAGAAAGAAAGAGCCAGAATAGAAGTGAAAGAGCAGCAAGGGGGACCACCGGTTGCAGAGGCAAAGAAAAGGGGGGGAGATAACCTCTTCTCATTCTGATATATATATTTTTATTCAATATGTTAATAAAGCATTTGCAAGGGCGCCTGGGTGGCTCAGTGGGTTAAAGCCTCTGCCTTAAGCTCAGGTCATGATCTCAGGGTCCTGGGATTGAGGCCCACATCAGGCTCTCTGCTCAGCAGGGAGCCTGCTTCCTCCTCTC
>LNAC01000134.1:1536430-1683662 GCA_002007465.1 Ailurus styani
TCCCTCCCTCCCTCCCTCCCTTCCTTCCTTCCTTCCTTCCTTCCTTCCTTCCTTCCTTCCTTTATCATTGGCTTAAAAACTCTGGAAAATTTCCAAAATTGCCAGCATATTCCATCCCTCCACCCCCCATTTATGAAGTAGATTTACTTGCTTGGATACCTACATATTTCAGAATTCTGGACGGGGAAGTATGAAGGCTCATTCCTATATAAAATTAGAGTGACGTATTAATGTAGCATGAAATGGGATCATCTTGTTCAACTCCTGCCTTTTGAACTCTTGATGTATTTTGCTATTTTTCATTTGAAGTAGTACGTGTTTTTCACTGTAACTCATTTTGGGGGGCATTTCAGGTTTGAAGACTAATGGGCACTTATAACAGCCTGTCTGTGTGTGTTCCAAACACAGATGCCTTTAGGAAATTGCTTGTGGAAAGAGGGGTTGGTGTACTTAAAGGCTTTAAACTAGCACAGTGTGACAAGTTGAATGGAAACTTAACCTCTTCAAAGTGTCAAAGTTTCTTGTAGGGCATGAACAGAAGTCCTTTTACAACTGTCTAGTCTTCTGATGTTTAGAGATACATCCCCTCAGCTTCAGAAGTACCCAAAACTTATGTTTGCATTTGGGAGCAGAGGGGACTATGAGAAGAGTGAGGGGAGCAGACGAGGGGTTTTCTTTGTGTGTTTGGAAGTGTAAGTGGTACAGTGGTAACAGCGAAACTGTCGGCACAAAATCTGTAAGAATAGAACATTCATATACCTTCAACCTAGATTCACCACTTGTGATCATTCTCTGCTTGCCTTTCTCCTTCTCTTCCTCCCTTTCCCTTCCTTCCTTCCTCCCTCTGTCCCCTCCCATTCTCTCTCTTTTTTCTCTTTACAGTGTGTATGCATGAACCATTTCAGAGTAAGTTACAGATAGCATGACACTTTGTCAATAAATGCTTCAGCCACTGTATCCTGAGGACAGAGACATTCTCTTACATAATCAGAACCCATTGACCATACTCAGGAAATTTAGCAGTGATATAGTACTATTTCTAGTTCACAGCCCGTATTCAGATTTCTCCAATTGCCTCGATACTGTCTTTTATATTTTCCCTCTAGTCCACAGTCCCATCAAGAGTCATATATAGCATTTACTCATCATGTCTCTTTAATTTTTTTCAATTGAGAACTATTCTCTGATCTTTCATGATCTGTCATAATTATGACTTCTTGAAGAGCCAAGCGAAAGCTGGTTGTTGGCAGAATGTCTTTTGATTTGAAAGCGTCCGATTGTTTTCTTATGAGCTAATTGTGGTTAAACAGTTTTGACTGGAGTAGTCTATGGGTGACATTACCTCCTCTGTGTCTGATATCTGAAGGCTTACAAAGTCTGTTTGCCCTGTTATTGGTGATGTTAAGTTTGACAACTTGGTTAAGGTAGCATCTGTCATATTTCTCCATTAAAATGTACCTTTTACTAGGAGTTCAGTTGATGTATGAGATACCTGATTTTGTGTTTTAGCTCTGCCACTCACTAGTCATATAGAATATGTCAAATTATGCCATCACTTGTCTATCTGCTCTTTATCTATATGCTGGGGATAATCACAGCCTCTTTTAGGGTCATCATAAGGATTAGGCATTATGACACAGGTATGTACTCAAAAAATAGCAGTCATTTTGCTGAGTGTACAATGTGAGTTTTGGAGTTATTATGCAGATCTGAGTTCAAATCCTATCTCTGGTTTACTTTGGTTTTTAAAACTTTGGTTTCCTAATTAATATCAGGGAACTAGTACTAGTATCTACTTCAGAGGTCAGTAAACCTCTGTAAAGGGCTAGATAGTACAGATTTTAGGCTTTGCAGGCCATATGGCCCATGTTGCAACTATTCAGTTCTCTTGTAGTATGAAAGCAGGCATAGATGATATGTAAACAAATGGGCATGACTGTGTTCCATTAAACTTTATTTATGGACACAGGAATTTGAATTTCATGTAGTTTTTATGTGTTATAAAATATTATTATTATTTTTTAATTTCCCCCAACCCTTTAAAAATGTAAAAAACATTCTTAGCTTGCGGGCTGTAACAAACCTGGGTGCTGGCAACAGGCTGGATTTGGTCCATAATTTGCCAACCCCTCATCTATTTCACCAGGTAAGATGAAATACTATGTATTATGTACAGTGTTTAAGAAATTGTAATCGTTATTTGCTATTCTTTTAAACTGTTTTTAGTTATGTTTATGTTCTGGGATTTTTAAAAATTACAATGTATAATAAATTGCAAAAAATAGCCACCAATTATTTGCATTTCCTCTTACTGAGAAGTTGAGTCCACTTTTTCCACCTCTTTAATCTGGGTTAGCCTAGTGACTTCTTTTAAGCAATAAAATGGCAGAAGGGAGGTTTGGAAGTTTTCAAGCCCAGGCCTTGGAGGTTTTGCAGTGCTCAAATTTATCAGAAGTCATGTGATCCTGTTTATTAGTTTTTTTATGGGCTATCCTGATGGACATGAAACTATGTGGAGGGAGACCCCAAATCTCCCAGCCATCCCAGCATTCCCACCTGACGTTCTTAGATATTTGAGTGAGCCTAATGGACATCATAAGAAGCAGAGAGGAGTTGTACCAGCTGAGCCCTACTCAACCCATAAAATCATGAGCAATTAAATAATTATTGTTTTAAATCACTAAATTTTGGAGTGCTTTGTTATGCAGCAAAAGCTAACTGATACAAGATGATCATTAAAATAAATATATCATAAAGGGAGGTATCGAAAGTTGCAATAAAGTCAGACACTTGAGCTGAGTCTTTTCCTACTTGATTTATTTCAGAGAAAGTATCCTGAAAATCACATTAGGAATAAGAGAAAGGTGTACAGCGGGGGGAAAAATGCTATCCAGGGCATGAAAAGCAGACAGAGATACATTTTGGCTAAAGTGAACCAGAGAAACAGACTTTGTCACAAGTGTTTGTAAACTATAGGACTAATTGTGTAGTCAACTAGTAAAAAAGTGTGGGTAAGCATTGACCATTCATTTCAAATTGTGAAAGGCATTGATAACCCAAATAGCCATATCTGACTTCATAAATTATGAATATTGTGTACATATGAATTTTTTCCATTTGTATCATTGCATTATTTTTTTTTAATCAAAGTGTACATATATGGTGACTGTGGCTGATGGTGAAGAGCTAAGGATATGGTGAAAGTGAAGGCATCAGAGGTACAGTCTCAGACTTGGAGTATACTCTTGTGGAGAATAGGAAGGCATTGCTTTGGGCGCCTGGGTGGCTCAGTGGGTTAAAGCCTCTGTCTTCAGCTCAGGTCATGATCTCTGGGTCCTGGGATCAAGGCCTGCATTGGGCTCCATGCTCAGCAGGGAGCCTGCCTCCTCTTCTCTCTCTGCCTGCCTCTCAGCCTACTTGTGATCTCTCTCTCTCTGTCAAATAAATAGATAAAATCTTTAAAAAAAAAAAGAAAAAGGCTTTGGTTTTCACCAGTTTTCACCAGAGAGCTCAAGTCAAAGAACTGCAGCTCCAGGGAGCATGATCTGTAATAAGGTCATGGTCCAACACTGCTAACTCATGTTTACATGCATGGTCTGGCTCTAGGCTAGAAGTCATAGCCCTTGACTTTTCTCTTGAAGTTGAAGTCAACTCCACATGGCCATCTCACTCTTAAATATGCCTGCTACCATCTTGTTTATTCACATTGTTGCATCCTAGGGTTTCTGTTTTTCTCTTTTTACTGATTTATTATTTAGAATTATCCAAATCAGTTCACTTATTTTTACCTTGATCCCTTGTGAAATGTCAATAAAATATTCTTTGTCACCTTTTAGAATCAGATTCAGGGCTGATTGGAGTCTATATAATACTAGTGAATAGTAAAAAATATGGCTGTTTATATCATCCGTTTATGAAACAAATAAGTCTTTCATACTTACTAGGTACTAGGCACCCTTCTGGTTGTAAGAGAGAGTAGTGATCACAGACTTAAAGAACTTTACAATTTGTTACTCATTCACTTATCACAAATATTTATTAAGCAACTTAGTACTAAGTTTCAGTTCATGAACTGGGATTTTGAAATAGGTTAGATAGAGAGTTGGCAGAAGGGCATAACATGTTAGTTTTCACCAGAAATTTTTTCTTTTTTCATTAAGTGACAAGTAGTGATTTCTACAACCAAGGCCTAATTTAGAATCAGCCACATTGGCATAACTGCCAAGATTTCCTCAAAGTTTTTCTGTTTTGCTATTTTATCTTTTTTCTCTCTCCTGCTGCTGTGTCCGAAATGTCTCAGAGAAAGCCGCTCCAGCTCTAACTGTAATGTCATTTCCCTGCATTCCCCTCAGACGTAATGCAGCAGTATAAATCTCACATAACGTGTCCAGGTTGGAAGAGTTACTTAAAAGAGCGGACAGTCAATGTGGCACATTTATTAACATCGTATATAACAAGGCTGTAACTGTACAGTAACTTCTGTTTAGTCAGAAAGGTGGAGAAAAAGTGCTGCTGAGGTTTATGGGGCTGGCTCTGGACCAGCGAGGTGAGTTATGTACCCAAATAGCTCTTGTGTATCATAGGCTGGAGGCTAATAAACCATCCTTAAACTGTATACTATCTCTCTGTTAGAGGAAATGGATCTATTATTTCCTGTCTTTGGAATTTGGCATAATGATGATGCTGCTGAAACACACACACACACACACACACACACACACACACACACACACACACACACACACACCCCCCCCCCCCCGCACCCCAACCCAGCTGTTTTCAACAAAAGCTTTTCTGCCCACATGTGACACGAGGCAGGTACTTAGGGAAGAGGGAATGTATTTTCCTTTGAACAGGAGCTGGTGAGTTGTCTGCAACAAGTTGTGGATCATGAATTTTCATTTCCATTCCACATCAGTCAGAGTCCTTAGCTGGGGATCTTGAACTTGTTCACTGAAGCTGTGGGTTTCAGTGAGGCAGTTAGCACTTACTACAAATGCAGCACTGTACTGTAATTACCTGTTCACATATCTGCCTCCGTCCCTGGACTGTGAAGCTTTAGAGGGCATGCATTATGTCTTACTCATCATTGTATTCTCAGTGACTCAAAACAGTTACATATTAAAAAATATCATTGTAACTTATCCTAGGTCTGCTTTTAGTTTTTTCTTTTACTTTTTTTCCATGTGGTGACAGCTACTATGTCTGTCTAATGCACTGCAAAATCCTAATTCTAATGTGGAATATTTTGCCTGTAGGAGGGGAAATATAATTTATGTTTTGACTGAAATGATATATATATATATATATACTTACTAAATATATATATATACTTACTAAATAAATATATATATTTACTAAATTTTTGCAGAGAGAAGGGCCAGTGCCAAGAAAGAGGGAAGCTGATCTCTCTTTTTGTAAGAACAATATTAAGTACTAGTAATAAAACATCCCTACAAGTTGACTTCTGAATGCCTTTGGTAGTTGACATTAGTAGAGGAAAGTCATGGACCCTCTGAATTTTAAACTTTCAGACACATAGACCTGTTCCTTGAGTCCTCCCCTTCTCCCTGGTTACAAATTGTAGACACCCTGTTTCCTTCACTGCGCTCAGTTGCACCAGTGAGCACATGTCATGAAATTCTGATAGATGAAACAGCAAAGCCTACAATGTAATAAAATAGGATCATTCATATCAAAGATGGATTCTTTGTCCTATAAAAATATTTCCAAGAAATCTCTATAAATAATTCCCATAGCATGTTTATAGTATTGCTTAATTTAACACAATTAAATTTATTTATAATTATTCCCAACTTATCAGGCAACTTTTAATATTTTCCATAGTATAATACTAAAATAAATCATAACCATTTTTTTCAAATAATGAAAAATAAACCCGTAATTTAGAATCTGCCCGACAGATTCCATTGATTCAGTTCTGTGGCCTGTGATATCTAGTTAAAGAATGTACATCATGTTGGAACCCAGTATCCCTCAGTGAATGCTTCCTTCTCTATTTTTTGTTCATATAACATGATATTGTGCATTTTCTGACATGCCCCCCGAATCATGAAAATGTGACTGGTATTTCTCCTAAAATATGCTAATGTAGAGAGACATCTTTGGATGTTATTTATGAAGTCTTACAAGAGCAATGGAGAGCCATCCTGTGTGAGAGCACCAGCCAGCAAGAGTATCTGCTTTCATCTTAATTTGAGGGAGTTACTGAGGAGGTATTTGTTAAAGAAAAAAATGATTGAGTTGTTTACTCAGAAGTTTTTTGTGCTGAAGTTTTCTTTCCACTCGTCATAGCTGTGCTCACTTTCTCTTAGTTAGGGTTTCTTTCTGTGTTTGTGGTGAAATAGGGTCTTGGTTCTTCCCTTTTTCTTAAGGCCCCTCATGAATATGTCCTGAGTATTATTCTAATGCCTCACAAAAACACGAAGTCCTTTTTCTTAGTCTGCAGCTCTGGGCTTCTGTTTCTGTAGGCCGTGTTGATCACACTTGGATTTGGGGCCTGCCAAGATGAGAGGTTGAGAGTAGAAGCTTCTGAGCTTCAGTAACACTCCAATCCTGTCTCTTTAGGAGCTGATTGGGTATGGTGTTAACTCCTTCTCGAAAGCATCCACAGTCTGGGATGCACACTCCTGGAGTATTGATGGTCCTAAGTCTTATTTCCGGAACATGGTTGTGTGTGGCGGAGGCTGGTGTCTGTGAGAGACTGTGTGATTGATTGCGTGGCAAAGTTCACAAAAGCACTTTTGGTGATAGCAGTTTGAGTCAAGATATTTATTAAAGATCTTAGGGGAAATCCTACAGCTTGTTCGAAATAAGTCATCCAAATTGATAACCAGCTAAACATTTTGAAGTAAACTGATAATTTATGTTTTACTTTCTGGTAAAAAGAGATACAAACCATACCACTTAAATGAGTTATTTTTGAATATCATTGGAAACCTCAGGCTCCTCCCCTAAGGGAACTATTATTATCATTTTGTTACATGCCCTTAAGATATTTTATTCCTATTTTATTGTGTGTGTTTAAGGAACATACTTTATTTTGTGAAGTTTCCCCCTACAAATATATCATACTTTATTATTTAATTTTACAAATTTTAATTTCATTTAACACATTTAAAATTCTTATACTCCTTAGTTCACATGTACTGCAGTTTAATTATACCCCTATTGGTGAACATTTAGACTGTCTCTAATATTTTGCCATTATGGGCATGGAAATGTGGCTTCTTTGTAGTTGTTAAGAACAGACACTGTGGAGCCAACTCTACTCATTACTGGCTGAGTTACTTTGGGCAAGTTACTTAACACTGTGCTTCGGTTTCTTGATACGGAAAAACGAGCTAAGTGAGGGTTGGTTTTGTGTGTGTGTGTGTGAGAGAGAAATAAGTTAATATATTAAGGGGCTTAGAATTGTACTAGCCACACGAATTTTAGATTAGTTGCTATTTTTAATGCTGCAGTGACTGTCTCAGTAGGTTCTACCTGTTAAACTGTGTGGTTCTTTCTCTTTTCCTTTGCTGCCTCCCCACTCCCCCCATCTCCCTCCCTCCCTTACTGCTTTCCTGGCTAGATACCAGGAAATAGCATAATTGTGTTCAAGTGTATGTTTACTTAATTTTTAAAATAGATGTTGCTAAAATGTATTCCCCAAAATGCTATACCAATTTATATTATTGGCAGAAGGGTATTATAGTAAATGCTTCCTTTTCTTTCTCTAACACATATTATGAACAATGTTTGTAATTTCTGCCATCTGTTTTGGTTAAAAATGCTCTCCCAATATAGTTTTAATTTATGCACCCCTAAGTACTGTGGGATTGTGTGTTGTGTGTTTTAAATTACACTTTAACTTTGAGATTATCGTAGATTCCCATGCAGTTAAGAAATAATAGAGTATCTATTTATCTATCTTTTATCCAGTTTCCCCCAATGTTCACATCTTGCAAGACCACAGTACAGTTTCACAAACAAGTATATTGTCATTAATTCAGTCAAAGTACAGAACTGTTACATTACTTCAAGGGTCCTTCATGTTACCTTTTTATAATCACTCTCAATCCTATCCCTGCACCCCCCAATTTAGACCCTGGGAACCACTAATCTCTCTTCTGTTTCCATAATTTTGTCATTTTAAGATTGTTATATAAATGGAATCATATAGTATATAAGCTTTTGAGACTTTTTTTATGAGGCATAATTCTCTGGAGATTTGTGTGTCTTTTTAATACTATTTTTATTTCTCTAAGTTGATTATAATATTTATATATTTTTTCTTTCTGATTTATTTGTATTTTACTTATTTTTTATTTTACATTTTATTTTTATTATTATTTTATTATTTTTGAAGCTATGTATTGTGGATATTAATCAAATAATCCTTGGTTTTCTATAAATAGAAAAGTATTCTATAAATAGTATAAATGTTTCTATAAATAGTATAAAAATTTCTCAATTGTATCTTATTTAATTCTGTTTATAGTCTTTTGTGTTTAGAAAATTTAAATGTTGAGAGTCAAGTTTGTTAATGCATCCTTTTGTGACATTTTCATCTTATCTCTTAAGACAAGACTTTCCTAATTAAATTTAAGTTACAAAGAAGACAAACCTTTCCTACCCCAAGGTTTTGTGTATGTGTGTGTGTGTGTGTGTGTGTGTGTGTGCATATGTATACATGGTACACATGCATAAATATGAATAAATAAATACGTGTATATACAGATCATCTATGTTTTATTTTAATGCTTTTATACTTCATTTCAGAGATCATGAAACATTTACTTATGGTGTATTTTTTGAGACTATAAATTACTTTAAAAGGCATTGTAACAATGGAAATAGACAGGTATTATGCTCAAGTGTAATATAAGCACTTTAGCACCTACTTTTTTTCATATGAGGCTAATACTTTAGGTCTATGTGAAAGTCATATTCCTTGCAAGCATTTGAGTTTGAACCTCTCTGTATCTTTTTTAATAGTTAGCTTTTAATCTACCTCTAATGTATTTATTTCCCAAAAAGATAGCCTATTTCCCCAACACTATTTAAAATATTTAGTGTCTTTTAACTTTAGGAAATTAAAGCTTAAGTAGCTCCCACCGTGTTTGAACTATTTCTTTCTGCTTTGGTGTCAGCTCATATCGGAATACTTGAAATAAATTACATTTCTCCTTAGAACCCTTCTTAGTTATGGGAATATGGAGAGCTTGTGACTAGTTATAGTGGGACTATCTAGAGAACACATTCAAGCTAGAGAATGTTAGATTTACATGTGTTTTATAGACAATTTTTGTGGAAAGTTCAACCCCTGCAATTTGGGGTTTTATGAGAAAATCAGACCTACTCAGAGCCAAAATTAAACCTCCACTCTTCTGATTTCAAATCCACTGTATTTCTTCAAGATTTTCAGCCTGAGCTGGTCAGTGTTGTTACAAAGTACTTTTATGGCTCCTAGCCACTTTTAGAAATGTGTATATTCCAACTCTAGAGGAACAAGGAATAAAATTGAGCCTGACTCATGGAAAGATGGGAAAAGATAGAAAAATGATATATTTTCTTAAATGATTAAACTTCCATGATTTCCAAAGGAATCCTGGAATCTGGATACCTAATACAAATAACGTTCTTTAGAGGAATATGGCATAGTGGTTAACAGCGTGGACCTTGTGTCTGAATTCTGACACGGACTCTGTGAAATCAGATAATTTGCATTCTTTGCCTCGGTTTTCTCCTATTTAAAATGGGGACAATAGGGCGCCTGGGTGGCTCAGTGGGTTAAAGCCTCTGCCTTTGGCTCAGGTCATGATCTCAGGATCCTGGGATCGAGGCCCGCATTGGGCTCTCTGCTCCGCGGGGAGCCTGCTTCCTCCTCTCTCTCTCTGCCTGCCTCTCTGCCTACTTGTAATCTCTCTCTCTCTGTGTCAAATAAATAAATAAAATCTTAAAAAAAAAATAAAATGGGGACAATAGCAGTAACTACCTCTGAAGGTGAATGTGGAGATCGAATGAGTGACCCTCCGTGAAACACTTAGAATTCTTCCAGGAGAACACATGGTAAGCTGTAAAGTAGCAGTATCAGCTGTTTGTCTTTTCTGAATACTGCTTGATAAATAGCGGTGCAAAACTCTCTGGGTTCTGAATGCAGTGTATTCCACACCTAAACATATTGTTCTAGTCCTTGAGTCAATGACACAAAGGCCTCAAGAGCTGAGTGGTGTCTGGAGTGGAAATGGTTCTGCAGGAGTTTTGGACTGTAGTGCAAGCAGCCATGCCACTTGGGCCATCTTTCCAGCAGACCGGATGGATTTGGAGGTATTGGTAAGATGAGAAATAATGCGGAGTTTATGGCAAGGTCTTATAGGAGAACCATAATGTGGGCCCCTGGGAGACAAGCAAGCTGTTGACATTCTCAGTATAGAATGACATGCCCTTCTAGGAATGGTTTCCTGCTAAAGGGCCTTGTAACACTTGGCCATGGGGCATGGCACAGGTGACCAAATGCGGGGAACTGAGTTTGATTCTGTTGGATATGCCAGGTCATAAGTCAGAATCACTAACAGCAGTCCCTCCTGAGAAGGAATGATGGGTGATTCCATTGTTGAGCTGAACCAGGACCAGAGGGCATAAGTAATTCATAGCAGTGCCCCATTCTCAATTCACACCCTTGACCAGATGGGGTATCTCATAAAATCCGTTGAAGAAGGATGAAAATCCCTGAGTTTGCTATGTGGAGAACATGGCTCAGTGTTTGGGTGCAAGCTGAAAATAGATGGCAGCTACACGATAGTCATATTCAGGAATAAGAATTAGATAGGAGCCCCCTGTTTTCTAGCTCTCTGGTCTCTGGAACTAATTCTGCCCAAATTACAGCTGTCAAATCTGCTCAAGACTCTGATTCCTGCTTCCTCAGCTCAGTGAGAAACCCATGCTCTGCTTTGTTTCTGCCTCAAGCACTCTAGTTCTGAGAGTGCCCCAAACAAGAACTGGGGGAATATCTTGCCTCCTGTGTTTCTTTCTCTCAGTGGTTACAGTACTATTCTGACTGTAGTTCAATTCCTGAAAACAGTTGCCTCACAGTTTTTGTTTTTTCTTTTTTTGTTTCATAACTATTATGGTGGAGCGGCAAGTTCCAAACTGGTCACTCCATCACCATGGGGTCTGGAAGCCCTGTTCTTCCTGTGTGTCAAACTGAGTTAATAGAGAGACATAGGTGAATAATCTGAAACAGTTCATGCCAGTCAAGTCTCTAATTCATATCTAATTCATAATCCGTTGTTATGTCCAATACATCCAGGATAGCAAATTTTTATATCTGTTATAATAATTCTACTGGATTATAGACACTTTTTAGGCTTATGGGGCTTGTCTGGCCTTGGGGAAAAAGTGAGATATACTTAGGTTTTGCTATGGCCCTGGGAGGGGAATATCATGGCCTGCATGGTTTATACTCACGGCTCTTTATTAAATTAGTTTTTTTGTTTTTTTTTTAACTAACCAGTAGAGAAGTGGTGCATTCTGGTGCAACCAGAGTGAAAAGTCAGCAGGTGATTTGGGATTCCCATGGAGAGTTTCATTTCCTGTCTTTCTGGTTTTGAACAAATGGACATCTCTTAGATGGGGATGGTTTGGGTTGAGGGAGCATGGTATAGGTGGATGTGGGTCTATTTATTATGCTGGTACATTTGTGGTTGCCATGTCCCCCCAATCTCATCCTTGGCAATTAATACTAGTGCAGAAGCAAGACAACGTGGGCATTCTAATTAGACTGTATGGGTGACAAATGATTGCAGTTTTCTTTGGATATATTTTACTGAGGGCTTCTGTCCCTGAAAAGGGGAACTGAAGACCCCAAATGGCTCAATTAGCAATTGTTTTAAGCATTTGTTTTCGGACCTAAGGATGTTTGGCTAATTTTACAGTTGTCTTTTTCTGGAGTCATTACTGAATGTCTCCTGTATAAATTATGCCATATTCAAAATGTGAAAATTCTCATTTTGGCAGCAGCAACTCAAGTGGAAAACTGAAAATCCCTAAACAGAAAATAAGCAAACATTTGTTCTGTCACAGCTCAGGCATGTGGTGTTCTTTTTTGCCCCTGAACAAAATTATATTGGCCTCCTAGCCAATCCATCCCAAGGGAAAGACACCCCATGGCTACCAATGAGCTGACTAGTTAATCATGAAGGGTTTGAATAAGAGAGATAAAAATGTCTTCAGGACAGTGAGTGGGGACACCAAGACTTAGCTGTGTGCAGGACTCAACCCCGGTCAGTATTCGAGCCATGAATGATTCTGGAATCGTGTGGGGGATGGGGTGCAGATGGGTGCAGCTTAGCCGAGACTCCATGTGAGAGGACTGTCTTCCTATCTCAGTGTCACATTTTGTTTAGGGCTCTGATATTCTCTAAGTTGAACCAGGGTATGGACCAGCGGAAACTTCGAAATAACAGACCAGTTTTGTTATTCTCCTTTTTTTACTGCTTGATTTTTATTGCATAATTGATAATATTTCACTATAATATGAACGCCCTCCAGTCCTTTTTTTAAACAAGGAAGTACATTTTAATGTCCCCCCCCCTTTGGTTAATGGTTAATGTAGGGAGAAAGAAATGAGTTAATGTGTATCTTTGAATTTAAAAACCGAGTTTTGAAGCCTAGGACGGGGACAATGTATTTGAGAGGTGTGTGGGGGGGAGGGTGTTGCCAGAACATACTTTTTATTTTTGTCGTTTCTGTTTCTTGTTCTTTCTTTCTTTCTTTCTTTCTTTCTTTCTTTCTTTCTTTCTTTCTTTCTTTCTTTCTTTTCCTTCCTTCCTTCCTTCCTTCCTTCCTTCCTTCCTCCCTCCCTCCCTCCCTCTTTCCTTTCCTTTCCTTTCCTTTCCTTTCCTTTCCTTTCCTTTCCTTTCCTTTCCTTTCCTTTCCTTTCCTTTCCTTTCCTTTCCCTCTCTGTCTCTCTCTTTTTTTGTTTCCCTCTCTCTCTCTCACAAAAAACCTAAAGCCCATGTTCTAAATAACGCACTTGTGGGCTAATCCAGGAGAAGTACATAAGTAAGACTACCTTATTTCTGGCAGGTAGTAAGGGCTGGGGCTAGGGGTGGGAGGGCATACTCAGGAGACATACGACCACTGCTTAGGCTCTAGTGAGTCCCTCTTTTTTCCTGCTGTTGAGTCTTCAGTTATGGCCAAGGATTGATAGGAATCCCAGAGAAGTTTGGGGAGGAAATCTGTGGGCAGAATGGACCTATGCTCAGTCCCTCAGTGAGGCCTAGGATAGTGACCAAAGTCCTAGGCTTTGTCTAGACGGAGATAGAAGCCATTTGTGGGAAGGACGGTGTGCCATATCTGGGAATTGGAGGGACTGGTAAAGCCATGTCTAAATATTCCCGTGGGCAGAGGCAAGAAAATAGCCAGGAAGGGGGCTCGAAGCCCTGAAGAAGCCTGAACATGGAAGCAGCAGAGTCCCCTCCGGCAGGGACCTGATGACTGGAAATCACGACAGGATTGAGGACATCAGCACTGGTTGCAGCAGAGCCTGCAGATCATGGGGACAAGTTACCTGTTAATGGAACACCATGGAAGTCCAAGGATGGCTATGAATCTGCTACCTCTCGGTACCACCGCCTGATGCTACCTAAGCTCCTCCCCAGCCCAGCCATTCAAAGCCCTGAAAATCCTGAATTACCCCATCTTAAACCTATGTTGGTTGACTTTATCTAGAAAAGAGTGAATATACCTGGCAATACTAGATAAAATTTCAGTTACTAGGTAGAAGAATAGATATTTGAGACAGAACCTAAGTTCAGTGTTAAGAAAAATATAAGAAAATTGAATATTTTATATTTGTATTTGTGGCTTTAGAAATTCACAATCATTTCAACTGGGTTTAACATCCAGACTTTTCCCATGAAAAACTCCAGCCTTATTCAAATAGCTGAAATGGCTACATTCCTCTAAAAGCCTTCCTCTGGTCTCTGCCCCGGGAGGCAGTGCAGTTTCTTCCTCACACCGAGGTCCCCCAAGATTCAATTTGTCCTCTTTATGGTGCTTATCACTTTTCACCTTTTACTGTGGTTATTTATAGGTACTGTAAATGCATCATTTATACGTTATAGCAGGATACTTAGAATATCGATAAGTAGTAAACCCTCATTTGTGTCTTTAGGTTTTCTTGGTTTCTGCTCTACTCTTGTTGCTTCCTTTCAGTGGTTCTCAGTCCGGCTCTTATACTAGAACCACCTAGATTGTTACAAAAATTATCGAATTCCCTGGCGTGACCTGGAACCAAGTAAGTCAGCAGCCCAGGAAATTAATTCTGCCCTCCTTCCCTCTGCCCTCCCTCCCTCCTTTATTCTCGGTGTTTCCAGCCCCCTCTCCTGTGCAGTCAGGGTTGAGGACAGTGGCTTACTCCAGACTGGCTCCTCCTCAGCTCTTTCCCTTTGTTCCTGTGACTGACATGCACCAAGTCTGTCCTCATCAGTGGTTCAGATACACCATGAGCAATAGATAGCCAGCAAATAATCCACTTGAAGCCACTATCAATATTGGGTCCCTTTTGATGCAAGAACTTCTGGGGTAATTGATTTTCAGCTCTTTTGTTCCTTTATTCCATGAGGAAACCAAAGGCAGAGTGAGAACAGTGTTTCTGCATAATGAATAAAAATATTGGATGAGGGGGTAATTAGGCTGCAAGCACATAATGATTGTTACCCTGGAGGCCTAAAGGAAAGGGGCCTGCTGTTTGTTTGTATTGACCCCAGTTGATGTACCAGAGAACTGTATTCCTCCAACATCTTGTCTGGCAGTCGATAATTAATAAAACTAATCATCACAACCATGACTCCTGCAGGGATTGTTCTCTTGTCTGCCTGTATTTCTAGTGAAAGGGTCGAGAACTGTATGGCTGGTAAGGAACATCAGCAGGGCTTGTTGTTTCTCTCTGAGTAGGCAGAAAGCGGGTGCTGGACTAGCTGGGTCCTCCTGCACCCAGAGCATTCATTTACTCTTAATTATGTCCTCTTTGTACCTTCTAGAGTTGACATCCAAGCGTGTGGGGGTCAGCACCTCTGGGATGAGAAGGGGGTGCCGAGGAGCAAAGGAAGGAGGGAATGACAGCAGACAGATGGTCTTTGTGTAATGATGAGCTTTATCCCCCTTATCTGTTTGCTTTGATTTCAGCCACTCGCTTCTCCTGCGGTCTGTGAACCCTGGATCTTGGGAATATAAAGCTAATTTGTTAGCACTTTGTGAACAGTCTCTTTCCTGGACCCTGGAGCCCATGTTTGCTCTTCTAGGAGTAGTGGGTCCAGGTGTTGTTACTTGATTTCGAGTCAGCTTTGTGCCTAGGACTAATTAGTTGCTGGGAATAAATCCATGGCTGGATATTGTTCCTACCTTCAGGGAGTTTAGACCCTGCTTCATTTATTAAATGTCTTAGGTCCTTTTTTGGTCACATGCCTGCCTGTGGGGACAACCTCTTTATTGCTTGGAGCAACGCAGGGTGGCAAGTAGCCTGGTGGGAGCTTGAATTAGACTGTCTTATCTTGCTGTCCTCTAACCCACACCTCTCCTGTCCCAGCCCATTGATGCCCCAGACTGTTCCTGGACTTCTCAGCCATAATATAGCAGCATGTCTCAAATACTAGGTTCCAATACAACCTCTTTTTACTATAATATTTCCCAATTAAAATTCATATACTGAAATTAGTAGCTTTAAGTAATGAGAAAATAATCTTATTAAACAAATTCATCTTAAGAATGTTACTAAAGGGGAAGGAGGGGGAGATTACCCAAGTTCTACATTCACTTCTTTTTTCACTAGGTTATTCAAAAGTCATTTACTGATCCTGACAATAGGGATACAGGATAAGGAAGACACAGTAGTTCTTAGTTTCAAGGAATTTACTTACATACGTATGTATGTTTATTTATTTATTATTTATTTCTAAAGATTTATTTATTTTAGGAGGAGAGTGTGAGGAGGGGAAGGGGCAGAGGGAAAGGGAGAAAGACAATCCCAAGCAGACTCCCCCTGAGTGTGGAACCCAATGGGGGGCCTGATCCCACAGTGTTGAGATCATAACCTGAGCCAAAATCAAGGGTTGGATTCCCAACCCACTTAGCCACTCACGCATCCCATCAAGGAATTTACGTTTACCAACTTTGAAAACCTTTTGAGCTAAGTCAGAGAACAACAAAATTATTACAGGTCATCGGTGCATGTTCCAAATACGGTAATTTTATGAAGAAGCCAAGCTATATATTTCATGTGTATATTCTAGCAAAGTGACCTTAAATCCATAAAGGATATAAAAATAAGTACTACATATATTTAAATTCACCTTAAACATCCATATAAAAGACTTCCTTCTTTTCTGTGCCTTAAAAATCCTTGGAAATTCTTTATCCGGGAGTGTGAACTATTCAGTTATATGTGCAATTAAAAATAATCCATGTTAACTAAAAACACCAAAATTTCAGGTAGAGTGAGGAAGGTATACTTGAGTCCTCAAATGGGAGAATGATGGAAATAGAAGAAGTTTTAGAGGAAGATCATGTTTACAAGTGCAAGCTTTGGAGTCACAGGTGAGGATTATATCCTGCCTAAATCTTTTCGTGATCCGACCTATTTGAACTTCAGACTTGTAAAAAGGGGCTATAAACCTAAAAAGTGTCATCATAAGTATTAAATGTGAAATGTTTGTAAAACATTTAGTACAATGTTCAATGTGTGGAAAGTGCCCAGTAAACGTTTACTATCCCATTTTATGGACGAGGATCCCAAGAATAAGAGAGAGGCCACTTAGCGGCCTGAGATCATGCAGCAAGTCAGGGGCTTGACACCCAAAGGCCTTCCATTCCATGTTGATGCACACTGAGGCAGCTTCACTGTATTTCTTAAGCGAAGCACTACCATGGGGCTCTTGATCCCACACAAGGATCCCTTGGACTTTTAGGCCTGCCTTGAACCTAGGCAGAGTTCCCTTCAAGCTGATGTATTTGGGTGTTTATATGTGCATATGATTGTGTTAGTGTCTGTGTTCACAAATTTCCATGACTCCGGTTTCACCTCTTTAAGCCCTTCTATGGGAACACAAGGGGTCCTTTGTTCTGCATGGGCCTCTTGATGGTCCTTATGTTTAAGGAAAAGAACAGTCCGACAGATTTATATTTGGCACTTAGTTATTTGAATTCAGAGGCTTAATTAATGTTTCTGTGTAGATTTTAGAGAAGCACATCTCAGGGTCAAGAGACTTATGGGTAGACCTCTGGGAATTATTCCTGTAAATTAGTGATTCTCAAACTTATTGCGGCACAGACCCACACAAAGGGCTTCTTAAATCACAGATCGCAGATGACTGGACCCCACCTCCAGAGTTTCTGATCTGGCAGGTCTGCAGCAAATCTGCATTTCTGATGCGTTTCCAGTGATGCTGATGCTGCTTGGTGATCACACTTTCAGAACCATTGCTTAGACCAAGGATTCTTCAAGAATGAAGACACTGGGCGAGGAAAGCCCAGTAGACTGAGTGTTTCCAGAATGAGTTCAGCTGTCCAGAAAGTGCCAGCAAAAACCAGAAATACTTCCTTGTACATGGGTTCATGTACCAGCACAAATCATAGGATGGTACACTCTCTGTGACTAGTGACACCTTTGCTGAAAAGAGAAGAGTTATTTATCAGTTGTAGGAAATTCCCATCCTGTATTCAGAGGATAGATTTTCTTTAGACGGATGAGAAGATCATGAACCTTAGCCTTCTGGGCTCAGATTGTGGTCTGCCATTTATTTGCTTCAAAACCTTGAGCAAAGTTAGCTCATTTATCTAAGCTCAACTCTAAAATGAAGATACTAATACCTAATCTTGAAAGGCTGTTGTGGGGGCTTAAGATAAAGTAGGAACTGAATAAAAAGTAGATGTTTATGTTACTATTCAAGGAAGTGGTTGCTTTCCTCTTGTTTGACTTTAGAGTGCTGAATTAGAGAATATGAGCCCATAAATGTCTCTAAACTCTCGACCTTTTCCCATTAGTTAACCATTGCAACTAAAATCCATATGATTCAGTTTAAATCTTCATTGGTTTAATGTCAAGTAGGATTAGTGGTTCTATACTTCATTCTGTTCATGTAGGCAAACAGGTCTGAGAAAGTTAAACCTGTAGAAAAAGTGTTTTTGATTATTCAAAGATATGAAAACCACTTATCGACCAATTGACATTTTTCAGGGCTGCAACAATAAAACAAATAAAAATTTACCGAGAAAAATTTGATGAAAACCATTTATAGGGTTATATACAAATATTTCTTATACTTTATAGACAATTTATAGAATTTTCAAGAGCACCTTCACCTACATAGATCATAGATTTGTTGTTTAATATGGTAACTTCAGTGCCTAATGCCTATGAAGGAGGCAACTCTTCTCAACTGTACTGGCTTCCCAGTTTTCGAACTGATTTTCCTGAATTGCTGAAAAATGTGTATGGATAACGTTCTTGATTGGGTAAATGCACACATGATTGAAATGGTCAGTTCTCTCTCTGATTTATAAGACTTTATTATTCTTGGTGTAGTGTCAGGGTCAGTGCCAAGGAATGGTGTTGAACTTAGTTTTGTATTTCTTCTTTTTTTTTTTTTTAAAGATTTTATTTATTTATTTGACACAGAGAGAGAGAGAGAGAGAGATCACAAGTAGGCAGAGAGGCAGGCAGAGAGAGAGGAGGAAGCAGGCTCCCCGCTGAGCAGGGAGCCCGATGCGGGCCTCGATCCCAGGACGCTGAGATCATGACCTGAGCCGAAAGCAGAGGTTTTAACCCACTGAGCCACCCAGGCGCCCGTATTTCTCCTAATTAGTAACCCCTTGTGGATGATTATAACTTCATTGGTTAATTGATCCTATTTGACAGCCAGACAACGTGACTCTGCTCGCAAGGAAATTATCTGTGGACTGAGTAGGTTGCCGCAGTAGTCATGGCACCAGAGTTGGAAAAGAATATTAAGTTATCACTCTAACTTCTAGACAGAGCTCAAAACATCACTTTACTCCCTCCATTCATAGATAAGCAAGTTGCAAGTGAAGAAAGGAATAAAAAGGCACTCTCAGGGACACATGATTGAACACGAGGTTTAGGAGAACTGTGAGACTGTTTGTCTGAAACATGAATGTGGCTTTTTCTTTTCCTGGTTTGCTGTAGTTGGATAGTTTAGCATTTTCTTCAGTAGGACAGGATAGGGAATGAGTCTCTCAGACCCATCTGGTTGAGACTTACCTGACTTTCTTACTTAGATTTTTGTGTGTACTCCTTTCACTGTCTGCGTGTTGAGATTTTGGAAGACCAAACCAGTGTGTGACTGTAGAGGAGGGAGGACAGGGAGAAGGCAACACATGACGCAACATAAGGTGAATAGAAGACTGGCTGGTGGTGTGGATCCGAGGTTCACTAATAATAATAGGCATTCATTTGGGCATATAGCACTTGGCTTCTATGGCTGCTGGTAATGCGACAGGGATTCCATAGCCCGACAATGTCTGCCATTTTCTTTGTCTTATACAAAGTAGGGCTCATCAATAAAAATATCACCTCAAAAAAATAGGCATCTGGTGCATTTGCCAACTTTAAAAAGTGTTTTTAAAATACATTTAAGTGACTCATAAAATATATAAATATAAATAATTAATAAATTAAAAAATATATATATAATGTGTACCTGCATGGTAAAATTTTGGAAGGCTAAATGAGAAACTGTTAATATTTGTTGCCACTCAGTCACTCTGGGCTCTGGTTACTCCAGGACTCTCGGGCAAAAGAAAGGCTTATTGTTCATTGTACTGTGTGTACTGTGTGTGTGTGTACTATGTGATTCTTTTATTCATGTTCGATAAATATTATACACTGAAATGGCCCTGGTTATTATTTCTTGGTTGTAGGAATAGAAATAATGTCTCTTTTGTCCTCTGTTTTTACTTTTTATTTTTTATTTTCAGCGATCATCTGTTACTTTAAAACCAAGCAAAAATAATTGGAAGAGAGCTATCATTTAATCCCTAAAAGAGCTGTATAATATGAATGATATTAATCTCTCAGTGTTTCAGTTTCTAATAGGATTAAATAATGTGTCTGAGATCTTCTCTGGCAAAACACTGAGACTCAAATCTGATTTTTGGACTCCTTCTACCATGCTGAGTAAGGCCTAATTGTGATAAGGAAAGCAAAGGCTTACATTTTCCCAATATCCATTTCCCACTTCCTGTAGGGACTCCATCAGTCACAACACCATTCCATGATATTTTCTTCTAATGCCTCATCAAGGTGAGTTCATCTGGACTTTGTGGATGCCTCTGGGTCAAAGATTGGGGAGAAAGTGCCTAAAGGAAGGGGGAGCTTATACCACAGGGACTACCGAAGGATTGACCTTACCAAAGGAGAACCCTGTCTTCTTCAAGGACTCATATTCTTTATCTTTTCAAGTTCTGTTTGTTTGGGTACGTTCACAGGGACCAGGAGAACTTATTAGAATTCAGTCCCCACTGTCTGCAGAAAGGCAATTTACATGTGGCACCAGCTCAGACATGCTTCTTCTCATTCATTTGAAGGGCAGTGAAGGAGAGCAGCACATTTTAATATTCGCCTCTGGCCTCACTGGTGCTCGTTAAGGTGGCTTTATGGTCTCATTTTGGCCTGGCTACTCTCCAGAAGGATTTACCAGAGTTCTTGTAGAGAGGCCACTGTGAGGCTAAGGTGAAGGTGAGCCCACGGCCCAGAGCTGAATTTCTGCTGCTCAAAGGATGTACCTGGGCAGCCAGGAATAGCCAGCACCTAGGATAAATACTACCACCCCTGCCCACTGACCCTCCAAGCCCCCTGTGTCCCCTGCCTCCTCCCCACCCCGCCTGTGGCAGTCACTTCTGATTGATTGCTTGGCTGAGATTGTGTACTTACCGCCCTTGTCACATCACTCTAGAAAGTTACAACCAACTTAGCAAACTTCTTGTTGAAAAGAAGGTAAAGTGAGCACGGACGATAAAGGGATAAAGTGGGCATGGAAGAGGAAAGTGCTTAGCTGAGACGTACATACATACATGCTTAGAGCACCACCACGGCCAGATTTGTTTCATTTCATGGTTTCAAATTTACAATCCTAGTTGCTTTTCTTTGATTGTGCTCTGGTTTCTCTTGATCTCTTTAGCTTGTCTCAGGAGGAGCTGAACCCAACACATCATTCTGAGAACATTCTGATTAGCCCAGAGGAGGAAGAGCAGGATGCTTACCTTCCTCCACCTCAGAAGGTTCTGTATCTCTTGATGCTGCTACATTATCGTCTCCTAGAACATGTGTTATTGTTGATCTGTGTCTACCTCATCCTACAGAAGAGTGTTTAGACTTTAGAAAACATTTTTTGTGAAACCACATGTAGGGTTATATGTTGATTCCTTTTCAAGCTTATTGTGAGATTTGATCCATTGCTCAACATCTGGTGGTCATTGGGTGTAGAAGTCTATTGTAAAACATATTTTCTCTTCCTCAAAGCTTTTCTTGCCCACAGGTTTGATGAGCAGTGTCCTCTGTCTTCATATAGAATCCATGATATTTAGGGTCTCCACATCTTTACACAAGAGGAGAGCATAATAGGTCCTTCTCTGACAATTTCCATTTATTCTTCAGTTCTCAGATGTTATCTTTTTCCTGGGGGGGAAAGCTTTCTTAATCCCCAGTTCTGTTACTCTTCCCTTGGTAGGTCAAGTGGCTTATCTGAGAATTGAAGGATTGAATATTAAACTCTATCTAAAGTCTCAAGATGCTACCTTGTCGTTTGCAAACTTCTTGGGTACATACCTATATCATCCTCTCTGTTTCAGTTCAAGGTATCATTTCAGCTTGTCAGAACTGTTCCTTTCAAATTACTACAAAAACCATAGAACTGCTCTGATCTTAAAAAGCAAAACAAAACAAACACTCCCCACCCCGCAAATCCCTAAGCACTAGTATTCTTCACTGCTTAAGTCCAAAGCAGATTTAATAATAACTGAGATGAGGGAGTTGTTTCTTTATGGAAATGATTTGCCACTTATGGCAAATTGAACTCCAGTTATTTTTCCCACCCTTTTTTCTTCTTGCCTTCATTGACTTTGGTGACTGTTAAATAATTATGTATCTATATATCCATATCTGTATCTATGTAATCAGCTCAGATACTAAATCAAGAGAGAGGAGATCAGTACTTTCCTTCCCAGGGATGTATCAACCATCATTAAAGATGCAGACAGTAAAAGAGCAATTTGAGCCACAGAGAGCATGTCGGAAAAGAATAATTTACAGTTGTGTTTTTGCTGCTGGCATTACACTAAATCACACCAAGACCCTTCATTTGTTAGGCATGCTTTCAGTCTGGGATCAGAACAAGTCTGTTAGGATAGATTCCCCCCCCACACCTTTTTTTTTTTTTTTAAATAACATTTTATTTTTCAGAAATCTTGGCCAAGAAAAAGAGAGACTTGTCTGCTTCCATACAAATACCTTATCTGTATTTGTACCTAGACAGAGGAAGACAGGTAGGGTCGGATGTGGGAGCATGACTTATGGCATTTGGGGGGGAACAAAAGCCTTCTTTCCCTTTTTGTTTCAGAAAGTATCAATCAATATCCCACTTGTAACTGCACCAAAGGGCACAGGAGCAGAGAATCCAATACAAATGGATTGAAACCTTTTAAATTTGAAACAATGCAAAGGCAGAACTATTCCTGACATTGAATTTCTTATATCAGGATAGTCCTTTCAAATCACCTGGGCACGCTTTCGGGATAGAAGGGGTTTGTGTTAATTTAGCATTACCCCTCCTTGTCCAGAATTTTAAGGTGTTTAAAAATTAATATCTCAGGATTTGGTTGAAATTATTGCTGCTTTCAAAGTTCTGTGACTCTTCCACATAGATGCAGAGAACTTGGAAATCAGCTAGACTACTATTATCTGTTTAAAAATGAGGAACGGGAGGTTTAGACAGGAGAGTACCTCACCAGTCAGTAACTTTGCTGGGTCTAGGAAAGTTCTGCTGAATCTCTGTCCAGATTGAGCCTCAGGGTAATTCCTTTTCAGTCTGAGCATGTTTGTGTGGGTCATCAGCTGGATGGCACTGTTCTCCTGGGTAATCCACAATTGGGGGGGGGGGGTAAGAGCTCTGGAAGGCTGGGTAAGCTGTCCTAAGCAGGAAATGGTGGCGTTCACAGTTCAGACCTTCTTGATTCATGGGTCTATTTGGGATTGAACACTTTTTAGACAAAAAGCCTCATGGCTGAAGAAAGCTAGAAAGGAAAAAGAACAAAGAAAACAAAAAACGGTCTTGGAAAGAAGGACAACACATAGAAACAATGAGTGAGCATTTTGCTTCAGTGACATCAAGGTCACTTTTAAGTGTGCAGACAAAGTTCATTTATTGTGAACACTTAGATACTTTTTCTTTTGACATTTATGGTAGTCCCATCCCTTCCTTTTTGGTAATGCAGATTGATTGTTAGTCTGTGATCCGGTGCAAGTATGAGTATATGAGATCACTTGCCACCCATAAGATTAACAGATGGTTCTTTTCAAAAGAGGAAAGTGAATTTTCAATGATCAGTCCTCTTTAATTCATTTCTCTCTCTTCCTAACACTGTTCCTCTTTGCCACATATATACACACACACATGAAATATGTAATATGTACTATTTAAAATACATATAATATGTAATATATAGTGTTACATAATATATAGTTCTGGTTTCCCTGTGTATTAAGATTTTGTTCTTCTTTGACCTAATTTGGGACTCAAGTCCATGACCTTTGCACCAGCAGCACTATCTACAAACCAACCATGCTATCCTACTGGTTTTCCTTTTCCTGTTTTCCATTTTGAGTGACCATGCTTGGTGTCTGGTTGCCAATCCGGAAGAATGGCTGGCATGTCAGGGCGGACAGAACAAACCAAAAGAGATTCCCAGCCACCCACTCTGACTCAGGTGTGGCTTCCAAGATAAAAGTTGAGGCAGTTAAGAGCAGACTCACTGCTTTGTTGTTGACTGCTCCCTTCATGGACAGAGCGCACTGCAGATCAGTGAACTTCTTCCTCTGTTACCACAGTCTTCACATCCCTCCCCGGCTCCCCTGTAGACTTGAGTGCTATGAAGCAAAGTTTTGCTAACAACAGGGAACTGCCTTACTCCTCTGAAGCTAGAATCCAAAGGAAGGAGAGGCTCAAACTGAGCTCCGCAGAACCCCTCACAGTGGCACAGCCCCTCTGTGCTGTCCTTTTTTTGGTATTCAAAGTGAGAGCGCCCCTCTGTTGAAGTTAAGTACAGGGAGTTGCTGAGAAGTTAGTTTCTGCCAGACTCCCTTTTTAGGGTTCTGTGGATTCCAGGGCAGAGTCTCAGCAGGGCTTTCTAAAGACAGTCACATCCTCTACCTGTATTTGGAAAATCATGCCGCCTTTTTTTTTGACTCTTCCATCATCCACCCACACTTCTGTGATTGTAGTTAACGATTATCTTATTGATATGAAGAGCAAATAGAGAGGTTGTCCTGCTGGAGTTGTTTTGGGACCTCCAGGACTGCCAAGACACCCTAAAAATACAGTTTCCTTCTCGAAAATCAGGAATTTTTTTTTTTGTATGTGAAATTACTTTGTAAATTCTCCCCCCGGCAATTTTCATGACAAGAAAGAGTCATTTTGTAGGAAAATGAGTGAAGTTCTTGTGCAAAGTTACCTTTTAAATGTCAGGGTTTAAAAAATATCAGAGATAAGTCGTTTGAGGGAAGGAGAAACTTATGAAACTGACAAAGCCTGCAGAATGTTGAAATGGCTTCATTGCAAGTTAGAATTTTGTTTTCGTAAGCCTTGCTGTTGAGAGTCTGGTTTTGGAAATAAGGACTGCTGTCACTGACAGGCAGAGTGGGACATACGTGTTTACTGAAATTCATTTTATCTATGCCCTTAGGATCACAAAGAGCAGTTCTTTTAGATCGTACTTAGAAATAGATCAACTGTTTAATCCCTACTTATTCTTTGTCTCTGCATGGGCATGGATACACACAAACACACACGCACACATGCACGCGTGCACACACACACACACACACACACGCACACACACACACACACACACCCTGCCCATTCCAAGCAAACGTTTGAAGGAAAATATGACCTTGAAATGAATAAAAAGAAAAAAAAATTGCAAGTGTGATATTGAATCTGGAAGAGAAAAAGACCAGACGGTAGATAGTATTCCTCAGAGTATGTTATTATCTGTTAATTCTCTTCTGTGATTATTCATTTCACAACTAAAACAAACAAAAAACAACAAAAAACCCCACAATGTCATGTCAGCCTTGAACAAATCTAATGAAAAATTTTTCTTATGGAGAAGAGCTATAATCCATAATAGCAGTTGTCGCCCATATTTAGCAATTATAAGTATATTATTTAGTATTTATTATACCCCATAAGAGCAGATATGCTGTACAATGAATCCTTTATCTAGTTCTTCCTTTCTTTGAAGTTGCTGTCATTTTAAAAATAGATTTTACTTATTTATTTGACAGAGAGAGAGCATGAGTGGAGGTTGGGGTGGAGGGGCAAGGGGAAAGGGAGAGGCAGACTCCCCTCTGATCAGGCAGCCTGATGAGAGACTCCATCCCAGGACCCTAGGATCATGGCCTGAGCTGAAGGTAGATGCTTAACCCACTGAGCCACCCAGGTGCCCTGAAATTGCTGTTAAATGGGGGGGGGGGTAGTAAGCAGAGAGAGAGTAAAGGCAAATACATTTGGGAGTATGCTAAAACAATTTTGCAATGTTCAGTAATACATAATACAGTACAGTTGATTCTGGGCATGTTATAAGTATCTTGAGGATAAAGTATCTTGATTGGAAGGATACGTTTCTAGGAAATAATGAGTCTTAAGTCTCTATGATAAAGTAAAAGCAAGCCTCAAAGTCAGATACGCCAAGGATTCAAGTGTATTGACTCATAACTCCTATGGCTCCGTAGGTGCATAGTAACCAGAATTCTTGATACTACAGAAGTTCTGAGCAATGTTTATTCACCACTCCACCCCTTAACTACTAGAACTCATACAGCAATTCAGTAATGTGGCAGGATACAAAATCAATGTATAGAAATCAGTTGATTTCTTATACACTAGCAATAAAAATATAGAAAGGGAAATTAGAGAATCAATTCCATTTAGTATACCACCAAGAACAATTAGATACCTTGGAATAAACCTAACCAAAGAGGTAAAGGATCTGTACTCAAGGAACTACAGAACACTCATGAAAGAAATTGAAAAAGATACAAAAACATGGAAAAGCATTCCATGCTCATGCATTGGAAGAATAAAGATTGTTAAAATGTCTATACTGCCCAGAGCAGTCTATACTTTCAATGCCATCCTGATCAAAATACCAACAGCATTTTTCAAAGTGCTGGAACAAATAATCCTAAAATTTGTATGGAACCAGAAAAGACCCCAAATCACTAAGGAAATGTTGAAAAAGATAAACAAAGCTGAGAGCATCATGTTGCCTGATTTCAAGCTTTAGTACAAAGCTGTGATCACCAAGACAGCATGGTACTGGCACAAAAACAGACACATAGACCAATGCAACACAGTAGAGAGTCCAGATATGGACCATCAACTCTATGGTCAAATAATTCTTTGACAAAGCAGGAAAAAATATCCAGTGGGAAAAAGAGTCTCTTCAATAAATGGTGCTAGGAAAATTGGACAGCTATGTATAGAAGAATGAAACTTGACCATTCACTCACACCATACACAAAAACAAACTAAAAATGGTTGAAAGACCTCAATGTGAGGCAGGAATCTATCAAAATCCTGGAGGAGAACATAGGCAGTAACCTCTTTGACATTGGCCACAGTAACTTCTTTTCAAGACCTGTCTCCAAAGGCAAAGGAAACAAAAGCAAAAATGAACTTTTGGGACTTCATCAAGATAAAAAGCTTCTGCACAGCAAAGGAAACAGTCAACAAAACAAAGAGGCAACCCACAGAATGGGAGAAGATATTCACAAATGACACTGCAGACAAAGGGCTGATATCCAAGATCTATAAAGAACTTCTCAAGCTCAATGCCAAAAAACAGACAGTCATGTCAGAAAATGGGCAGAAGACATGAACAGACACTTCTCCAAAGAAGACATACAAATGGCCAACAGATACATGAAAAAATGTTCATCATCACTAGCCATCAGGAAAACTCAAATCAAAACCACATTGAGATACCATGTTACACCAGTTAGAATGGCCAAAGTCAATACAACAGGAAACAACAAGTGTTGGAGAGGATGTGGAGAAAGGAGAACCCTCTTTCACTGTTGGTGGGAATACAAGTTGGTGTAGCCACTTTGGAAAACAGTGTGGAGATTCCTCACAAAATTAAAAATAGAGCTACCCTATGACCCTGCAATTGCACTACTGGGTATTTACCCCAAAGATACAGATGTAGTGAAAAGAAGGGCCATATGTACCCCAACATTCATTGTAGCAAGGTCCACAATTGCCAAACTGTGGAAAGCCAAGATGCCCTTCAACAGACGAATGGATAAAGAAGATGTGATCCGTATATACAATTGATTATTATGAAGCCATCAGAAAGGACGAATACCCAACTTTTATATCAACATGGACAGGTCTGGAGGAGATTATGCTGAGTGAAATAAGTCAAGCATAGAAAGTCAATTATCATATGGTTTTACTTACTTGTGGAACATAAGGAATAAAATGGAGGACTCTAGGAGAAGGAAAAGAAAAGTGTATTGGGGTAAATCGGAAGGGGAGGTGAACCATGAGAAACTGTGGACTCTGAGAAACAAACTGAGGGTTATGGAGGGGCGGGAGGAGGGGAGATGGGTGAGCCTGGTGGTGGGTATTAAGGAGGGCACATATTGCATGGAGCACTGTGTGTGGTGCATAAACAATGAATCTTGGATCACTGAAAAAATAAAAAAGAAAAAGAACTAATTTTGACTGAGAGCATCAGCAGTACTTCTCAGGGGAGGCATTGGTTGAAGAGAATTTTGAAAGATTGCTGGGATTTTTTGATTGGTGTGATTAGATTTCAGAACTTGACAGAGTTGGCGTAATTGTGCCATGGCTTGTTCAGTAATAATTGAGTGTAGACCACATTCACTCCTACATTCGAGAAATATTTACTGAGCATTTTCTAAGTATCAGACATTGTGCTAGGCATTGGAGATTCTGTAGAGAACAATGCAGCCCCAAATCTCTGTCATATATCACGTATCTTGTGTGCTCTGGCATGAGCAATTCAGTGCAAATTAAGCTTGGTTAAAGGGGTATAAATTGGAGATGTCTTTGAATACAAGCCTGAAGAATTTGGACTTCAGGGAAATACTAGAACCTTGTTTATAGCTGTAATAAAAAATATGAATGGGTCAGGTGAGATAAGATGAGGGGGAAGACCAGTTAGAAATGAAGGAGTTACACTAAGAAGTGATGAAACCATGGACTAAAGAAACGGCAGTGGAGAATGGAAAGAAGGGATTTCAAAGGTGGAATCAACCAGGAACATCACTTGGATAGAGAAGAGGGTGGGTTAAAGATGAAAATGATTCTGATACTTTTTTTAGCCTGAATGCCTAGGGAGAAGCAGGACTCCAACTTGCATGGATTTCCTCTTCTTTGGAAGGCCAGTAAGGTCCTGAAAGAAAACATGGCCATTTATCATGGACAGAGAGGAAGCACCATGAAATCCTTTCTGTAAAGTTCAATGTAGGCTACAGTGAAGATCTCCAGAATTTTGTTTATGGGGTTCTGTCATTTAACTGCCATTTATTGTGGTAAGAGGTAGTTTCCTTGACTCTCCCCACATATCCTTTTACTCTATTATTATGATTGTTAGAAATGTCTGGAGAGTTTAAATACAAAGTTTTATTTGATGAAGATGGTTTTATTTCATTTAAGTTATTTGATGACTGACTTGACCCATGTAGTGAGATCATGTTCTCACCAAGATGACAGATCAGTCAGGGAATTGTGTCTGACTCTTGTATGATAATTAGGTAATTTCTTTAATCCAACTCTGGGAAAATGTTTTAGATAAGCAAATAGTGAATTCTGATCAGTTCTGTTTATTATATCACACAATGTGCTTGCTTAATGATTTAACAGCCATGCTAAACAATTGAGGCTTTTAAAGAAGCTGTGTAAGATGAATGTTAATATAGTCTTATAATTGCCTTTCAAATGTTAGGGAAAATGCTGATTGAAGTTTATATTATGATTCCTGGTAGAGATGGGTGGAAATTAAATATATATTTATAAATATTTTAATATCATAAACCACATCCCAGCAATCAATTTGAGCAGCAGAATAAATATGGCCTCTATTACTTTGAACGTTCATTATTTATTTAAAAATGTCCTTGGAATGTCACCTGCTCAAATCCATTTCTCCTACTCTTCTATAGTGAGTTTCTATGGATAATGGCTGACAGTGGTGCCATGAGGGGCAAATGTTAATTGCTGGGAGTTATTGCTTATGCAGGTTCTGACTCAGTAAAAATGAGCATTGACATGGGAGCCAAGAGACCAGATTCAAATCTTGCATTTGCCTCTTTTTGACTTGGAGAATTTATAAAGTCCTCTGGGCCTCAGTTTTCCCATTTGCAAAGTGGAGGATAGGTGATCTCTCCAACAAGGCATATGGTATGAGTACTGGGACTATATGACCTGGCTGAGGATGAGAGGGGGGTGGCAATGAGAACCCTTTAGGACCAACTTTACCTCTAATGAACTTGGCTTCAAAGTTATATTTTTTAAGCCATTAGACTACAGGCTCCCTGATTTCAGGGACTGAACTTCTTTTTCATCCTTGTATTTCTCATAATATCTACTTGTCTGATTTTTGTCCAGTAGTAATGTATTCAGTATCCTCTTTGTGCTCAGGAATGTAACCAGTGGTTAAGACCTCAGGCTCTGGAATAAAACTGTGTGGTTGCCTGATGTTGAATGCTGGCTTGTTACCTACTTGATGTGTAGCGTTGAGCAACTGGTTTCTTCATGTATGAAATGGAAGTAATAAAATACCTCTTATTATAAGGTTGCTATGAGGATCAAATGGCAGTATTGTGTAAAGCTTTTGATAAAATATCTGGTACAGAGTAATTCCTTAATTATTTTTGTTGTGATAAGGAAGAGGGGGAAGAAGAGGGAAAGGAGGAGGAGGAGGAGACCTCCCCCCAGGGGGACGCAGTGCATATTTATCGAATAAATATAAGCCTTGACTGTTTAAGTGCATGCATACCCCAGATATGCTCAAGTGTTACCGTGTCTTTCACCTGAACCTCCTGAGTTAGTGCTTTCTTGGTTTGTTATGCGGGCAGGAGATTGCCCTTCCTGGTCTCTGTTGTCTCCCTTGGTTTTTATTTCTATTTCCTTTTTTTAAAATCAAAATTATACTTGCCCGTGATTTAAAGAGGAAGTAGTCTTAAGACTTTTTTTTTTTCAATGCAAACAACAATACCTTCAACCCTTCTTGCATCTCCTGTTCTGCAGAGGCAACCAATTTCAACTTTCTCAGCTGCTTCTTTGGACATTTACCTTCATATCTTTATATAACATGCTTTTATTGCAATTTCTTGATGTTTAACTTTGGGGCATAATCTGTTGATTTCTCTCAGTGGAAGATGAGGATTTGGCACCCTCTGACCCCTGCCAGTCCATATCACACACACACACACACACACACCCCTCTTATCTCAGCACCATTCTCAGTAGGTACCCACGTTCCAGTGGTACTCAGGTCGCTATTTAGTGTTTACACTGCTATGAATATGTAAATAGTAGTCACAGCCCAGCCGGGTTCTGTTTTCCTCTCCTTTCATCCCCAACTTTTTTTTTCCCCCTTGGACTTAGTAATTGTTATTTTTTGTTTATGTTGTTTCCTGGTTGGCTTATTTTTCCAAGACTTTCTAGTTCATTCATCCCTATGCTCTTGCATTGAGTAAATTTCCTCTGAATATGGTCAGGTACATTAAGAATTACTTTTAGTCTTATTTTTTTGAAATAATTTTCCCCAACCTCTCTGACCAGTCTGCTCCCCAGCTGGTTGCATTAGGGATCTCCCTTCGCCATTAGCCTGTTACTGCTTTGCCCTCTCTTTTTATTAATTTGGCATGTTCCTTTTTCTTGGCTTATTGTCTCATTTTGGCAGAGTGTGACCTTCAGTAGCTTCCTGGAGGGGAGCCTGGGAAGCAAATTGCTGAGACCTTGCATGTCTAGAAGTATCTTCATAATATCCTCATACTTAATTGGTATTTTGGCTAGATAAGCAATCCTAGGTTGGACATTCCCTCTTCCTCAGTATTTGAAGGATTACTCCATTCTTTCTTTTAGCTTCCAGTGTTGCCATTGAGAAGTCCAGTGTCATTCTGATTCTAAAATCTTTGTAGGAAAGCATTCTTCTTTTCCCTCTCTCTAGAAGATTTTAGGATATTTTCTTATTCTCGGTATTCTCAAACTTGATGATGAAATGTCTTGGAATGGGTCTGTTTACATTTTACTATGTTGGGCATATAGCCCATTTATTTGTAAATTTATTTCCTTCAGTTCTGGAAAATTGTCTTTATTCTTTAATTTTAATTCGTTTAATTATTCCTTTGATTATCTCCTTTTCCCCTCTCTTTTTCTCTCTTTTCTTTTGTTCTGGGACATCTAGTACTCTGACATTGAACCTACTAGATGGGTTCTCTAGTTTTTAAAAAATATTCCTCCTATTTTCCACGCGCTTGTCCTCCTACTCCCTTTTAAAAAAATGTCCATTATTTTATTCTTATTTTTGCTGTAATATTTTTATTTCTGAAAACTTTTTTTCCCTCACTTTTAAATGTTCTTGTCTTATGTACCACATTTTCTTGATTTATCAGTGCAATATCTGCTTTTATGAACTCATGATTTAAGTGATAGATTTGGCTTAGTTTCCCCCCCCCCATTATGTGTTCTTCATCCAGGTGTTTTTTTGTTTGTTTTTGTTCTGTGCCTCTTCTTTCCTTTTTTTCCTGTCTTGTTTGTTTTGGTTTCTGTCTGTTATTTTAGGGGCATGCCATTAATAGCTGGTTATATTTAAGAGTGGGATGTTCAGAAGCTGGCTGGAAACTCTTTCTGTAGGTATAACTGAGGCTTGTCATCTCTGGCTTTCAACAGAGGGCCATCTGGCAGAGTGTCACCTTAGAAAACCTCCTATGTCCCTATCTTAAGTTCTTTCCTTTTGAGCTGGTCAGATTTCTCAGAAAAGAGTCTTCAGATTTTTGCCTAGTGGGGAGAGAGGTGGCTTCCAGCATTACAGAAGAGGCAGAGGCAGGAAAAGGCTGGTGTGTCATCAGTACGGACGCTTTTACTCGTAATGGCCCCATTTCACTGTGCTAGTCCTGACTCTAACCGTGCCTAACGGCTCTGAGTCCAGACACCTCCATATTTTAGTATTTTCAGGAATAAACCTCACCTTCACGTTGAGACTGAACTGCTGTTTAAATACTTTGAACCAAATCTTCTTTTTTTTTTCTTATCTTTACTTTCATTTCCAAAGATAGCTAGTACCTGCTAATTGCTGAGCCTTTTGGAGGATCACGAGATATAAAATAACTTACCTTTTCCTGTTGCTGACTAAATCTCTCCCCTGTTCCCCATTTTGTTAAATTAATTATCTGTTATCCATTTTCTGGTTTGTAAAATTATGAAATCATATTGATGTTGTCTCTTCTTCCACATTTTTTTGTCCTTGTGGGCTGTGTGTTTTAAACATTTCTTTGTTTTTGCTTTAATAGGGTTTAAAGAGTGAGTAGAGACTATTACTTAAGTTCAGTCTGTTCCTGTAAGTGGAAGACCAAGTATGTATTCTATCCTTATTGTGGAATTCAACCCATGAATCTCTTGAGAGCAGCCTCTGTTTGCATAGTTCTCCCCTAAGACATCAGGTCCTTAGAAACTACTTCTTAAAGGTACCTTTCAGTTTTGTACATCATAACATTATAATTTTCTTTTTTTAAAAAAGATTTTATTTATTTACTTGTCGGAGAGAGAGTGTTTAGGCATCCACAAACGGGGAGGGGCAGAGGCAGAGAGAGAAGCAGGCTCCCTGCTGAGCAGGGAGCCTGAAGTGGGGCTGGATCCCAGGACTCTGGGATCCTGACCTGAGCTGAAGGCAGATGCAGAGCCCCTGAGCCACCCAGGAGTCACAACATTACAATTTTTTTTACCACCTAATGTGGGCCTCAGACCAGATTTTAACATAGAATCTGTCTCCGTTCATCACATGCATATGCTTCAGACTTTTCTCCAGCTGGTGAATGTCAGTGACAGGGTCTATATTTCAAAACTGGCTAAAAGGAAAACCATGATTGGATTGTGTTTTATTTTAATCAATTTTACACAATTGTAGAATAATTGCTTATTTGGCTGAATTCAGGTCTATCTATTTGGACTCTTTCTGGGCTTTAAGAAGAGAGAATATTCAACTTCAACTGCTGTAACTGTTTATTGGTTCACAGCCTTGAAAGGTTTATTATGGTGGTTCTGGCATCAGTCTTGGTTTGGTTCAGGGTCTCAGATGATATCATAATGTATTTTGTTTTAATTAAGATTGTTTGAATGGGTTTTGAAATGATTGATTCCTCAGATAGAAATCCAAGAGAGCAAATAATGATAATCTTAAAAATGTATGCTGTGTATTGATGTTATGTGTTCAGAAAGTAAGTATAATACCTAATACATCATATGCTCTCAATAAATGATCATTTTTATTGTTGTGCTAATCATTCTGTTACTGCATTTCATCTTTTCAACAACCCTGTGTGGTACTGCTACTATTATACCCATTTTATAGCTCAGAAAATCAAGGTACAGAGAGTTTAACAAGCTTGTCCCTAATCACAGAGCAATAAAATAACAAAACCGAAGTTTGAGATGAAGTAAACTATTTTCAAGGCTGAATGCCTAGTGTAAGTGCATCAATAACTTTAAGAAGGGCAGTCTTTTGATATACACTACATCTGAGAAACAGGCTCACTTCATTTCATTTGACTGTCCTAATGTGTGCAGGCTGGTAGTATTGTCTTTCTCTTGAGATAACAAGACTGATTTTTCCAAGCTATTCAGCTTCTCCATGGGAGAGCTAGGAGTTGGACCCAAGTTGCATTTTTTTCTTACCCTACACTGGGCTACTCTTATGCTTGGTGAATATTTTTAGCTTTTGAATGGGCATCTAATTGGTGTAGCATTTGGAACATTTTTGATCCTTAGTAATAGATAGACTCTGGGCTGCATACTTTATTGTTATTTGCCTGATGAAATTAAGCGAATGGGAAACTGAGATCACAGAACATGAATTGGCTTTCCAGCCTTTGTGAGATGTTGTCCCTGACTGTGGCAGAACACCCAAGGCAGGGAAAGGCAGGACTGGTGGGGATGAGGTGGTGAGTGAGAGAGTTTTACCTAATTCCTGGGGACTTGGTGTAAGGAACAGAGACACTGGCATTCTGCAGCACATCTCTTATATACAAATTAGAAATGAAAGAGAACCAAAGTGGAGAAGTTATGTGAATGAGCTTACTTATTAGATAGGCTTGTATTTGAATCCTGGTTTGTCATTTGTTACCTATGTGACCTTGAACTTGTTTTTAACAAGCCTGAGCTTTATTTTCCTTATTATGAAATGGAGGTTAAAAAGTATGCTGAGGTCACAGGATTGTTGGGTGGATTAAATATGAAATGGAGTTAGGCACTCCAGACTATGCCTGGCACTTAAAAGGGTCAATAAAAGTTAGCTATTAATAATAATATTCAGATACAAACAGTATGGATCTTGTTGAGCCTTAGAGTCTCAAGCCACAGATCTTTTCTAGAAAGCTGATCCCAGTGTGCAAACTGAAGAAGGGGCTTACTCTTTTCCCTTACTATGAATCTCTTTCATTTTTCTCTCTCCCCCTGACCCCCACCCAACTTCATGCCCATCCTCACCCATACTACATGCATGTCTTAGCCTCAAGTTTTCCACTTTGACATTTTCTTAGTAAGGTAACTTCATTCTTTGTCATTAGCCTTGGGTATATGCTGACACTTGGTCTGAAATGAAAGTTTGATTGCAGCCATTGTCAATATAGCCTAAATCACTTTTGAGCAATTACATACCCAGGAACCCAACTGATTACTTTTTTAGTTTTGCTGAAGTTTATCAAAAGACTAAGACTGGACTGAAACTGCTAGTGTTTTAGAGGCCCATGATGTCTGGTAGGAGGGGATGAATGGGACCTCAGCTTGAAGACTATCTTTTTATTCCCATGTTCCAGGTCAAAGTCCAGCTTATGTTTCCTGCATAAGGCAAGGGGGTCCCTCTGAGGCTTCAGGATAAAACTTTGCTTAGTGTTGATGTCACAGTGTCATGGAATGAGAGAACTGGGAAGAGGAACATGAAGGGTCATTGTTTCTGGCATCCTAGTGCTCTGTGGAGGTGCCATGAGGGCAAGGCATGGCTGAGAGGGTGAGTTCTAAGGCTTCGCTTTCTCCCTCCACCTTTTCTGTTTAATATTTTGAAATTCAGCATAAGGGTTTTAAAAAAACAAAATGAGGCTAGTTGCTAAATAAAGTGTTGCAAAACATTTAGCTACTCAACGTTTTTCAGTTAAGAAAATTGAAGTCAGAAAGATAAGGTTGGCTGGGCTTTTTTTTAATGTAACAAACTTTAATTGGGCATCTTCTGAATGCCACATATTCAGAATCTGGGAACCAGAATCTGGGTCCAGCATCTGGGAACACAGTGACACACTGAAAGTAGAATAGATTCTCATTAAATGTCAGCTCTTGGAAGTACTGGTGACCTTGTCTATCCACTCTGGATAGTAAAATTTTATAAAATCATATATATTTCATAAAAATATAAATCATGTCTTTCTGGTCACTCTTCTTGTCATCTTAAGAATATTCATTCAGACTTGCTATGATCAAGGACTGTCCAGATGTCTTGTTTTTGTTTACTTTTATTCTATTCCCTTAGCTTCTCAGGGAAGGGTATGGGAAGGGAGGTGGAGCTAATAGTTGAAAGGGTTTTAGTGGGTCTGGAAAATTTGAATTTTAAATTTGTAGGAGGAAGTGATCTAGCAGAGCCTGAAGGCAGTCTTCGGGGGAAGAGATTAAGTTTATGCGTGACCTAACCTTTGGGAGGATTTTTATACCCACCAAAACTATTCTTAATGATAATACATTATAGAATTAACTTTTAAAAGTTAATTTAAGAACATGTAGGAACGCCTCCGTAATTATTCATAATCACAAGTGTGATTTTGCATTCAACTGGATTTGCTGGCCTCTGATGAAATCTTCAACTAGGTGTAGATAAGAGGAACTCTTTGTCCTATTTCTAACCTAAATGCTTTTCTTTCACTATCCTGATTCTAAGAGATCCCTTTTTGTGCCTGTTCCATATCTTACCCAGATTAGTGAAAATCTTTACTGGATTTGATTATTTTATTTTTAATAGAGTAGTTACTATAGTTGAAGAGGGTTATTGGTCTCTCTTTGTAATCATTCAAAGTTTGGATTTTAAAAATATGACACCTTTGTTTACTGACTCTATTTGCTTTGTTCCCCATCTTATGTGATGTCAAATCTCTAAGGATACAGCCTTCCTCCAGTCAAATGAGCATTCTTTTTTTTTTTTTAAAGATTTTATTCATTCATTTGACACAGAGAGAGATACCAGATCACAAGTAGGCAGAGAGGCAGGCAGAGAGAGAGGAGGATTTTTTTTTTTAAAGATTTTATTCATTTATTTGACACAGAGAGAGATACCAGATCACAAGTAGGCAGAGAGGCAGGCAGAGAGAGAGGAGGAAGCAGGCTCCCCGCCGAGCAGGGAGCCCGATGCGGGCCTCGGTCCCAGGACCCTGGGATCATGACCTGAGCTGAAGGCAGAGGCTTTAACCCACTGAGCCACCCAGGTGCCCTCAAATGAGCGTTCTTGCTGGAGCAGTACAATCAAAAGAGGCCTGAGGACTGTCACAAAGATTATTCTTTTTATTAAAAACATGTAACCACACTCTGATTATTTCTTGTGTTCTACTCTGAGATGTCATTCCTGTGGGAAGCAGCCTGGGAATTGTAGTTTGGCTACTGTGTACACACTAATGTGTGGGCTATAGAAAGAGAACTTAGATTTTTCTTAAAGAGAGATGAAGGTCTAACTAGGTGTTACTTCGTTTGTAGCCTGAAAACTCTCCAGTCTCCCCTATTAGATCCCAGATAAAAATCAAGGAAGCTAGAAGTTTTGTCACATTATATGTACAGTTTAAGGCCACACACTATCATAGTCTTTCCTATTTCAGATCTGATTGACCTTCATTTATACAAAGGAAAAAGTCACAGTTACAGCTGGACATTAAAGCAGTTTCAAGACATTGTGATGTGGAGAGTCAAAAGGAGAGATACAGGAAGCAGAATCTGTGGGTGACTGATAATAGCACTGAGGTCCCAGGGACTGACTTTGCAAAGTAATTACATAGGTACAGGGTTGCTTATATCTGAACAGTCTTCTGAGTCAGTTGAAAGTCTGTCATTGCCCAGGTTCAGAGGGGGAGCGGAGATCAGTGCTCATACTCCATTTCTTTGTAAAGGGGCGTGTGTTTTCCCCTCTCTTCTTCTTTTCCAGAGTATTGATAAATATGTAATTTTTGCTTTTATCCATTATATCAAAGGTGAATGACTACATGATGTTCAAAAAATGAAGAGAGCTGAAAATTTGATATCCTATAATATATTGGGTGGTCTATATCTGTATCTGTCTGTATTATCATCTATATTTATATTTATCTATGTTTATATATGTCTACATCTTCTATCTATATCATCTGTACTTATGTGTATTTATACCTATACCTATATCTGTATCTGTATGTGTATTTATAGTTCCTATCTCTAACTATATATCTCCTATCTATATTATTTGTAACTCTGTGTATATCTATACTTATATCTGGATTTATATCTATGTATCTCTTATCTATATCATCTGTATCTACATCATCTAAAACTCTGTGTATATCTATACTTATACCTATATCTGTATCAGTATCTATTTTTGTATCTATACCTAAAACACAAGGAAAAGAAGGAATGAGATAATCCAGATTTATTATTTCAGCTGGGGCTTTCAATCTTGCCATTTTAGTAGTTGGACAGAAATGAAGTTAGCTTTTGCCACAAGAATTCTTGATCATTGAGTTGAATGCCTTCCACTGATTATGTAAATATTAGTGTATTCATTTTAATTTGGGAGGTGGTGCGGTAGAGCAAAATAGGACCTCATTGTTAGGATCATCTGTACGTGGTTGATTCAAATCCTGTGTTATTCCCCTCACTGGCTGTACAACCTTTAAAAGGTACTTTCTTGAGCCTCAGATTTCTGTGAAATGAGGATGTTGCTGACATTGTAATGTTGTTGTAATCTTCAGAGGGAAGTCAGAATGTTCCAGAAGAGAGCAAGGAAGCTTATAGAACTGAGTTAAGTGGCCCCTGGGGAGCTGATGCCTGAGTCTGGTGTTCAGGTAAAAAGCTCAGGTGTTGCTTTCTCTTACTTTATCCAAATTGGTTTTCCTAGTCTTTATTATTGCTGCCTTCCCGGCCACCTGTCCAGGATCACCACTACATTACTTTTCACTGTGGCTCTGCGTTTTAGAACATGCTATCTTTTTTCAGATGGTTGGAGTTAATTTAAGACAAAACAAGTTCAGCAGCTCAGCAAGTAACAGGCTGCTGAAGGAGACAATGTAGTTAAAAAAGTAAACATTAAGAGACAAAAAAACAGACCCTAGAAATCTTGAGCCTGACTCAAAGCTCAGGCAGGGAGGACAACTGTGAAAATAAACCAGATGATAGCAGAATGCAAAACTGCTTTCTTTTTTTATTTATTTATTTATTTATTTATTTTATTTTATTAAAGAACTTTTTTTAAAGATTTTATTTATTTATTTGACAGAGAGAGNTTTTTTTTATTTTTTTTATTTATTTTATTTTATTTTATTAAAGAACTTTTTTTAAAGATTTTATTTATTTATTTGACAGAGAGAGATCACAAGTAGGCAGAGAGGCAGGCAGAGGGAGAGGAGGAAGCAGGCTCCCCGCTGAGCATGGAGCCCGATGTGGGCCTCGATCCCAGGACCCTGAGATCATGACCTGAGCCGAAGGCAGAGGCTTTAGCCCACTGAGCCACCCAGGCGCCCGCAAAACTGCTTTCGTTGCTGGTCAGAATATTGTAGGTATTTGTTTAGAAATTTAATTAAATGGAATGCAAGATGGTCCTTTGTGTCAACATTTGAAAACTTAAATTTTGCTTCCTCCTTCCCTTTTTTGGAACAATGCCTGCCCATTTTATATTCAGGTAATTCAACCATTATTAAAATGCTGTCCCATCTGGAACAAGTCCATTGCTCTAATAGGCCGAGAATGAGAAAATAACCAGGAAAATGGTCTTCATTTGGAAGAGGGTAGTGATGTGTTCTTACTCTTCGAGAGAGGAGATCTGGTTGCTGTTCACTTGTGGAAGCAAATTAACATTCAGAACAAGTCTCTTAAGAGGGCAGGTCAAAGTAAAAATCCAACTTTTAAAATTCTATCCAGTGCAAATAGACTCGAACTTTGCCTTTATAGGTAACATCTTTCACAAAAGACTCTGTTGGTGATTTCATTTGTTTCCCCAAGATTCATTGTGGAAAGGAAGGCAACTGTGTGTCTTTAAAAGTAGACCACCCTTTTCCAAAACATCTGTGCCGACTTTAGTTTCTTCAGTGATAACCGAATAGCTCTATACCCACTTATGTGCCTGTCATCATCTCTGTCACAAGAACGTTAATTTGGTACCACTGTCTATTTTCATTATAATCTTTGTCCTGTGGACAGATTCGTTATGAACCAATTTTAGTTGCTCTTTACTGTGTTTGTCAAAAATTGGAGATTGCACAATGAGGGTACTAAATGAAACTTTCATTAGGAATCCATGAAAATTTACTGGTTTCCATGACAACTGTGATTTGACATATTGTAAAGGACCAGGGCTCAGCCCTGGTGCACAGGTTCATGTGAGTGGGCATGTGGGTGGGTGCCTGGGGGCCGGGGAGCAGTGTCATGGGGGAGAAGAGTAGAGATAAGAGTGCAGAGGGTGTCTGCAAGTTTTCTCACGAATGGGACTAGTCAGTTATATTCCCGTTCCTAGAACTAGCACCTGCTTCCACTCATGAAAATTAATATTAATAAGTTTTCTTTCAGAGATAGTGATATACTGGTAAGTATGCAGGCTGCCCTTATTTGGAACACCAGCTCTGACTTTACCACTTGGTGCCTCAGTTTCCTTATATATGGAATGAAGACAATATGATAATATTAGAATCTCCTTCATTGGCTTTTTGTTTGTTTGTTTGTTTTTAAGATTTTAGCACAAATGGTGGGGATGGGCAGGGGAGGAGTAGAGGAGGGAGAAAGAAGCAGACCCCCCACTGAGTGGGGAGCCTAGTGCAGGACTCGATCCCAGGACTCTGAGATCATGACCTGAGCTGAAGCCAGGTGGTTACCCAGCTGAGCCACCCAGCCACCCCTTCCTTCATTGGTTTATTATAAGAATGCCTGAGTTATGAATGGAAAGCATTTGGAAAAGTACCAGGAACACAGTATGCATTTATACTGTGCAAGTTATTTGGAATCTTTGATCCTAAGTTTTAGGTAATAACTGCTTTCCAGGGTTGTTGTAAAGATGCGCGATAATGACTGTAGAAAACTGAGTAAATGTAGGTGTTAGCTTCTCACTGGGTACGCTGTTTGTGCATCATCTCCACCATCAGTTGGCTGACCACCTTCAACCCTGTAGGGATCCTCTGCAGGGATAACCGAGGCATTTTGCTGCTAAGCCCCCCTTGGCCATTTCTCAGTTCTGGGCTGTCTTCTGTGCTTCTCTTTCTTATCTTTGTGACAGGTCCTAGACAATCATTTTGACTCACCTACAACTGACTGTCTCCCTTGGTCTTTTCTTCTGCAAGCCTGACTGCAGGTAGACAGCAGTACATAGTTCATGAGTCCCAACTTTTGGTTGAAAGTCCCCAAATCTCTGTCTTATTGTCTCGGGACCCTTGTTGGCCTTCTGCTTCTTTGTTTTATTCCTGCGACTGCAATTTAGCCTACTGGACCTCTTGATGCCAAGCGCGGAAGGTGCAATCAAGGCACCCATTTAAGTGAGTGCATGTCTTCTCTGGGCTGCTTGTGCTCTGGAGGTCATTTGCATTTGTGAGACCTGAGAAATATCAACAATGATGGTTTCAGTTCCTCCGCCCTCCACATCAAACAAATGATGCTTCCTTTGACTCTTGCTCTTTTTCCATTTTGGGAACTTCTTTTTCCTTCTCCTCTCCTCTCCATCTATTTGGAGGCAAAGCATTCCTCTGTGTTCAAGCAAACATACCTGTATGATAATGCTGCTCCTTAATATGTTGGTTTTATCAGTAAATATGGTATACATCAGACATGGTACCTACCCTGATCACTCCTTTTGCCAGTCCCCAGCTCCAGAATCCTATAGGATTTAGCATTTGTTCATAATGGTTAATTTTATAACAGTGAATCATTACATTGTGTAGTACTTTTATCTTTCTCAAAACTCTCTCCTACCCATGAGTTTATCTTCTTAGTGACCTTATCAAACAGGTAGGAAAGTTATTTTTATTTTTGTTTGACATATAAAGAAACCAAACTCTAAAGAGTGTGTGTGTGTGTGTGTGTGTGTGTGTGTGTGTGTGTGTGTGTGTGTGTGTGTGTGTAGTGAATAAATAACTTGCATAACATCCCTAGAGATAATCTGTGGTCAAGTCAGGACTGAAATGCAAGACTTCTTCACACCTGCACTTTACCCCTGAGATCATCCGGCCTTCTTATACCCTATTGTGCCCTTCGCATACTCCATTGTGCTCTTTATGTTTCATCTGTGAATATGATTAGTTCCAGATTCCCCCCTCCCTACACTCACACACACCTGCAGGTGAAAGTTCTTATTGAAGATCTTTCAGTTCTCATTATAATTAATATAAAAACTGTTGTATCTTATTCATGAAAAGCACGTTCCATATTAAACTGGTAATGTCAGTAATATGCATGTATAATTTTATGCAGTGGATAAATGTAAGATTTGTCATTAACCTCACAATATACACACTTTCCTGAAGTAGCTGGAACTTGCTGGATCTGCAGTAGCGGCTCTTGTCTTGCCAGTTGATGAGAGACTGCAAATCAGGACAAACTAGCTGAAGCATTCCAAGGGTCTAGGAGCTGCATCTGCACAAAGTTTTTGTGAGAAAATACTGAAATTTTTGCTGAAAAACAATATTTAAATGTGAGAGCATGAAGAATTAAGAGTACCAGGACCACAGACTGAGACCAGGAACATCAGCCTGATGGAAAAACTGCCATTCCCTTCCTTTGTGAGAGCTTCACCAGGCTCCTCCCTTCTATTGCTCAAACAGCAGTATATACGTCTGGTAGGTATACTTTAAGGGCAAATTAAAAATCCTCCCTTTTGTCTGTGCTGAATATTTTACAGTCTATCATCAAATTGTCCATCTTAAAAATATACCATTCCTAAGTTGTCATTTGTAACTCAAAGAAGTTTGAAGAAGAAAATTCTTCCTATTGAAAATCGGGAAGAGGGTGCCTGGGTGGCTCAGTGGGTTAAAGCCTCTGCCTTTGGCTCAGGTCATGATCCCAGGGTCCTGGGATAGAGGCCCACATCGGGCTCTCTGCTCAGCAGGGAGCCTGCTTCCTCCTCTCTCTCTGCCTGCCTCTCTGCCTACTTGTAATCTCTCTCTGTCAAATAAATAAATAAAATCTTAAAAAAAAAAAAAGTCAGGAAGAAACTAACCCCACCTTTCTTTTCTTAAACAATTACTTTAGGAAATTTGCAATTGCAAGTTCTTTCTCTGTCTCTTTCAAATGTGTGTGAATCTTTTGAAAAGTTAAATAAGCCTCAGGATGCCTGGGTGGCTCAGTCGGTTAAATCTCTTCCTTCAGTTTAGGTCATGATCCCAGGGTCCTGGGATTGGGTCCCACATCAGGCTCCTTGCTCAGCAGGGAACCTGCTTCTCCCTCTGCCTGCTGCTCCCCCTGCTTGTGTGCTCTCTCTCTGTCTCTCTCTCTCTGACAAATAAATGAATAAAATCTTAAAAAAAAAAAGTTAAATAAGCCTCTCATCAGCCTTATAACCGTGAATGTCTTTCTCAAGGACCTGGAATCAATTTCTTTGAAATGGAATCACCAAGGAAGATAGTACCCCTATTTTTCAGTTTCTGTGGGAGGGTGGAAACCTAATTTGAGCAGATGCCTCAGTCCAAGTTGCAAAACTACTCTTGTCATAAACATATGAGTTTATATTTCCTTTGGATAAATCCAACTAGCTAACACAGATGGTCACCACAATTACCCAGTGAATTTAGGATAAACTATGTATGACAAATGGCGCTGTCAAGTTTTCTTACTTGAGGACAAGTTATTGTTTATCTTGTGAGCATATAATGAGTTGTATCTTCTTGGCTATAGAAAAGGGTGAGATTTCTTCCTGTTTTTGCAATCTCTTAGCAGATTGCCTGTGATCGTATTTGGTTTCAGCTTATTCAATAATAAGATTGTTTTCTTTCCCCTACTTTGTGGAGTTGTTTTCTGAGTTGGGAAGAGATTTAAAAATACATATATTTTCAATAATGTGTATACTTCGCTTTAGCAGAAACTTGTAAGGGAAACACTTCATGGCTCCACCTTACGTATTAGTTCTGTAGGAATTGTATCTGTATCTTCAGTCCATATTTTTGTATGCTACACACCATATTTTTTTTATTAAAGATTTTTTATTTTTATTTATTTGACACAGAGAGAGAGAGATCACAAGTAGGCAGAGAGGCAGGCAGAGAGAGGAGGGAAGCAGGCTCCCCGCTGAGCAGAGAGCCCGATGCGGGCCTCGATCCCAGGACCCTGAGATCATGACCTGAGCCGAAGGCAGAGGCTTTAACCCACTGAGCCACCCAGGCGCCCTACACACCATATTTTGATGTGGTACCCTTAGCTAAACCTTGCGTGGTTACTTCTGTGGTGTGACCACCAGAAGGCCCTGGATAAATACTGTATCTAATCTGTTATATGATCAGTTTGGTGCAAGTACTTGAAGGACAGAAGTATGCTACAAGGGAACAGGGAGCTAGTCACTGGCATTTAAAGCTAATGCTGGCATGCTCATGAGGGCTGAGAAATTGAGGCAGTATAGCATTATACTGTTTATATATGTGTATGTATTATGTATATATATATTATGTATATATGTATATATTACATATGTATATATTATGTATATATATGTATGTTCAAAAGTAGCAATATATTATAAACATATAATATATTATATATAATATACATAATATATTATATATTATAAACAGCATTTCATATAATCAAACCTGGCCACTTCAACCTGTGTTGATATAACCTGAAGAAGGCTCATCTGGGCTCAGCAATCCTCGGAGTTTTGGGACCTGTTCTACAATCTTACGTATCTTCAGTTATACATTGATTTCTCTCTAGAGAAGAGAGAAAGCCAAGCAACCAACTTTAGTTTTCTTTCTCTCAGTATTGCCATGTTATCTTCTCTCATACACAGACATCAGTGCTGCTTCTGTGGGTATTTTTCTTGGTATTGGAGTACCTCCAATCTTCCTTAGAGGCTTTTACTCCTTAATAGACCCACTGAATCCACCGTCATCACTTAATTCCAAAAAAGGTGGCAGAGAAAGCTTAGGCTGTGCACTATTTGAATTGTTGGCCAATTTTCTAGTGGGTAGCAGAAAAACATGTCAGATAAGGTTAAAACTATATCCAGATCTGAGAGTCAAGACTAATGTCCCCAAGCTCTGGTATTAAGGACATAGGACTTACACAGCCTACATTGGGGAAGTGAGTCTTCTGTAGGGTGGGAAGTGGTGAAAAAGAGTGTTGACAGTGGTTGCTCTAACTTCACAGGAATAGTAAAGTGGGATTTGAACATGCCTTGCACATCCACTCTCTACTTTGTTCAGGCTGTAAAATGTAGGCTTAATTGAATTTCACAACCAAGGAAAAAATGAAATCAAATGTAATAGAACACATGCAGGTCAACACATTGACTTCAGGACAACTGGGCTAATACTGGGTCGAGCCCATGTGGAGAATCTGCAAATGAGATGACCCTGGTGAAATCTGGACACAATAACACTCTGATTAGTGAGCACAGCTGCTCAGCATCCAGAATCATTCTGTGTCAGCCTCCATTTCAAGCATATTGTTGCCTCCCTGAAGCTTGGTGGCTCATCACTGAGCTCCTCAGTCCTGTTCAAAAGTAGCAAAGGGGCAAAGCTAACATCTATATGTTCTCAAGTGATCAGCTCAAATTTTGAGTTTTTTTTTTGTAAGACTTAAACAGCATTTCATCAGTTTTCTGATTATGCTGATTTCTCTTCGCCCCTTTGCCTCTGCTGCTTTCTCAGTGATGCTGTGAATATTGAAATGAGTTCCTAACAAGAGTAGCTGCATCCTTGTTTACTTCTCGGAAGCAGAGAGAAAGCAGGACTTCTAGAGACTCCACTGGGCTTAGAATTAAACAGGTTTAGCCCTAACTCCCAGGTCCAGCCCTTAGCAGCTATGTGAGCTTGGACAAGTCATTCAAGCTTTCTATGTTGTTGCCTTACCAGTGACATAAAGTTTATGTTTTGCACCACAGGAGTCTCTGCACAAGTATTAGGTACATTTGATTCTGAAAACAGAAGTGTAGGGATAACATCAAATTTTTTTTGAGATGGACTGGACTTTGTACATTTCAAAGCAGTGGTCTCCCATAGTGGAAATGCTCCCTGGGGATATATCCAAATATAGGGAGAAGGGGTCTCTGTATTTTTTTAAAGATTCTATTTATTTATTTGAGATAGAGATAGAAAATGAGAGAGAGAGAGGTCACGAGCAGGGGGCAAGCAAGGACAGAGGGAGAAGCAGACTGCCCACTGAACAGAGGGTCCAATGTGGGACTCGATCCCAGGACCCCGGGATCATGACCTGAGCTGAAGGCAGATGCTTAACCTACTGAGCCACCCAGGCACCCTGTACTTCTTTAAACATGTTGAATATCCTGTTGTTCAAACAAATAAAACACCAGGGAAAACAATTATTTCTTAACTATTGGAAGATACTGAGAAGATAAAAAAGACAAAGTTGGAAAGAAGGAGAAGAAGAAAAAAATAACCACAGAAAAGGAAAAATAGAGAGTATGATATAAATGGGTCAAGATATAAAGTAGATAATCGTAAATGGACTTGCCAGTTAAAGACAGAGTTTGTTGTATTTAATTAAAACAGGAATTTAGTAATTTGCTGCTTATAAGAGACAGACCCAAATTATTAGTCTTAAAATTGAAAAATTTTGGAAGTGAAAGGTTGGGAAAAGACAAATCAAATATTAACCTGAAGAAAACTTTGATATACATCACATATATATGTATTAAATAAAATATACATACCATATAATATACATATGTATACATATTACAAATATAGGTTTGAAAATTTAAGCAGAATTATTGTAAACAATTCATGGATGGGAGATTCAGAAAGTAGAGCATAGTGGACATCAGAAGAATACTTAAAATTATACTAAAATTGAGCTAAAATTAAAAATAGTGTACTTCAAACAACCAAGTCAATTAAGTTAAATTCTCAATGTTTACATTGGAAAAGAAGAAATATTGGAAATTAATGAGCCAAATTTGCAACTCAAAGTTAGAAAAACAGAGTAAACTCTAGCAATGGGGAAGAATGTAGTGAATATCATAGCAGATATTAATGAATAAGAAAACAGGGTACAATATAAAACTCAAGATCAAAATAAAGTTATTTGGAAAGTATAAAATTGATATATTTTTGCAAGAGTGATCAAGGACAAAGGGGAGAAGGCTCATAATAAAAATATTAAAAATAAAAAATGGAACATACCACAATTACAGTAGAAATTTAAAAATAATGTAAACTGTTAAGAACTCTATAGCCATAAATTTGAAGGTAGGCAAATTTCTTATAAAGTTGTATCTTACTGATACTGAAAAAGAAATAGAAAACTTGGGATATTTACATTTATATTTAAAGCAAGCAAGTGAGTGGTTAAAAATCTAAAAGTTATAAAAAGGCAAAATTGTATTGCCCAGATGACTTTTTACCAGAACGTTCTATCAAGCATTTATGCAAACTCTTCTAGAGATGAAGAGAAAATGCATCTCAGCTAACTTAGTAATCAAGTATAATTTTGACATTGAAATTATGTGTGGGAGAGGAAAATTAGAGACCAATCTCACTGATAAATCAGAATTAAGTAGTCCTAATAAAAAAAAAGGCAAAATGAATGCAGGCATGTTTAAGAAAATAATGCATTATGAGCCATTTGAGTTTATTTGAAGAATTTATTAGAAAACTTATTAATGTAATTTACCTCATTAACAGATGAAAGGAGATAAAATATATTAGATGTAGACAAATCAAAAGCAACAACTCCAAACTTCTTAGCAAACTAACAATAATAGGAACTTCTTTTACCACGTGAAGGTATGTAACAAAACAGAACAAATATGATCCCTGGGGAAAACATTAAATGTATTTCTTCTAACCATCAGGATTCACCAATGATGTATCTATTACAACTTCTATTTTATATTGTATGGTAGGCTCTCACTTCTGTAATAAGACACAGAAATGTAGTAAAAAATATAGAAGGAAGAAAACTAGCAGTATTTTCAGATTCTGTTACTGTCTACAGAGAAGCTTTAGGTGAACAATAGAACTAATGACCTCCGTACAGTGACTGGATACATTATCAAAGATAAAAATCTTTAGTTTCTTTATGTCAGCCACAAACAGCAAATGTAATATAAAGATGATCAATGTCAAAATAAAAATGTATAATACTTTTATGGAAAAAATTTTAAATCTCTGTTAGAAGATATTAAGGACCCAAATAAATGGATAAATATGATATGATTGTGGATGAGAAGTCTCAAATTATAAAGATCTGCATTCTCTAAAGATTAATTAAAAAAAGATTAATTCATAAATATTTTCATCCAAAGTCCAAATAGGACAAATAGAATGGACCATGACAAGCTCATTCTAAAGTCTATATAGAAGACCAAGGGATCAAAATGGGTTAGAGCAATTTTGAAGTAGATCAAAATAGGGGGATTCAAACTTAGCTGCTATCAAGAATTTTTATAATGTTTTATTAAAACAGTGTGCTGTTAACACAGAAATAGGTATATTGAACATAGTAGGAAGATTATACAGATGTATACATAAAAGCTTGATATTTGACAGAGGGTAATGTTGCAGGTCAGGGAAAAAGGGGCAATATTTAAGAAGTGATTCTGGGACAATTAGTTAAATCTTATGAAAAAAGCAAAATTGGATCCATTCCTTATATTTTAAGATCAATTCTATTTGGATTAAGAATCTGTGTGAAGGACAAAATTTAACTGTTTTTAGAACACAGTGTTGGAAAATATCAGTTGGACTTTGGTATAGAGAAGGATTTCTTTAGAAAATGAAAGCAAAACTATAAAGGCAAAGATTGATAAAATAAACTATGTTAAATATTTAAATCTCTCTGCATCAAAAGATATCAAAAACAGAGTGAGAAGGCATTTGTCACAGAATAAGACATTTTTAAACAAAAACAGCAGATAGAAGATTATTGTATAGCATACTTAGAGGACTTTTAAGAAGACAAGAAGATACAAACAATTCAATTTAATAATAGACCAAGAATATGATCAGATATATCACCAAATTAAAAACTCAAAAAGCCAACACATGTGAAAAAATGTATAATATCAATAATATTCAGGAAAATGCAGATTACAAGTACAATGAGTTATTTTAGTACCAATGAGACTGACAAAACTAAAAGAGTTAATGATTTCAGTTGTTGGAAGGAAGTAGAACCACGGGCACTTCCATACACTGCTGGGAGAAGTGTAAATTGATCCAGTGACTTGGGAGAACTATTGACAGTAGCTGGCAAAGGAACATTTGCCCTGTGACCTACTTATTGGGATGTAATGCTCATTGGAACATTGCTTGTAATGGCAAAAAAATTGGAGAAAACATAAATGTCTATTAAAAGGAGAATGGATAAATCAGTTCTTCTATATTCATACAGCAGAATTCTTTAGAGTGGTTAAGATTAATGAACTAAAGATAAATGCATCCATATGAATAAATCACAAAACATGCTAAATGAAGGAAGCAAATTGCGAAAGAATACTGTGTTAGTTCAGGTCCTTTAAAATGCAAGTGCCAAGACAAAATTAGATGTGAAAGTGACTTCTTGGGGGAGACACTTAAAAGGGAAGAAGGGAGGACACTGGAGAAGGTAGGGAGAGATTTCAGACCATGATGCAGGTCTAAGTCCTGTAAAGGAACAATATCCATAGAGTTTAGGAGCCAAAGTGGCCTGTTGAAGGAGTCCTGCGTTTTTCAGGAATGGCCCTGTGTTAGCAACTCTCTCGTCCCCAGTTCTTGCCTAGGTGTAACCTATGAGAAGCATCAAACAAGGTGGGGTGGACACAGAGACTAGCAGCTGTGGCACTCAGACATTTCCTCTATACTAGAGCAAGGAAATCTGAGTGGCACATTTTCATGGCTACCACAAACATGATTCTGGCTATATAATGTTAAATCTATATAATGTTAAAATCTGCAAAACAACTCTACATATTGTTTGTGGATGCATAGATACACATACAAACATTTTTGAACATGCCGTGGATTAATGGCCAAGTTCAAGATAATGATTAACTACCAGGGCTGGAGGTAGAGAAAAATGGGAACAGGCAAGGCCCACAGGGGACTTTATTTCATAAATTTTTATTGTTAAAAATCTAAGTGGTGATTACCCTGGTATTTGCCATATTAAACTCTCATGTTTCCGTTATCCTAATGTATTTTGTCATAATAATACATTAAAGCTCATTTCTTAAGAAGTAATATAGGGGTATAGGTTATAAAAAATAGTTGGAACATCTTATTTTAATGGAAAAGAGAAGGCAGGGAGATATACACAGAACTAAAAGTTTTCCTTTAAGACCACTGATGTGAATCAAGTGACATGAAACAAAATAATCATTGAACCAAGAACAGCTTTACTCCAACTATTGATTGACATGTGTTCCACAAATTTTGATGTACTCTATTTTCATTTTAATTTAGTTCAAAATATTTTCTCATTTCCCTTTTGATTTTTCCTTTGACTCACGGGTTATTTAGAAATCTGCTTTTTTTGTTTATAAAAATGGAGGGTTTTCTAAAAATAGTTTTGGTTTTGACTTTTAATTGTATTGTATTCCAAGAACATACTTTGTATGATTTGAACGATTTCACACATAATTGTTTTATGATTCAGAGTATAGTTTATTGTTAGTGTTTTGTGTGCATTTGAAAATTATGTGTATTCACATGTTTTTGGATGGAGTGTTCTATAACTGTCAATTAGGTCAACTGACATTTGTTTGGTAGTGTTATTCAAGTCTTTTATATCCTAACTGATTTGCTGCCCACTTGTATCAATTACAGAGAGAAGGGTGTTAAAATCTCCCACTGTAATTACGAATTTCTTTATTTCTCCTCCTAGTCCTATCAGTTTTTGCTTCATGCATTTTGAAGCTCTGTTGTTAGAGGCATAAACATTTAGGATTGTTATATCTTCTTGCTGAATTGATTTCTTTACCTTTATAAAGTGATGTGCTTTATACCTGCTCATAGTCTTTGTTTCAAAATATGCTTTGTCTGAGAGAAATGTGCCCTTCAGCTTTCCTTTTATTAATGTTAGTGTCATATATGTTTCTGTCTTTTCGCTTGTTTGTTTCTTATAGGAAGCATATGATTTGTTACTATTCTTTTTAAAATCCAATCTGACAGTCTCTGTCTTTTAATTGGGATGTTTAGACAATTTACCTTCAACATGATTATTGATAGCTTGAGCTTAAGTCACCATCTTAGTATTTGGTTCTATTTTTCCCATCTGCTCTTGGTTCTCTTTTCCCTTTTTTTTTTTTTTTTTTGGCCTTCTTTTGAAATAATTGAATAATTTTTATTATCCCCTTTTATCCCTAGCTGGTTCATTAGGTGTTGCTTTGGGGTATATAGCTTTAACTTACTATACTGTGTTTTTGAGTAATATACCGCTTCATGTATAGTATGACTCTGTAACAGTGTACTCCCATTTTTCCTCCTCCCAGTCTTTGTGCCATTTTGGTCATACATTTTACTTCTATATAGGTTGTAACCCCCTTAATATATTATTATTATTTTTCTCTAATGAGCTATCATAAAGAGATTATAAAAATAAGAGGAAAGGGCGCCTGGGTGGCTCAGTGGGTTAAAGCCGCTGCCTTCGGCTCAGGTCATGATCCCAGGGTCCTGGGATCGAGGCCCACATCGGGCTCTCTGCTCAGCAGGGAGCCTGCTTCCTCCTCTCTCCTCTCTCTCTGCCTGCCTCTCTGCCTACTTGTAATCTCTCTCTTTCTGTCAAATGAATAAATTTAAAAAAAAAATCTTTAAAAAAAATAAGAGGAAAAAATCTCTAATATTTACCTACATTTTTATGATTTCTAGTGTTCTTCATGACTTAGTGTTGATACAGATGTCTGTCTGCTAGTATTTTCCTCCTGTCCCAAGAGCTTTTTGAAAACATTTTCATAGTACATGTCTGCTGGCGATTAATTCTTCTAGCTTTTATATGTCTAAACGTTATTTTCCTTTATGGAAGATTTTTTTTTGTGATATAATTAACAGTTGATATTTTTTTCTTTCAATAATTTAAAGATGTTGTTTTACTTTCTCATTATGGGTTGTATTTTCCTGCTTCTTTGTATACCTGCTAACTTTTTGATCAGATAATAGGCATTGTGAATGTTACCTTGTTAGGTGCTGAATATGTTTGTGTTCCTGTAAATATTTTTGAGTTTTGTTTTGAGGTATATTTAATTACCTTTCAAATAGTTTGGTTCCCCCCACTCCCCAAAAAATAGTTTGGTCCCTTCAAGGCTTTCTGTTAAGTTTTGCTAGGTGGGAACAGAACAGTGTTTATTCCAGAACTAGTTTAGTTTTATAATGAGCCAGTACCCTGTTGAATATCCTACACCAAGCCGGGTTAATTATAAAGTTTTTCCTTCTGGGTTGTAGGAATGGAAATATTTATGGTTCTGTATGTTTTCTAGAATTGGTTCCATGTGTTTATTTTAGGTCGTTCTTTATCTGGCCTTGAGTAGTTTTCTTACCTGCATGTTCTGGTCAGTATTCAGATGAAGACTTGAATGGGACATTCTGTAGATCTTGAGCTTCTCTCTCTCTGCTGCTCTCCCTTCCTTGGTGCTCTGCCCAGTGAATTTTAGCCTTCTTGTCATCTTTAAACTTCTAAATCTGTTTCCTCAATTCAGTAGGATCACTGGACTGTACCTGATTCCCCCCCACTGAGGACTGGAAACTCTCTCACGGCAGTAAGCTGGGCAGTCACAGGGCACACCTCATTTCCCCTCTCAGGGATCACTTTCCCCTGTTACCCCTCCACCTAACATTCAGTGTCTGAAAATAATTGTCTCATTTCTTAATTACTTCAGACTATAGGTAGAGCTGATCTTTATTACTCCATCTTTGTCAGAATAAAAAGTAGTTTCTAGGCTAGTTCTTGGTCATAATTTTAGTTTCTGGTTTGATCTCTCTGGTGGGTACGCCCTTCCTGATCAACCTAGGTAAAGTAGGCTCCCTTATTCTCATAGTATTTTGTTGCCTTTCTTCAGAATCCTTACACAGTTTGAAAACTTACGGTCGCTTATAGTTTTGTTTGTTCAGAGTCTATGTCCTCTACTAAATAGTGAGCCGTGAGTGGAGAACAAGTCTGTCAGCATCACCTTTGTATCCTTACTGCCTAACACAATGCAAGGTATAAAGTATAATTTCAAATATTTGTTGAACAAATAAATGGCTGTAGCACAGGGACAGTGCCCTTCTTGTGTCACATCCGTGTCAATGTATTCTTATTTGCATTTCCCTTATTTTGTTGGAATATTGCTGGAATGAAAGTAGTATTAGAAGTATAGATTGGTTATCTCAGACTATTTTCATCTATTTAGCTAACAAAGAACAACATTTATGTAAGTAGGCATATGAGGCTGTTAACATTTTATTCTTCAAATATGCTAACTTATCATGATAGTTGTGTGTGTGTGTGTGTGTGTGTGTGTATGTGTGTGTTGTGGAGAGTGGCTCACTTGGAATTCGTATCATCAAACCCAGTCACAGATATAACCCCTACTATGAATAGAGTAGGTAGATTTCCATATTTTTCTGATTGTATATAAATGTGTGTATATAAATGGAGGTGTGTATATATGTATGTATGTCTGTGTGTGTGTGTGTATATATATATATATATAATTTGGCTTTGTATATTTCAAAATTGTGTTGCTAGGAGAATACACATTTATGTTTCTTATGACTTGTATAATTGTTGTTTTAACAATATGAAGTACCCATAATATTAGTATCATTATGGGATTTATTTTGAGGAGATTTGCCTGATATTTCTCTTTGAAGTTCATTTGTTTTCAATCTTGTGATGTCTTTAATTTTTCTTATCCACTTAATAGATGAGTTTAACTCTTTTTATATTCATCACGATTTCTGATATGTTTGTACTTGTTCTGCCATCTAATTTTGTATTTTTAGTTTGTCTGCTTTTGTGAGTTATCTGTTGCTATATATCTAATTATTCCCAAATTTAGTGGCTTAGAACGGTAATAATTGTTTTATTATCTCTCATAGTTTCTATGGGTAAGGAATTCAGATAGAGCAGAGCAGAGATAGGATTTCTCTGTTCTTTGATGTTCTCAGGTGGAATCATTTGAAAGCTCATTCATTTGTAAGTCTAGTAGTTACTAGTGTTGGCAAGGAATCTAGCTGGAGCTTTTTGATGGAACTTCCTCACAGTCTGTTAATATGTTAGACTTTCTTACAATACAGTGCCTGGGTTTGAAGGGCAAGAGTACTGAAAGAGCCAGGTAGAAGCCATTTTGTCTTTTATGACCTAGCCTCAGAAGTTATGAAACATTACATCCACTGAATTCTGGTATTTGAGGTGTTCATAAATTTCTGTACAGATTTAGGGAAAGGGAACATTAGACTCCATCCGTCAATGGAGATGTGTCAACAGCACATTTTACGAAGAACATATGGGACGGTATATTTTGTGGTGTGACCACCTTTGGAAAATATAATCTGCTACATCTGCTTTATGTTTTTATTTTGTTTTTCTGTATTTTATTGAATTGATACAGTTTGCCTTGTTCTATCTTCTCTTGCTGCTGGCTTCAAAGTTATACGTTTTACTTTTAGCTTACCAGTGATTGACTAAAAATTTGTAATAAATGTGTGTAAACTTATATTTTGCTAACAAACTTCAAAGTTAATTCATATCCGGTTCTATCACATAAGGCAAACATAGCACTTTTCCTTCCCTCTGCCTACTAGCACTCTGCCAAAGTACATGTTACAATTGAATGGAATTTTAGTTTGCTTGCTATTAAAATCAATTTTTAAAATAATCGGCATTTAATTTATTTTCTAATTTCCTTTTGCTTGCTGAGAGAGGATAGAATGAAATGCTTAATTTCACTGAGGGAACGGTCTGACTTTGTTAGAATCTTGGCTCCCCCACTTACTAGTTGTGTGACTAGACAATTAATTTATTTGAGCCAGAGATGTTTTATCTTTAAAATGGGAGATGGGTCTAAGTATTACCTACCTTAGAGGTAGAACAAATAAATGAGATGATACAGATATAGCACTTAGCATAATGCCTGCCACTTGGTAAGCTTTCAGTATCGTTTAAAATATTACCAATGGTTTCTAAATATTTAAATATAAAAACTTCTTTTTTTCCCCCCAAAGATTTACTTATTTGAAGAGGGAGGTTAGGGGGAGGCAGAGTGAGAGGGAAAGAGAAACTCTCTAGCAGACTCCCTGCTGAGCAAGGAGCCCAGTTTTTTTTCTTAGTTACTCTTGTCTTCATCTCCACATATTATATGACAAGCACACAGGTACTTGGCTTGAGTTTGTTATGTAAATATTGACATTCTTAAATATCAATTCATACTTTGATTATTCCTATTCAGTTAAACAAGGACATTCTCAATAAAAGTAGAAGGGAACTTTTATTTTTTAGTTTTTTATTAACATATAATATATGATTTGTTTCAGGGGTACAGGTCTGTGATTCATCAGTCTTACATAGTTCACAGTGCTCACCATAGCACATACCCTCCCCAGTGTCCATCCCCCAACCACCCTATCCCTCCCACCACCCTCCCCTCCAGCAATGTTCAGTTTATTTCCTGAGATTAAGTCTCTTATGGTTTGTCTCCCTCTATGGTTTCATCTTCTTTCATTTTTTACTCCCTTCCCCTATGATCCTCTATCTTGTTTCTCAAATTCCTCATATCAGTGAGATCATATGATAATTGTCTTTCTCTGACTTATTTCGCTTAGCTTAATACCCTCTAGTTCCATCCACATTGTTGCAAATGGCAACATTTTGTGTTTTTTTAATGGCTGCACAGTATTCCATTGTATATATATTATATATATATATCACATCTTCTTTATCCATTCATCTGTTGACAGACATCTAGGCTCTTTCCATAGTTTGGCTATTTTGGACATTGCTGCTATAAACATTCAGGTGCACGTGCCCCTTTGGATTACTAAATTTGTATCTTTAGCCTGAATACCCAGTAGGGTGATTGCTGGTTCGTAGGGTAGCTCTATTTTCAACTTTTTGAGGGACATCCATACTGTTTTCCAGAGATGCTGGACCAGCTTGCATTCCGACCAACAATGTAGGAGGGTTCCCCGTTCTCCGCATCCTCGCCAACACCTGTTGTTTCCTAACTGGTTAATTTTAGCTGTTCTACTGGTGTGAGGTGGTATCTCACTGTGTTTTTGATTTGTATTTCCCTGATACCGAGTCATATTGAGCACTTTTTATGTGTCTGTTGACCATTTGGGTGTCTTCTTTGCAGAAAAGTCTGTTCATGTCTTCTGCCCATTTCTTCATGTGGCTGTCCAATTTTCCCAATACCATTTGTTGAAGAAACTTTTTTTCCATTGGCCATTCTTTCTTTGTCGAAGATTAGTTGACCATCGAGTTGAGGCTCCATTTCTGGGCTCTCTATCCTGTTCCATTGATCTGTTTCTGTTTTTGTGCCAGTACCATACTGTCTTGATGATTACAGCTTTGTAATAGAGTTTGAAGTCTGGAATTGTGATGCCGCCAACTTTGGTTTTCTTTTTCAACATTCCTCTGACTATTCAGGGTCTTTTCTGGTTCCATATAGATTTTAGAATTATTTATTCCATTTCTTTGAAAAAATTGCTGGTATTTTGATGGAGATTGTGTTAAATGTGTAGATTGGTCTAGGTAGCATAGACATTTTCACAATATTTGTTATTCCAATCCATGAGCATGGAACATTTTTTCATTTCTTTGTGTCTTCCTCAATTTCTTTCATGAGTACTCTATATTTCTGAGTACAGATTCTTCGCCTCTTTGGTTAGATTTATTTCTAAGTATCTTATGGTTTTGGGTGCGATTGTAAATGGGGTTGACGCCTTAATTTCTCTTTCTTCTGTTTTGTTGTTGGTGTATAGAAATGCAACTGATTTCTGTGCATTGATGTTATATCCTGACAGTTTACTGAATTCCTGTGTGAGTTCTAGCAGTTTTGGGGTGGAGTCTTTTGGGTTTTCCACATAAAGTGTCCTACCATCTGCAAAGAGTGAGAGTTTGACTTCTTCTTTGCCAATTTGGATGCCTTTTATTTCTTTTTGTTGTCTGATTGCTGAGGCTAGGACTTCTAGTACTATGTTGGATAGCAGTGGTGATAGTGGACATCTCTTATGTGTACCTGACCTTAGGGGAAAAGCTCTCAGTTTTTCCCCATTGAGAATGATATTTGCTGTGGGTTTTTCATAGATGACTTTGATGATATCGAGGTATGTACCCTCTATGCCTACACTGTGCAGAGTTTTGATCAAGACAGGATGCTGTGCTTTGTCAAATGCTTTTTCAGCATCTATTGAGAGGATCATATGGTTCTTGTTCTTTATTAATGTATTGTATCACATTGATTGATTTGCAGATGTTGAACCAACCTTGCAGCCCAGGAATAAATCCTACTCGGTCGTGGTGAATAATCCTTTTAATGTACTGTTGGATTCTATTGGCTAGTATTTTGGTGAGAATTTTTGCATCCATGTTCATCAGGGATTAATTCTCCTTTTTCATGGGATCTTTGTCTGGTTTTGGGATCAAGGTAATGCTGGCCTCATAAAATGAGTGTGGAAGTTTTCCTTCCATTTCTATTTTTTGGAACAGTTTCAGGAGAATAGGTATTAATTCTTCTTTAAATGTTTGGTAGAATTCCCCTAGGAAGCCATCTGGGCTCTTGTTTGTTGGGAGATTTTTGATGACTGCACGGAGTCTGGAAAATGCAGTTTCCTTTCTCATTTCCTCGTCATCCTTTTTCCTCTTTCTCCTCCTCTTTCTCTTCTTCCTCCTACTGCTCTTCCTTCTCCTTGTATGTTGACATATTATGGCTCCAAGAAAATTTGGGTTTTGGATAGGCAACCAGAAGTCGCCATCATACCTCGATCAATAAAAAAAAAAACAACAAAAAACCAAAACTTCAATCATTGTACCTTTCCCATAGTTAGTTTCAGTTTCTTTCTTGGCAATTGTAATTATCCAAAAGTAATATCAATGTAAATTTTCCTTTTGTTCTCCCTGAAATTATTATCTTTTTACTGTCAGTTATTATCCAAGAAAATTGTCCCTCTTCGTCTATATTAATCTCTAGCTCTTGTCTCTTTCTGGTCTCTCTAATGACCCAGAATCAATTTGGGTGATGTCAGTTCCTTATCTGGTTAAGAATGCTTGGGTAAAGTTGGGTAGCAGTCATTAGAAGTTCAGGTTTAAAAGATTCAGAATCCCTGCAAGGTACAGTGATGATTCAGGGCCACCTGTGCTTGGCAGGGATAGAGGTGGGAAGGTAAGGGTTTGGGGGGTATAGCGGTAGGTGGCTGGGTGGTGACACGGTGGTATAGATATACTAATGCAAAGGGGCATCATGCTTCACCATTACATCTCTGAAAATAAATCTGGAGGTAATTATATAGAAATCCTTTGCACCTGAGTACAAAATCTTTTGATATTTTCCCCATTTTTTTAAAAGATTTTATTTATTTATTTTACAGAGGGAGAGAGATCACAAGGAGGCAGAGAGGGAGGCAGAGAGAGGGGGGGGGGGAAAGCAGGCTCCCGGCCGAGCAGAGAGCCTGATACGGGCCTCGATCCCAGGACCCTGAGATCATGACCTGAGCCGAAAGCAGAGGCTTTAACCCACTGAGCCACCCAGGCGCCCTTGATATTTTCCCCATTTTCAAAAGAACTTATGGGTCAAATGAAATTGTCCTCTCTAGCCAGTGACTCTAGTCTGATTAGTTATGATAGGGATAGAAGATTGTAATTAGGGAGAGAACTGTCTTAGAAAATCTTGCATGCGGATTTGGGAGGGTTTGGCGCTATCCTGAGAAGACTGTATGGGTCATCTAGAAAAAAAGGACACTGGTCCTTTGAGGTATGTGAGAAAAGAGGAGCACTCCGCAGAGCATATACAAACATATGTATGTCAAATGTATATACAAATATATATGTATAAGCTAATATGTTTATGAATATGTTTATATTTGTATATATGCAAACAAACCTGGTTTGGGGCACAAAACCTATTTCTTGTGACACATCTATTCAAAAGAAATCTCTGGGGCAAAAACCAAGAATACCATAGCAGTTAAACAAGTAAGCCTTTGGATGAAGACTGCCTTTGTATGAAATCTGACTCTGAAACCTACTAATTATGTCCATATGGGCAAGTTATTTAACTTTTCTTCGCCTCACTTTTCTTATCCAGAAAATGGAATTAATATTGGGTACCTCATAAGGCTGTGATGAGGATTAAAGGGGTAATGCACTCACTTAATTGTAAGACACTTAGGACACTGCTCTTCACATTCTAAGCCCTCAATAAATATTGGCAACGATTCGTAACACTTGAGAGACTGAGAGCGGGGACATGGAGAGTAAGTGTAGAGTATCTGGAATATGTTCTCACAGTTATGATGACTTTGTATCTACTCCTTTCTCAGGATGTCCTTTAGGAGAGCTGGTGGGTACACACGTTAAAGGAGGTGGCCTGATGCAGTTCAAAGAACAGAGCTCAAGGCTTTCAGAGTTCTGCCTCTGGGCTTGGAGAAGTCACCTTAATCTTTTCAGCCTCAGTGTCCTTTTTTTCCCCTGACGGGTCTATTTAATCTCTGGTCTTCCTGCTTCACAGTGTTGTCATAAGATAGAATGCTTTATAAATTATAAAGTGCTGTGGCTGTCTCACATTCTTTTTGGGAGCACTTGTGTATAAATTATAAATGCAAAGAACCATGGAAATATAAGGAATTATTACTGTTGTATATTCTGGATGTGCCATTCTGATATATACATCCACTTAATATTAGCATATGTTTGCCAGTATAGAAGGCACCTAGTTCCAAATGAGTGTGTGTGTACTTACGTGTTTGTTTGTGTTTTGGGGAGAATGAAATGTGTATATGTTTAAAAATGCAATGCCTTATGATAAGTTGATTATTTCCTAGAAGGAAAAGGGGAAGAAAAGTCTTAAGATGTTCTGAAAATCCAACCAGCCCACAGCCCCATTCTTGCAGATTGCCCAAGCACAGCAGGCTGAAAACACAGCAGCTGTTCATGGGTGAGTCCTGGGAGGTGGCAGCCACCGTGCAAGAGCAGGGTGCTGGCAAGTGTGACTCTTTGAACACAGAACGATTTTGGAAAATTTCCCTCCTGTTTATGTTTATCATTTAAACTGAAATGCTCTTTTTAGTTAAACTGGAGTAACATCCTGGTGCACCAATCTTTACTGTTTGGGGACTATATTCTAGTTGTCTTCTGTTTTAGTTTGGGTTTTAGAAGAAAAGAGGTGTTAACATATATTTAGTTTAATTTGATGAGAAGATGAGCTTGTGAGGTCTCCATATTTTTATAATGAAGCTTGTATTCTTAGCCTTGGAGAAAAAAAAAAAACCAACCTGTCCTGTTGGGTCTTTGCTTATTTCTCCAGGCTCATCTCTTTGTGGTCAGGTTAGCAATTTGTACCCCAGCTCCATTGTGAACAATTTGTGGTTACCTGAACAATCATGTTTTCTCCTCCTTTGAACATGCTGTTTCTCCTGCCTGCAACTTTCCTACCTGAAAACCCATCTGTTTCTTCAATCTTTTCCACCTAGTGTTCTCTCACTCCCACAGCTGGATCAGAGTTCCTCCTGTGTGGTTTCCCAAGATAGCTGTTATGTTGTCTGCTATCTGTGTCATGATTTCTTATTTATTTGTCTCTCTCCTACTAGGCTCTATGCAGTTTGAGGGCAGGGAATTGGATTAATTGAATTTTAGGTTGACTGTGTTACAGTCAATGTGATCTTGATCCACACTGCCTCTTTATTTTTTATTTTTTTTTTTATTTTTTTTTTTTTTTAAAGATTTTATTTATTTATTTCACAGAGGGAGAGAGATCACAAGGAGGCAGAGGCAGGCAGAGAGAGAAGGGGAAGCAGGCTCCCCGCTGAGCAGAGAGCCCGATGCGGGCCTTGATCCCAGGACCCTGAGATCATGACCTGAGCCGAAAGCAGAGGCATTAACCCACTGAGCCACTCAGGCGCCCCACACTGCCTCTTTAAAGCTTCTTTCTTTCATCTGTAAAATTATTTGATTGATTCTTTCCACTTTATCATTAATTTGCAGATATGATAAATATAAATAAATAAAAATGTGAAAGCAAATTGGAAACCAAGCCAACATAAATGTAAAAGATTTTTTTTAAATAGAAGTGTTGTAGAAATAGGGCATTTATAGTTTTTTGTAGGTCTTTTTTATATAAAAATTGTACATTGATGTTCCACCTCAGAAGAAGATGTAACAAGGAAGTTGGGGGAACTGGGTCCTGGGGTTAGCTGGCTGGAATCAGTGCCACTTCCATGGTAAATAGCCTAACAACTGTAGCAGACATTGAGTCACTCTTTTAAAAAAATTGTGAAGTTTTTTCTGGGGGAATCATTGTAATTAGGAACTTGGAAATGGTTTTAGTGTAGAAAATGGGTGTGCCACTGAAAGTGAAGTTTTGTTAGTGAAAACATTCTTGGTGTTTGAGAGGACTGCCTCTTTCTGGTATAAGTACTCTATCAGTAGAGAATGAAGATAAAAGAGTAAGTCAGTTGAGAAACAAAAATACCACCTTTATTATTCATAAAGCCAGTGGAGATTGTGGCATATAAAAGTGAGCTTGTTAATAGTGACCTCTAGAGCTATGCAGATTTTTTTTTCTTTTTTTTTTTTTTTTTACCTAGTCATGGGTGGTATTGGACCCCTGTGAAAGTCTCAAAGACATAGAGGGGCAGAGTTGTACACACATTCTTTTTGGGAGACCTGACACCTCATGGGACAGAGGAGAAGAGAATGGTCTATAGATGTCCAGTTGTATTTTCCCAACTCACTAATCAGATGAAGCAGCTTGCTTTTTCTAGCAAAGACAGAGTGTGGGATGATGGCAGGAGTTTTATTTTAGTCGAGCATTCTCCTCATGTGAGAATAACAAACAAGCAAGCAAACAAAAATGGGAGTAGGAAAAAGCTTTACCTACTTAACCGTGAATCTATCAGCCAATTTGTTCTTTCTAAAGGATTATTTATTCACAAGCCTTAGCTGAGTGAATGGCTTAACCAGGGAGCTACCTCTTGAGGCCATCACCTATCTCAGACCTCAAGACCTTCTATAATGGGAATGAAGAAGCTTCTAGACTTGCTGCTGCCCCTAGACTTACCTTTCTATAATAGAAAACTAAGCTCACAATTGTTAAAGCCATCTGATGATTGGTAATACTATACACCCACTTTGTGCCATGAATTTTGCATACCTCACAACAACCTGGAGGTAGTTGGTATTACAACCCCCCCCCTTTTTTTTTTGATGTAGGAACCAAGGCTCAGAGTTGGAAAGTAATTTGCTCAAAATCATAATGACAGTATGTGGGATTTGAAGTTAGAATTGTCTATATCTAAAGCTCATTCTGTTTCCTCTTTCTTGTGAAAATGAAACAAAATATAGTCAAATGGAGAGCTCAGTTTCCTCCTACATCTGTTCTCTGACCCTGGATGGGTATGGATAGTGTGATTTTATGTTCAAGTTGGGTCCATATTAAAGCTTTATTCTTGGATCCCGTTTCACTTCTCTGGAAGTGTGTTAACCTCGCCACTAGTCTATGTGAGATGAATGGCAGTGTGGTCATTTGGATGAAGCTGATGGTGGTTAGAGTGGAAAAATGTTGGTAGCCAGGAGCATTGTTTTACAGCTGTAATTATGCCACTCTTGGCTGCTCAAATGATAACAAATGAAATGCAAAACAAACAAACAAAGAAACCCAACTACTCTCCCAAACTGAGAAACAAAAAATTAATAAATCAAACGAACAAATAGAAGTAACAAATGAAGTGTATCTTTTAGAAAGGAAGTGAAAGGAACTCCAACCCATTTGGAGAGATCACTTGGGAAATTTATATTCTGATGCATTCATTCATCTTTACGCAGGATGAATTTGAGTGACTTTGAAGAAGAATCCAGGGTACATTTGTGAATTAAAGTATAAACAGTTGCTTTGTAGTTTACTCTAGGGCCCCCATATATCCTGACCTAAATGGCATCTTTCTCCCATGATGCTAGATATATCCACCTGTAAAAGAAGAACTTACTGTTCTCCTGTTTCTCTTTTACTTTTAGATCACCGCCCCACACTCACAGTGCTTCACTTCTGAGTCTTCTATATGAAGGTTTTTTTTTCCACAGCAAGCAATTCTCTGTGACACCAGCCACGTGTCCTATAATTTAATTCATTTTTGACACTTTCTACCTGGAGATAGTGTCGGATCCCACAGATGAAGGGCTCAGTCCCTGAGGACTGCTCCCACCCCACTTTGGATGCCAATTACAAGTAGTAGGTCTCCAGGATACCCACAGCTTCCATCTGTTTTGGCCACAAATCGAAGGTTTCTGTAATACCCCTCCTTAGGTTTGATCAGTTTGCTAGAGTCGCTCACAAACCTGGGAAAACACTTAGGTTTATCAGTTTATTAAAGGGTATGATAGAGGATATAGATGAACACCCAGATGAAGAGATACATATGGCGAGTTTGGGGAGGGTCCGGAGCACAGGAGCTCCTGTCCCTATGGACTTGGGGTGTGTCACCCTCCCAGTGTTGGATGTGTTTGCCAATTTGGAAGCTCTGCAAACCTCATGCTATTGGGATTTTCATGGAGGCTTTATCACGTAGGCATGACTGATCATAAACTATATTTACAGCCTTTCTTTCTTTCTCAGGAGAAGGGGGGCGGGCCTGAAAGCTCCAATCTTCTAATCGTGCTTTGTTCTTTCCAGTGCCTGGAGCTTATCCAGGAGCCCACCCAAAGTCACCTCATTAGGACAAAAGACACCCCTGTCACCCAGGAAATATAAGGGTTTCAAGAGCTTTGTGCCAGGAACCAGGGGCGGAGATCAATGTATATTTTCTCTATTATCTCACACAAGCTTAAAGGAAACCACTTCTGTATCAAAACTTAAATACTTCATGCTTCAAAATGATGCTTAGCTACTATGCTTGACTGTTCCTTAGCAATAAAGGCGTAAAGATGGCAACCTGGTCAAATAGAGAACTTTGGGGATTTGGTATCAAATATGGACTTGAATCATGGCTTTCTACTCACTGACAGAGTAATTTTGAAAGGCTCAGTTTCCTTATTTGCGAAGTGAGAATTCTGACATGTACTGTTGGCCGTGTCTCTGGCGTATTAATAAGACAGATGTGAGCACAGGGCACTAATGTTTGTTGACCCACCATCTCTGTGAGCACTTCGAAGGATGTCACTCAGTATTCACAACAAGGCAGCTAGAGCTTGGCCACATACACTAAAATTTAAACTGTAGAACTTATTAGGGTGAGGAAGAGTTCTAATATAGGTCAAGGGTGAAATGGATGTTAAGATGAGCCAGAATTCATAAATGTATAATCTCCTTCTCCATCTATAATGATTGTTGCTGTCTCTCAGTGCTATTGTCACTCACTTCCTTAAAGGACATGAGCAAGGAAGGAATTTCAGGGAAATGAATACTAATCATTCTTAGCTAGGAATTTTGCCGCAAATCGCTGTATAACCTCCCGTGCTGCTGAAGATGAATATGAATGTCAACAACTATAGAGCACCAAGACTCGGTTTGCCTTTGTGATTCAAGGTTCAGAATCATAGTAGCCATAAGGTACTTGAATCCCCCATGGGGAGAGAGCCTACCCAACATGGAAGACAGTAACATAAAGCACAGCCTGGGAAAGATGACACAGGAGAGAAAGGACTTAAGCATAATGAAATGATTCACCTTGTGAATCCAACCATGGATGAAGACATACTTTTTCTGGAGTTTTCAGTTGATGAGCCAGCAAGTTTCTTTTATTGCTTCCGCCAGTTTGAGCTTATCTCTGCCACTCGTCATCAAAGATGCCTGCCTCACATGGGCATGGACAAAGGCAATAGACCTGGATATCAGGAGATGGATGTGATGGAAATGGGAGAGAGAAAGGTCATATGACTTCATAACTGAGTTAAAATGGAGCTTTGGAGAGGAAAAGTAGAACATGGCTTTGGGGTTGATGTCCAGAGTGGTAGAATAATCATAGCAGATTGTTCCCCACTGTGTTGGATTTCTGCCTTTGTCCCTCAAAATACACTCTCCTCCCTTTTCTGTCTTACTTTTTGCCCTAGAATCCTGACTTGTGTGAGTTAGGTAAACAAAAGCTCCTATATCTCCTGGCTGCTGGAAGGGTATAGCCCACGGGGAGAAATCAGATTCCATCCTTTGGTTCCCTTACCGTGAGGTCACCTAGGGCCGGCTGTGTCTGTGGAAGATCTTTGCTCTTTTCAAGGTAGCTGCATCTTCAAGAGTCTATCATTCTAGGTAACATAGGTAATCTCTCCCACTTGACATCCTTTCTGGCTTATGTGAAATTACAGTCATGATGCTGCTAGTCTCAAGTTCCTGTGCTATTCCTTGTGGTTTCTCTGTTCCCACCTACATTTTGTAATTAGTCCCTTGATAAATCACCCCCTGACCCCTTTAATTATCCTGATTTAAGTGTGCCATCTGGTTCTGCTTGGAATACCAAGCAGATGCACCTCATGCTTGATAATTGTAAAAGGACAGGTTTATGGTGAAACAGCTTCCTCATCTATATAGAGTGCTTTACAGTTTTTGAAATTTTCATTCTCATAATAACCATGATATAGGCAGGTCAGGTAGTGTTATTCCAATTTTATAAAGGAAACCAAGACTTCAGTAAGAAATAGGTATTCTAGGCCACACGACCAATAGGCTACCCTGGAACCTACGTCTTCTGACTCCAGTTGCTGTGCATTTGTCCTGCCACACCTTGATTTATCTAAAATGAATTAATTTGATTAATGAATTAATTACGTTTTACTCTTTCTCTTTCATCTCGAATCAAATATCTAGGTCTAACACAAATAAGCATAAATAAGTATAGTTCTCCATTAAACAGAGGCAGCAGACAGTTGGTAACATTCACAGAGGAAGAAGAATTGCGTGAGGAAATAATAGTCTAAGTTCTGCATTTGAAGAGCCACGTAAGATAAACTGGGAAAATGGGGGGCAAAAATGATTCTAGATATGTTTGTACACCTTGAAACAACAAACAGTTCTATATGATTTATGTAGTTGAGATAAGCTAAAGCCTCAGTAGTATAATAGCTGAGTCATTTGTCTTAGCAAGTATCTTGTTATTGGCAATCAATAATGCAGCCGAGATGACTGATGGCTTTGTTTTCTTGTGGTGCCTCAGCTGGTCTAAATTATTTATTTGACATATTGCCTCTTGGCAGATGTAAGGAAACCAATGATAATATGTTTGCATTGCTTAGATGTATATCTGATAGGGAAAAATGGGTATTTTCTTCTTATCCCTGATCTTTGGACTTATTATATAGGTAGTGATATGTTTTGTAGCATTGTCATGTTGTCTGCTACATGTATTGGGGATGAGACCATGAGGTTTTTAAAGTGCTATTCCTGGTTGTCCTAAAATGTGATAAACTTCATTACTGTCAAGAGTACAGTTCATTGGCAGACATCTGACTTCTTCCTGGCCACAGTGAGTATACGTGAGAGCCCAGGGCCCAAGGCTCTATATAGCACACTCTGTTTTGATTTATATGCTAAGATGTCTTTCTTTCCCCCCTAGATAGGCAGGTCCTTGAGGACAGGAACTGTGTCTTATTTATCTTTGTAATCCTAGTATCTGGCACAAAGTCTGACCCATAGTAGTCAGTTAAAAAATGTGTCTTGATGAACGAAAGATAGGAATGAATAATCACACAGAGAATTTGTAGCTTTTGCCTTAGGTTTACAAGTTATTAACCTTATTCATAAAGTATTGCTTTGGAAAGGGGCATAAAGTAGAAGGTAGTTCTCCCTCCTCCCACCCCCAGATCTCAGTGACAATAGACAAGTTATGTAACCATGGTAAGCTTCAGTTTTCTTTATACAAAATGGGAAGCCTAGTACTTACTTCATAGTGTTTTCATACGAATTTAAGTGTAATAATGGACTTGAAAAAGTTCATAAACTCTAAATGACTATATAAATAAGAAATTTATGTGAGGTAGCAGTTTACTAGTAAACTGGTTTTACCAAAAAAAAATAAAACAAACAAAAATAAAACAAACTAGGGCGCCTGGGTGGCTCGGTCGGTTAAAGCCTCTGCTTTCGGCTCAGGTCATGATCTCAGCGTCCTGGGATCGAGGCCCGCATCGGGCTCTCTGCTCAGCAGGGAGCCTGCTTCCTCCTCTCCCTGTCTCTCTGCCTACTTGTAATCTCTCTCTCTGTGTCAAATAAATAAATAAAATCTTTAAAAAAAAATTAAAAAAATTAAACAAACTAGCTCTGATGTGTGGCATTTGCCAATTTCTGTGGTATGAATACTCCCACCATGGCTGATTTCAAACAAACATTTTGTGAAAACCACTTCACAAAATTCCTGAATATTTAACAGGTAGCTCTTTGAGCTGGCTTCTAGATGCTGCTGGGTGAGAGGAAGGGATTTGGCTTAGGTGAGCCAGAAAATCGATGCTGTTAATGTTTGGTTGGCATGTGGAAGAAAATTCTGTATTTTGAGAGGGGAAAGACTGCTAAAATATTTCGGCAGAGATAGATTGAGATTGCAGATCTCTAGAAAGTTGAGCAATATGACATCATTGTAGTGATTCTCATAGTGGCAGAGAGGTTCCCAGAAATTCTTTTACCCTTAATTTATAATTTTGGGGCACTAAGACTAAATGATTCATTCAACAAATATTTATTTATTTTGGGTAGGAGAGGGTCATTGCTGGAAAAGCACTAAAAATGGGGATTATATTCATTAGATGATTTGTGATTCAAGGATTAGGTTCACATTGGCCTTTTTTAGGGAAAGGGGGATTAATGGAAAGATACCCTAGACCTGACCAGGAGACATAAGAATCTGGGATGGCTCTACAGATGTCTTTTTCCTTGGTCTTCATGATCTCTTATGGTATCTTTGTTTCCTTCTACTAGTTTCCTTCATGTTTTCCACAACTTGGTAATGCAGCAGACATGGTTATGGGTTATAGTTCTGTCTGATGGACTTTGCTGAGTATAAACTATATTCATAGGGACATATCAGAAGTTCAGTGTGACTAAGTTAACATGCATATCAGAAAGCGATTCTCAATTTTGAGCATGAACTAGAGTCACTTGGAGAGTTACTGAAAATTAGATTCTGGGAATGTAGCTACAGTCAACATAACTCAACATCTTGGGGTGGAGCCCAGGAAAATAAGCAATGTTGATTACTCTGATGCAGGTGCTTGGAAAAAAAACATTTGGGAATAACAACAACAAAAAAACAAAAACAAAAAACCTGCCAATTTTATAAGTAATTTACCTTTCATGGTTGGACTTGATCTTCTAAGTCAGTGTTTCTCCACTTTGGCTGCACATTGGGATCACTTGAGAACTTAAAAAAAAAAAATACTGGTCCTTGGCACCCCCAAAATTCCTATTCAATTAATCTGGGATGTGGTCTGGCATTGGGATTTTTGAAAAGCTCCGGAAGTGACTCTAGTATGTAGCCAAGTTTGAAAATCAGTGCGCAATGGGGAGCCTGCAAAGGGGTTTAAGCAGGTAAAGCAGGTAGTTTAGGCAGGAGATAGTCAATTTTGCATTTGAATTACTCTTCATGGAGAAAGGAACTGAGAGCTTAATACCGATAGTCTCAAACAGGAATGAAAGATAGGAGCTTGGTACCAGAAAGGAGGAGACTCAAACTTAAGATTTAGAAGGTGGATATAGGTTCCAGGTGAATATAAGAACTAGAGTGTGGCCATGGAATTGAATGGTAGAATTAGAAAGTAAGTGTAGGTCATTGGAGTTAAGAAGGTGAGTGAGCAGAGAAGCTGGGCATATATGGCATAGAAGGTGTAGAGTCATATGTAAGAACCTCAAAGAAAGATGTTTGTTACACTAGAATGGAAGAATAATGATCTGGAGGTAGGGTATCACAAACAAGAAGTATTTTGACACTAAATGCTTCCTCTGAGAAGAAAAGTAGGTGACTGTGTGGATGAGAGAGAAAGGAAGGGAGAAGAGGAAAGGAAAGGTTTGGACAGGAGTAGGGGATGGGGATGCTTATCTAAGAGAGAGACAGATTGCTGTTGAGGAAGGAGGTAGAGAGAATACTCTGGGATCAGATACACTTTTTAAAGACCAAGAAAAAGTTTTGGAGGTTACATGTGGAATGTCAGATTGGAGGTTGTGTTTGGGGTGGGGCTTATTGCATGGAGTTGGTAGTCACTGGGACTGACCACAAATATTATAGTTGTCTCTTCTTCAGGGCACATGGCACCATTGCACTTTCCTTCATCCTGTGATCAAGGGTGGCCTATGACTTGCTTGGACCAATGTGACAAGTGAGCAGAAGTGATATGTGTTTCTTCTACATGGAAGCTTTAAGAGCTAGTTTGGAATTTACTATATCTACTTCCCTCCATCTTGGCAACTGCTGACATTTAAAATACTGAAGTCTGTATCAGCCTAGAGTCCCGGACCAGGGCCTTCCTGCTGATCTAGGATAGACATGAAGCAGGAACAGGGATGGAACCTTCGTGTTTTTTAAGCCACAGAAATTTTTATTTGCTTTGTTACCTCAGCATAACCTAGCTTGCTCTGATTGATACAGAACTAGAGCCTCAAAATGGTGCTGCCATAAAGAAAAAAATTCAATATATTGCATTGCTAAGGGGCTGGGGGGTAAAACAAAACAAAACAAAACAAAAACAAACAAGGAACCGCTTCAGAGGCTGGAAAACTGATAATCCATTGCTATTCTGTGCTAAAGCGTTTGTTCACTTGAGGTGACTTGGGAGGCAGACTATGTACGTATGAATGTATAGATCCAGGGCAAAAGCTCAGAGAACAAACCATTAATATCAGGTGTTAGTTGCAGATGGCTATATTTGGGAGGAAAAAAGGGCAGACTTGCAAGCAGGAATGAAAGGAAATAAATTATATACACACAAAACATATTTCACAGTTGGAAGAGGAAACTACTTCCCAATTTCAAACAGAAAAAGACGTTAATTCAGAAAACTTTTGAATCTTAAGGAACATTTAAAGCTCAACGTTGGAGGGCGCCTGGGTGGCTCAGTGGGTTAATGCCTCTGCCTTCGGCTCAGGTCATGGTCTCAGGGTCCTGGGATCGAGGCCCGCATCGGGCTCTCTGCTAAGCAGGGAGCCTGCTTCCTCCTCTCTCTCTGCCTGCATCTCTGCCTGCTTGTAATCTCTCTCTCTCTCTCTCTCTCTCTCTCTCTCTCTCTCTGTGTCAAATGAATAAATAAAAATCTTTAAAAAAAAAATCTCTCTCTCTGTGTCAAATAAATAAATAAAATCTTTAAAAAAAAAAAAAGCTCAACATTGGAGCAAGCAAATTAAGAGCATGGTCATCCATGTTAGATGGGATTACCTCAGAGTCAAAATCCAGCTAAGCATATGCTGCCTGATGATACGGTATGCTATGCTAACAGCTGTCTTATGGCCAGGGTGACACCTTCCCTAGTCTGCTGGGATTTCAGTGCAAAAACTGTGAAAGTCCAAGGCAAATTGGGAAGAGTTAGTCACTCCACCTGTGGACCCCATGATGGACATTTTGCCTGAATGAGTAATAAAACCTCTGTGGTTTTAAGCTACTGAACATTCTGGTACAGTGACTGCAATATAACCTGGCCTATTTTGACTCCTACGAGAGGATAGGAATTTGACTCCTACGAGAGGATAGTATGAGGAGAAAAGTGGATATGGGGAGCTGACTAGAACATACTGTTTGGATTCCTCATGAGGTAAGAGGTAGTGAGGCCAGTGGGGTTAGCTAACCTCAGACTTCTAAATGGTACTTTGATGCTGGAGGTATGTGAAGGCATAGAACATATTTTACTTGGACATTTTTGGGTTGTTTTTCAAGTGAATTCCCTAAGGATCCTTAAAATAATTCACCTCTCAAGTCCTCACACAAACATTGGATGCACATCTATTGCATGGTATGTGGCATTCTTTCCCAGTGAATGTTTTTTAGGTCTCAGCGATGTATATGGGCAGATAGAGGTTTCTAGACCAGTTTGAACTGATGGGAAAAGCATTAGTTGTTGCATTGCTATCCTCCCTTAAGAGGATAACCTTAGGCTTGGAATTGCGGTGATTGAATATGAATGAGATCTAGGACTCTGTTTTTATTTACTTTTCCCGTTCAAATAAAATGAATATGCATTGTAATGGGAAGGCAGGCAGGGCTATTACCAGTGCAGCTGAGAACAATTAGTTCTTATTTGCTTAACACCGTTTCTTAACGTGCAATTGTAAAACTTTTCACAGGATGTTTTAAATGTAATCAATTTTTCATTGCTGTTTCTAATAATTCAAAGAGCCTGACATTTGCAGTCAAGCCAACTGTGGTCGATACCCATTTTCTCTTAGTTAAATAGGAATTTAAGTCAGTGACACAAGTGGTGGCTTCTGGAACTGATTCTGTGTGTTTATTCTTTCGTGAGGGCTACATCAGATTCCTAAGTTTTCAGGAGATACTGTCAAGGATCACAGAGCCCATTGGACTTCCCGCAGATTGGGTCATCAGCCCCATCAGAACAGTCAACCTGGGCTACTGTTTCCGAGAAGTGGGCACTTTGGCCACTTGCTTCTGTGCACCTCAGTTCCCTCAGTTATAAAATGAGAAAGAAGGGGCGCCTGGGTGGCTCAGTGGGTTAAGCCTCTGCCTTTGGCTCAGGTCATGATCTCAGGGTCCTGGGATCCAGCCCCGCATTGGGCTCTCTGCTCAGCAGGGAGCCTGCTTCCCCCTCTCCCTCTACCTGCTGCTCTGCCTACTTGTGATCTCTCTCTCTCTCTGTCAAATAAATAAATAAATAAATAAAATAAGTGAGAAAGAATTTCTTTTACAGAGTTGTTTTAGGATGAAATGAAATAATGCATTAGTCAGGATATATGACTCACTATTAGTGGCAAATCCAATGCAAACTACCAAAAACTCAAAGGGAATTTAGGGACTTGACAGGGTTCAGGGCATGCTACCCCAAACTGTGGCACCTTGGCATATTGACTATTTTAAGCTGAAGGAATTTGAGAAACAGCAGCTACAGGATGGACTTTCAGACATTTCCTTGAAGCAGGTCCTAAGCCCTTCATATGGGAGGTGTCCTCCCTATATGTGGAGGAAAAGAGCAGCCTATCTCCAAAGATGCAGGGATACTAAAAAGAATTTGAATGAACAGGTTTTGCTAAGTTAACCCCCTCCAGTTTACTACTTTTAGCTCATACTCCTTTGTTCTGTCACATTTTCCCCCATGACTTTCTACGTTTCATCAAACCTAATATAAAACACTCAGGTTGAAATGTTTCTTTGGGTCTTCATTTCCTTAGGAAGGCTCTTATGTCGTGTAAAACTTACATTAAATAAATTCGTATTCTTGCCTCTTGTTAATCTTTCTTCTGTTACAGAGGCACAGCTGAGAACCTAAGAAAGAATGGGAAAGTATGTCCCTTTGGGCTCATCCTGGTATATCTAGGTATTTTCTGATTTCAGGGATAGCTGGATCTAGGCGCTGAAATGAGTTCAGGATCTTCTTTATGCCACTTGTATCAATATGTGTCGATCTTATTCTCTCCTTTTCAGATTCAGGTTCTAAATCAGGGGCAGCAGGTCTGGAGCTATGAGGAAGAAAAGAGTTTGGGGAGAATAAACCCAGAAAAAAAATTGGCAGCTGTAATGACTTTTTCAGTAGTCCTCCTGAGCATCTCTTCATCATATTCTAAGCAAAGGATCACTGAATTACAGCCAGCCTGTACGTAGAGCCATATCTGGCCTGCTGCCTGTTTTTGTAAGTGGAGTTTTAGAGGACTACAACCACACTTACTCATTTTTCTGTTTTCAGGCTTCAGCAGCATTGTAAAGCAGAGTGTCGCTGGTTTCCGGTTACAGCGGCATTGTTGATAAGCTGTGACACAGACCACATGGCCCGAAAAGGTCAAAATGTTGACCCTCTGGCCACTTTCAGATAAAGTTTGCTGGCCCCTTACAGAAAAAAGTTGAAACTAGTGGGTTCAGAGTGGCTTGTTTGCCAGGTTCTATGCAAGACAACCCACTGGGAGAATCGAGAAATATATTACAGCTTGTATTTTTTTCTCTTGTTAAAATTTCAGCTTTAATGAGATATAATTGACATACAAAATTGGAAGATATTTAAAGTGTTCCTTGTGGGGATTTGATGTATCTATCCATTGTGAAAGGACTGCCCTCATCTAGTTAACATTATGTTTACCACCTCACTAATTTATTCAAATAAGGGAGCACACTTCAGTTATACAATACAGTGTTATCAACTGCAGTTCCCATGTTTTACATTAGATCCTCAGCCCTTCTCTTTCTTATAGGTGAGAGTTTGTCTCCTTTTATCAACCTTTTCCTATCTCCCCTAGCACCCTCCTGCCCCCAGCCTCTGGCAACCACTTTTCTACTCTGTTTCTAGGACTTTGTCTCTCTTAAGGTTCCCCATATAAATGATTCCATGGGGGATTTATATTTGTCTGGCATATTTCATTTTGCATAATATCCTCAGATTCTATCCATGTTTTTGCAAGTGGTAGGATTTCCTTCTTTCTTGTGGCTGAACAGTATTCTATAGTGCGTATACATATTACACCTTCTTTATCTTATTTTCTTTGTGAAATATATGAAGAGTAAACCTTTCTAATATTTACTGTATATCTTGGCAGTATATAATGAATGTATATAACTAAAATAGATTTAATATCATTATAACACTTATATATTTAATGTGACAGTTAACATATTATGTTAAATATTTAGATATGTGTAATATTTACATTACACATATATATTTACAATATATTTATGTTGAATATGTAAATATACTAAATCTATAAATCTCTTTACAATATATTTTTGTATTTAATATGATATTCAAAATATACATTAGAGAGAAAGAGAGAGACAGAGAAAGAACTCAAAATTTTGTACTCCTGGTTCATCACTTTAGGACAATGTACTGTACTTAATTCCACTTTCCTTCCCATCCCAGATGGCTGTGTATATCTGCTCTCAGTGTACACCTGTGTTTCTTATCCCTGCATGATGAGGATAGTGTGCTATGTTACTATTCATTTAAAGATAGATGTAAAATAATAAAACTACAGCAGAAGGGAGGGTCAGGGAGGCAGGCTGCGCCTATGATTATTGAAGCCAGGCACAGTATAGAAGCATCAAAAGAATAAGCAATCAGATCTGTCTTATTTCTGAATTTTAAAAGAGAATGGTGTTTCTATTCATCATTTATCTTACCCAGGATTTGAACAAAAACAGGATTTCTGGCAGCAATTATTGATTTTTCAATATTTACAGAAAATGACACATGTTCTGGCAAATGTGATATTTAGTGAGGTGAGGTCTATAAATCCAGAGGATTGGTGATTATGCTAGTTGGACAATTTGTAAAATATGTTAAAGCTGATTAGTGAGAAATAGATATGTCAATGAGTTTTTAAAGTGAAAAGTAAAGGGGTGTTGGAACCCAGTGGGAATAACTTCCACTTGATTCTACAAGCACTGGCTGGGCTGAGAGCATGGAAGTCTGGATCGATCTTTCTTAACTCCTGGAAGAATTTGGTTATGGGATGAAGAAACCTATTCTAGGTAACAGTAGGTATGTGAGAGGAGGAGGTGTTTCCCCATGTTTTTTCAATCTGGTGTCCCTCCCCCTTTTTTTTTCTGTGTGGTTTGCTGCTTGGATCTGTTGGATTTCACCCTCACTTAGTGTGTGTGTGTATATATATATATATATATATATATATATATATATGTGTATATATATATATACACACACACATACACATACACAGACACACAGACACACACACACACAGACACACACAGACACGAGAGTGAAAAGCTACTATTAGGTAGACCCGTTTCCATAAGGGGTTGGGAGAAAGGATGGAGATCCTAAATCTTCATTCTAATATGGAAGGTTTCTGGAATCTCTTGAGGTGAGTAGGCTGGGTTAGCCCTGACTAAATTCCCAGGGCAGGCAGTGCCCCAAGGCTTCCCATTATAATATCTCCCCTGAGAGAAGAGAGATGGGGCAGGCAAACTGGCTCCTGCACTGAAGCCATTAAAAGAGGAAAGGAGAAGAATGGAGTTGACGTCTTTGACAAAATGAAGGTCCAGGTCCTTCCCTATCCCTGTCCACCTTCTTATGGCAAATTTGTGCCCTGGGGAAAAGGAGAGAGAAACCTGTTTCAGGTTGTGATGCTGGAAACCTGGGTCAGTTTGGGTGTGGAATAGGCATGACATGTATACAGGGAGGAAATTTTCTTTCTCATGCTCTGAAGAACATTTACATTCTTGGCAAGGAATTGTCCAAGTATCAGGGAACACAACAGGAGATCTGGCCTCAAACTCATTGCTTTAGATGAGATGGTTGGTCTAGAACAATTAGCTGATGGCTCTTCTCCAAGCACCCTGTTTTCTAGTTATGGTGGGATGTGCCAGGCACAAGGGGGCACCACTGAGCTGTGCACTCTGTACTGAGACAAAGAAATTCGCCTTTTTGAGATGGAGATTATGGGACAACTAGGATAAGTGCTACATAAAGACTAGATTTCTTGCTTATGTGGTAGGTGGAGGGGATGCATTGAAGACATACTTGGAAGCTCTCATTCCCACCCCATTTGTAAAGTGGGATGCTCTAATTACACTTCTATCACTGCTTGCAGTGTCATGCTAGCTGTTAAGGACATGGAGGTTGAATTAGCTGGGTGTGGTGACGGGCTTACTGAAGTGGGGTGATGAGAACTGATGCGTGGATGATCTTGGACCGTGGTCAAAAATGTCTCCCTGGACTAGAATGTTAGAACTGCTTGTTAGCAGGAAGTAAAGGGCCTGGGCTTGTGTTAGATGAAATGTGAGAAAGAGTAGAGGGATGGTGAAGCCCTGCGGTCTGGTGCAGGCAGCGTGCTGTGACTGGGAGGAGGGGTTCAGGGGGAGAGTAGCCCCCAACTGCAGTCCTTGTGAGGTAAAAAAAAAAAAAAAGAAAGAAGTTCAGGTCACCAGACGAAAGACCTTGAATGTCAAGGTAAGAAGTTTGGATTTTAGACAAAATGCAGTGAAGAACCGTTAGGAGATTTTGTAAAAGGGTCACAGTGTTGTGTTTTTATTTTACAAAGTTAATTTTGTTACGAGTTAAGATCGGTTGAAGATCTAGAGGTGAGGTAACCCTGTGGGTGAGAATTGTAGCAGTCAGGGTTTGTCCTCAAACCATCATGCACGCGCTCTGTAGTACTCATTTTGTGATCTTGGATCACACAGTATCAGATGATATGCTTGCATTTGCAGATGACTTTCTAGGGATCAATCTCAGACCAGATAATTTAGATGTGAAATCTGGTGTCATTAGTTTTTTGACCTGTTCAGCTCTAACAGATAATCCTTCTTCTTCTCAGCTACCCCTATGTCTACTTTTGTCCCTGTAAGTGTTTATGTGAGTATTGATCATTCACTGTTTGTGCTGTTTGGGTTCCAGGATTCAGGTTAAGTCCTAGTTATAAATGTGCTGTAAGCAGTGTTATCTTCTATTCAGTCTATAACATGATTTCTCCTTTTATGCTGTATGAGTCTGTAATTGTAAGTCTTATTCTAACCCCGTGTGCCCATTTCTTTCTGGCCAGTTTCTGAAAAGCTGTTTTATATAGGTCAGACCAGGACCTATATAAAATCACAGTATATACTCAAGGTATGCTAAAGGCCCTGAGAAGTCCTGCCTTTAGGAAGGAATCTGCCTTTGCTTTTTAACTCTGGATTTCTCAAACTTACTGAATCACAGAATCTCTTATATAAATAATCTATCATAGTGTACAAAACCAATGTTTTAAAAATGCACTTTGGGACTTTCTGTCTTACATGACTAGATTTATAATAAAGATATTAACATAAGTGCTAGATACCCAAAGGTCAAGCAGACCTTTTTTTGCATTGAAACTCTTAGTTACTCAATAATTCTTCAGGATTCTTGGGTAACAGTTAGCTCTCTGACACCTAAGAAACAGACAAATGATATTCTGAGTAATTGAAGTGAGCCTCTGTCTTACAGAAATATAAGTGATATTGTTAGGCATTCATGACAAAAGCCTGAGAGTTGATGACAAAAATGAAGCTGGTTTGTTGATGGAGTTGGGGAAGAAGCATAGAGTATGAGAGTTAGATTCTGGTTTTTATCTGAACACTCTGGACCAGGAGTATGCCTTGGCTATATGTACCCTGGTAGGGCACCTGCTTTGTGGAAGCAAAGCTGAGAAATACTGCTGAGTTGGAAGGGGTAAATATGCAACCTACAGACTTTATTGATTTCAAAGGCAGAGTAATATAGGAGTTAATATAGGAATTAGCACATACTCTGGATCCAGACTGCACAGGGCCCCCACTTATGAGCTTTGTGACCCTGGACATGTTGATTAGCTTTTGGGTGTCTCAGTTTCCTCCTCCATAAAATGGGGCAAATTATAGTGTCACCATCATTGAGTTATTTGGAGGACTGACTGAATTAATTTTCACAACTTTCTGGAAATCGTGCCTGGCACAGAGAAAGTGCTGTGTACATGTTTGCTGCTACATTGTGCTTGGTACCATGTGAGATGGGAGGGATAATAAGATATAATTCTTGCCCTCAAGCTTACAGACTACTGTGAATAAATTACAATGGTTTAGGGTGAGAAATAGGTCTACAAAGGAGAGAGGTAATACAGTGTTGGGAGAACGACTTCCAGGGTTAAAGAGATTGGATTTTCACATCTGCTACTGGCAAGAGCTTAGACACGTGACAAAATTTAATCCTAAATAATTTACGTCTGATCATGGGAAAAGTGACCTAATGCTACAATGAAGGTAGAAATGCTAGTTGTTATTATTATTACCAAGCTGGCACAGAGGAGGGAAGAAGTAGAGCTTTGTGGAAGAGATGCTGTCTGATTTAGTCCATCTCTCCCTCTTCCTGGTGGTGGTGTGGGGGTCCACATAGCAGACTGAATCTCTGCCTGTCTCTGTTCTTATACAGTGAAGAAGATGAATTTGGTATAGGGTTTGTGCCAGAAGGGCCTTCCCAAGCTGGTTCCAATATTCCCATCTAAGACAGGAGAGCAGAAGATGCTTTCTGGGCCTGCCAAACCATTTCCTCTAGGTTCTGCATTTTTCAGGCATTCAGGACTGAATTCATCCCAGGAATTCACTTATGAATGACCTAATAGTCCCCTCTCCATCTCTCCGAGTCCTGCAACCCTCCCCTTGTCACAAAGCAGGCAGAAGTGGTCATCAGAAGTGCCGTAAGCTCAGGTTGACAATTTTGCCTGAGATGTCAAGGACTTGTTTCCTCGTCTTTGTGAGTCCCCCTGTGGCAGATCCTCAACATCTGGATTCCTTAGCTTGGCATTTTGAGGTCTTGCCAGGTGGGTGCCATCTGATTGAGCTCTTACAAGGGAACATCTGGAATGGCATCTTGCAGCTTAGAAGGGGGCCAGGATGTGGTAAGCAGTTTTTTAGTCTTCCAAGTGTGGTGCAGGAATAAATGGATCTCTGCCTGCTGGGCTCTGGCTCCTCCCTTCTCTCACTGCATGAGAGGGACCTGGCCTTGCTTTCAGTGCTGGAGATTGGGCAGTGCCTCAGTGGATTATGCTTCTGAAATAAACTACTGCTCCAGGCTGCTTACCAGAGCGGAAATGTTACCTTAGGGGAAGCCAGGACTGGGGTGGGCAGAGCTCTCTTCCGGACTTCTTCGATTCATTCCTCCCTCCCTCCCGCACTGCACTTGGGCCCTAGAGTCCTTCCAGTCCTCACACATGAAGGAGGGAGAAAGGCAGATGCTGTAAATGCAGGGATGCAGGAAGGAAGGAAGGAAGGAAGGTGAAAGCATCTTTTTGTTAAAGGTGGTTACTGCCTCCCTTTGGAGAGAGAATGCTTTCACCTAGCCAGTCATTTTCAGCTCTTTCTTCTCTTCATGGTCTTCGAGAAAAATAGTCACTCTGTCTGCATTGCTACTGACCCCCAGCTCATGTTAGAGTTCATCTCAGGATCATTCAGGATTCCCTACAGTATTACTTACTCCTTTATCACTCCTGTCTTCGGCTTTCAATCTCCATATAGCAGGACAGCATTTCTTCTTTCATCTATTAATCGGATGTGTATTTTGAGCAAGTTGTTGCTTTAAGCGTTGGGGAGAAATGTATGATAGAGTTTGTATTAGTTTCTCATTGCTTCTGCAAGAAATTACCATCAACTTGGTAGGTTAAAGCAATACAAATTTATTATTTTACAGTTTTGGAGGTCAGATATCCACAATTACCTCTCCTGGGCTAAAATCAAGGCATCAGCAGGCTTGTGTTCCTTCTGGGGGCTGTAGGGGAGAATCTGTTCCCTTACCTTTTACAGCTTCCAGAGATTACCTGCATTCTTTGGCTCACGGCCTCTTCCTCCATCTTCAAAACCAGAAGCTTAGTATCTTTTCTCTTCTTGACCTCTGCTTCTGTTATTACATCTTCTCTGCATTCATCTGACTCTGATCCTCCTCTTATAACTACTCTTGTGATTACACTGGGCTCATCTAGACATTGCAGGATCATCTCCCAGTCTTAAAGTCTTTAACTTAATTACATCTACAGAGTCCCTTTTACTATATAAGATAATATATTGAGAAGTTCCAGGGCTACGGCACGGGCATCTTTTGGAGGGTAATTATTCAGCCTACTGCAGAATCCTCACCCTTGAGCCGTCCACAGCTGGTGGGGGGCACCAACCAACAGGTTGATAGGCAGTTATTATAGAGTGATGCATGCCCTGACCAGGACAGGACGAAAGAAGGACGCTCCATCTAGTCTAGAGTTAGGGGTGGCTCTCCAGAGTTAGGTTCAAGAGAAGTATAACCTTCCAGGGTATGGCTGTATGGCGATGAGTGGGCACCATGTCCAGAGACCTAGAAGGGAGAGTGAGAATTAGCAGAATTAAAGCCAACCTACTTCTTGCGGTCTCTGTTCACCTCTCTGCTCCATCACACCGCCTTTGTTTATCTTCTTATTCTTGTTTGTAATGTCTCCCTCACCACTCCACTTTATCCACTCAGCGTTCCTTCAGACTCTGTATTCATACTCCACAATTAGCACGACCACACCAAAGAATTCCCATAACTTTTTATCTGTACTCTGCTTACACTCATTTTTAATTTAGCGTATAGGTTATAGGCCCTCAAACACTTGTTAAAAGTGTTTTCTGTATGTGTCTTTTTTTCCCTTCTGAACTTGAGACTGGTATCAGTAGGAGACTGTAAATTCCTTCTCCTCACACCCCCTTCCCCATCTAAACTGTTTAGACCAAGAACATAACAGATAATCAGCAAATACTGAATGATTAAATGAACAGCACATCTTTTTTTTTTTTTTTTTTTATTTGATACAGAGAGAAAGATCACAAGTAGGCAGAGAGGCAAGCAGAGAGAGAGGAGAGAGGAGGAAGCAGGCTCCCTGCCGAGCAGAGAGCCCGATGCAGGGCTCAATCCCGGGACCCTGGGATCATGACCTGAGCCGAAGGCAGCAGCTTTAACCCACTGAGCCACCCAGGCGCCCTGAACAGCACATCTAAACTTAATTGTATATCAGTTTCTGTGACTCCAGCCAGACTAGTCATACCAGGAGAAACACATGGTTTCTTACTTCGAGGAGGTTTTCAATTGGACTTTTAAAGATAGAGTCAAGACACAATGAGTCCAATAAGCCATCTGTTCATTTAAAGTGACCATTACAATAAGCATATAAATCCAAAATAATATCCCTTGTTGATAATGTGTAATTGTAGTAAAGGTTGACATAATATGAATCTGAAGAAGTAGTGATGGAATGTATATATTCACTGTTTTGGTATAGAGATAAACTGGGAATAGATGGTGGAGAACTGGATGGGTGAAAGGCAAATTCATGGTTATCATTATTTCTCATTGCATAGCTATGATCTTGATATAAGATTTAAATACCAAGTAAGGCTCATTGAAAATATCTTCTGTGAAAAAAATTCAGAATCTCCAATACCTATACCATGACTTAATTCCTACCTATATGAGATCATACTTTCATCCTCTAGAGAACAAATGTGTATCTGTTTCGGTCTTCCAAAAACATCTTTCTTGAGCAAAATATTCCAGTATAGATAAAGTGAATTTAAAATATATAAATCTGATCATGAAAGTATCCTTCCTAAAAGCATTCAGTGAATTTCCACTGCTTTTATGATTAAACAAAATGCTGCCATGGCTATCAATGACTTGCCTGGTCTGGTCACATCCTACCTCACGCCATTCAGAATCTATACTCAGCCCATCACCACCATCTTGCTCTAGCCATACCTGGTTTTCCACCAAAGTATATCACACTTTCTGTACTCTCTGCAAGCCCTACTGTTGCCTCCTTTCTGGACTAGTTTTATTGTTCTTCCATTTTCATCGCTCAGGGAAATCCCTGAGGATTTGGAGTGGGTGAAAGCTTCCCATATGGACCGGCAGAGCACAATTTCTTTCTAACACTTCTCAGAATTGAAATTTTACATTTCCCTGTCTAAATATTTAACTCATTTCAGTTTTTCCTATTAAATTGTAAGTTCCATGGGGGTCGGGCCATGTCTAATTACTGCTTTCCACAGAGTTTGGAAGAGTAGGAGCTGAAGAAATATTTGTTAAATGATTGACTTAAAGTCTCTTACAGCCAACTCCAAATGACTGCTGTCTAAAATAATATAGGATTTACTTGTGAAAGTGACAAAAGTACCTGCATATTTTAAAAGAACAGAGTGACATATAACTCTACAAATGGGTAGAGAAAGAGAAGCTAACGTGGCTTAATTCAAAATGCATTTCTGAGGGTAGCTGAAACAGACTGGTTTGGTCAGGAAAACAGAACCACTACAAAAAACATAGAAGTAAATGTTTTAATGTGGGAATTAGCATTTATGTAAATGTGGAAGGAGGTAGGGAGTGAAGGCAATGGCAAGAGTACCGGAGAAACCCTCACTTACTACATCAGTCCTAAGGACTAGAATGGGGACACTCATGGGAGCTTCTGAGGAAGTCGGAGAAATGCCTCGAGTCTGGGTCCTACAAAGAGGGAGCTCCTGGCAAGTCCAGTTAAGCTGCTGTGATTAGAGAATAGGGGGCTTCTGGAGAGGTCTGGAAAACTGCCAAATGAATGGAAGCTGCCTTGTCTGATCCATATAGTGTCTTGAGATTGAGGACCTCGGCTTTATTTGAACTTCCCAAATCTCCTGTGAGTTCCTCTCACTGGAAAACTCTGACATAAAACCATAATCAAAGGATTCTAGGAAGTACTTGAAAGTGATCGTGGCACTCACAGTTTGGCAATAAGTCACACTGCCCAGGAAAGCCATCACTTGATTTTATTCCAGGGCTTTCTTTGAGCACATCATTTTGAGCTAGAACTAGTAAAGGAAAACTCAATTCTGAGGTCTGCTCCAGAATTTGACTTTTTTTTTTTTTGAGGTCTCAAGGTTATAGATAAAAATGAAAATAAGTTTTCACATGCACCAATTAATCTTCAGGTGGAATCCAGTTTTACTGGCCTTTGGAATGGTTTTCAAAAGAGCAATTAATAAATATGTAATCTGAGTCTAAAGGGTCATTAGACAGCATACGAGCCTGACTGGTCTTATTACTATATGCAATCATTTCTCCTCTTTGGTCTGGACTTTCTCATCTGTAGAAGAAATAAAATCCTCTTTCTCTGTGGTAGGAATAACTATAGTGTTTGTTTATGGAATGCTTATTATATATATCATGTTCAGTGATTTCTGTACATCGCTCTTATCTGTACAGTTGCCAAGAAGCAATAATGCATTTTTGGGTTGTTATGAGGTTCAAATGAAATGTTTGTAATGCACCTAGAATATTGTCTAATAGAGAACTGGCATTCAGTGGACCTGCTCTGCTGTCCGACTGCTGATAAATGACAGTGTGAAGATTCAATGCTTTGTTTATCCTACAGACTTTTTTGAAGTTAGACATTATTATTTTATAATTCTCATAAATAAGATTGGTTAAATAGAAAAAAATACAGATGCTTTCTTTAGTCTTTAGTTCTCATCTATTCTTGGCATATCATCTATCATTGACATCTCCATACGTAAGTCAATAATGAGTAATAAGGATAGTATACTACCCTAATCTTTGTGGTTAATTTTCCCTTTTCAAATTGTTTTTACGTATGTAATCTCATTTTATCCCCTCAACTACCCTAGATATGTTGGCCAATAATTATTATGTTCTTTGTAAAGATGTGGAAACTAAAACCCTTGGCTTGTTAATGAAGAAACAAGTTCTATTTATTGGGTTCTTACAATGTCCAGGAAATTTTTAGTCACTACTATAGTCATTTCAGTGAATGTCCCCTTTTGCAGATATATAATAGACTCATAATTTAAATAACTAAATAAATTTATACAATTGGTAAAGACATTACACTCTGATAATTCAAACCCAGGGCTGTGTTGTTTCAAAGCTGTTCTTTTCATACTGGCATTTGTCAAGACCATAGCCTAAACTTGGACCTCGAACTCTGGACCCAACTGGATAGCTAATCAATAATGTATTTTTCTACCAAAAACTCTAGTTATGGTACATATTATAAAATTAACCATTAAAGAAAGAGTTGGAGGGCGCCTGGGTGGCTCAGTGGGTTGGGGCCGCTGCCTTCGGCTCAGGTCGTGATCCCGGGGTCCTGGGATCGAGGCCCGCATCGGGCTCTCTGCTCGGCGGGGAGCCTGCTTCCTCCTCTCTCCTCTCTCTGCCTGCCTCTCTGCCTACTTGTAATCTCTCTGTGTCAAATGAATAAATAAAATCTTTAAAAAAAAAAAAAAAGAAAGAGTTGGAACTGTACTGGTATTTTATTTAATACAGTGTTACAGAAAGGATGTTACTCAATCAGATATATTCCTTTTTCTTAGGGAAAATTTTAGGTATATAATTTTAGTTCTTTTATGTTTGTATTTATTTACTTTTCTGTTCTTAATAGAGTTCTGTTATGTATGTGTTTGTGCACAAACACATATGTGTACCACATATATGCACATCTAATTGGGCTCCATCTGAACAAAGAATTTCTATTTTGTAAGCTGAGAATTCTATCCACAGTAGACTGTCAGGGATTAGGATGGTGATTACCTCTGTTTTCTATGTGGAAACTGAGACCATTTAAAAAATTCCAGCCTCTGGAATGGACTCTACAATTTCTCTTTATCTTAAAGGTTACTCATTAACACCTTTAAACTTGCTGAGCAATTTACTTCAATAATACCCCTTGGTTCAGAGATCCATAGATTAATTTTACATTTGTGAAGATCACTCTCCTTTGATCTAAACACTGTCATAGTTTTATATTATGGGACAAGGTTAATCAGATCATACCATTAGTTATATTCATATATAGTGTTCTCATTTTTTCATACATCTTTATCTCATCTCTTCTATTTTCCCCATTTTCAAAGTCTCTTAAATCATATGGCACATGCAGAATGTATTTTAGAAGTTCTCTTTCTGAATTTAGAAATTGGTATAAACACTATTTATAACAGCTTCTCCATGCCATAAAGAAATCTACCTTCAACAGGGCCACACACATGGTGAAAAGAGCTTAAAGTCACAGCATTGTAGTTAGAAATGATCTTGGAAGGCTGCTTTCTCTGGCAGTGCATTCAAAAACTGCTTTTGCATTTGCAAGTTAGAGTATTATTGGTGTCCAGTGAGAATACGTTTTGTAGAATAATGGAGCTGAAGGTAGATTGCCATGTATTGAAGAGGATCAGTGGAATTAAAGGTAGAGCTGGATGCTAGACTATCCTTTCAAAGTATTGAATAGAGAAGACTGGCAGGTTGTAGGAGAATTAGGATTGACAGAAGGACCTTGAAGGCATTAGAAGATAAATATGCTAATTTTGAATAGATTGATGTTATTTCATCAATGAAATATTTTCAGTATGGATATTTGGTTATTTATTGATTCACCTAAACAAACTACTGAATACTTTTAAAATACCATGCCTGCCCAATTCCCTCCCTTCCTCCCTTCCTTCAATTCCTCCTTCCCTCCCTCCCTCCCTTCTGTCTTTCCTTTCCTTCCTTCCTTTCTTCATTTCTTCCTTGTTTCTTTCTTTGTCTCCCTCCCCTTCTCCCATTAACGATATTGTTGAGCACCTACTGTATCTCTGCAGAGTATTAGTTTATGAGGAAGATGACCTAAGTCATGTCCTCAGGGAGTAGAAAAAGTGCAACAAAATCCTGCTCTATCAACTTAAACTCACCTGTCTGAAGAACAGAGGAAAGGGAACCATGGCATGGTTTTAGTTAGTTCAGTCGGTTCCAAATGATCACTAGTCATTTTCAAAATGTTTCAAGCTATATCCTTAATAACCTCTTCCAAAACGTTGCTTGGGATAAATATCAGGTTTATGGGTTTGTAGTTTCCAAATCACAGTAGGGTGGGAGATGGGATTTCCCCATCAGTAATCTGACACTTCTTCAGTTTGCTCTGAATTTTCAGAGGTTTCAATCGGTATTTCTTCGAATGTATCTGGGTTTCAGTATTCTTTTGTCTAGTTCGTTCCAGCCCAGAGACTCTTACTGTCTTTTTGTTTGTCTTACCCTCTATTTCTCAATTCAGTTTAAAGACCATTCTCTACAAAACAAAAACAAAAACTGAAAGCAAAATAAATTTACAATAGTGTAATAATTGGGCTTTCCCCCCCTATTTTTTTAAAATGTGCTTTCAGACTTTTAGAAAGGTTGCAAAAGTAGTTCAATGAATTTTTTTCCTGAACCATTTGAGAGGAAGTTGCATTCATGATGCCTCAAAATCCTTGAGTACTTCAGTGTGTAAACCCTACAAACAAGGACATTTTCTTTATAACTGCAATGCAACTATCAAAGTGAGAAAGTTGACACAAGTAATTATTACCACTTGACCCACAGAACTCATCAAGTTCTGCCATTTATCCCAATAATATTCTTTAGGATCCATTCCAAAATCATTTGTTTTATTTGTTGTAGTTCTTTCAATAGTCTCATTTAATTTGGAAAAAAAATCGTTAGTATTTTTTTTAGCTCTAATTACCCTGATGTTTTAAAAAAGTACAAACCAGTTATTTTGTATATTTCTCAATTTGGGTTTTTATGACTCTCCCTCAGGATTAGATTGTGGTTATTCAATTTTAGTGTGGATAGCCATGTGATTTTTTTCATTGAGTCCTGTCGGATTGCGTGAAGTTTCAGTTTGTCTGCTTATTAGTGATGTTAAGTTTGATCATTTCCACCATTCTAAAGTGACTCTTACCTTTATATTAGTAAGTATTTTTGGAAGTAAATATCCACATTTTTACTTGTAAGTCATAGCATCTATTGGTGCTTTTGGCTAAATCATTACTATGTTGGTTGCCAAATGGTGATTTTTAAATGTCATTCCTGCAACATTTATTAGTTGCCATTCTACTGTAAATAAATACTTTCTCTCCTCATTCTTTAATTTGCTTATTTACATCCATATTGACCCATGCATTTCTACTTTATTCGATTGGTTATCATTTGCTCTTATTGTTACCAAAAACCTTGGCATCATTCTTCAGTTTTTTTTTCCTTCTCCTCATACTCCATAATATAATCTATCGTTTAGACCTGATGGAGATACCTTCAAATCACATTTAGAATCTTTTGACATTTTTCATTTTTGCTACTAGCAAGATAGTTTAAATTGTTTTTATCTTCTGATTTATTTTAGTGATTTCTTGATTGCCCCAACCTTCTTGCCCCTGTACAGTCTGTTTTTCATGCAGCAGTTGAATGATCTCTCCAGAGTGAAAATCTTATCATGTCACTTACTTTCTTGCTTGAAATCACCTAGTGACTTCCCATGCCTTTGGAATAAATTCCAAATTCTTTACTTTGGACAGTTGCACAGGAGCTGTCTCTGTCTAACTCTCGGACTGTATTTCATTCATGTCTACCCTTTACTTATCATGGTTTTTTTATGGTATTATGTATATGGCATTAAACTGTTTCTGATACATGCCCATTCGTGTTACTTTCCTAGGTTTTGTATTAGTTGATCACACTTCTTCCTATGATTTCCTCTTTCCATTCAGGCAGCAGTTTAAACTTCACTCATCAGAAAGGTCTGCCTTGACTGTCTATCTTGAAATAGTTCCTCTTACTAGATTGTGACACACTGCAGTTTCTGTATCCCCTGTTGCTACATTCCCAGAGCCTACCAAAATATCTGGCACAAAGCAGGTGTGAAATGTTTTTCTTTTTAATATTTTCTGTTACCAAAATACCACCTTCCTCAAGTAGATGAGTGGTTATTTGTTATATTATTTATGTAAATATATATACATATAAATGTAAAATAAATAGTAAAGATAAATTAGAATTACTATCTGTTGTCTTCAACATTTTTATTAGGCTCATATTTTTGAAAGCTGTGTACAAAGATGACAGGATAGTCCTATTATTGATGGTGTCAAAAAGATTGGCATAAAGCTATATGTGCAAGACTAAAGCTTGTTATATGCTATAGATAGGACAATAAAATGTCCAAGGAACATTCTTGGGCTTTGACTTGAGCAAGTGACACTTCATGTGATCATCACTAGGATCACTGTCTAGTTCTAAGATTATCAAAGAGTTCCCTCTATACCCATAACTACTGCAGAGCTAGATGTTCATTTTATATATTCTCTCTGTTATTATGAGAAATTTTTCCTTTGAAAAAAGTTTCTGACCCTAGGATCATATATTTTTCCTTTGAAACTTCAGAAATATAACTTCTTAAATTCTGGGAAGTATCTGGTAATGTCATATCTTCCATTTCTTTGTTGGTTGGATAATTTAACTTATGAAATTACATCATAATGACCTACGATCTTCCTGAATTCCTGTGATTTATGTATCACTAGTGGTTTCCCCACAATCTAATCCAGATAGACTTATTGCCTCTTCGAATTTCCAAAAGATGGAATGGCCAACAAAGAAGTGAAACATGTATCAATGCATTGATTCTAGAAGAATGAGATTTGCAGATGTCAGGAGAATTGATTTTTTTCTTATTGTATCTTATACATTTGTAAACTGTGCCTATTGGTAAGGCCAATATAATCAGAAATGCATGCAAGTATATTATAAAATTATTTTCTAATTCTTTTTTAGGGAGTAAACTTTGCAAATTGATGCAAATATCTGATCCCAGATATGTGCTCTGTCTTTGCAGGTTTGAGTTTTCCCAATTAGCAATACATTAGTGACTTTGCCCAATTAGTATTAGGTTGTGCATTCATTTTATAGATTTTTCTAAATTTCTCTGCATTTATAGTATTTTTTAAAAAGTTTTTGCATGCACACACATGCAGACTCACAAACTATTCCATTCTGTAAGATTTCTTACTGAATGTCTTATTTATTTTTATATGAACTGTGCTAGGCACATGAATAAATAGATGAGTTACCTATTTTAAAAGCATTATGCCTTTTTCCTGTTGTGTATGCTGGAGAGAATATAACTTCACTTCTTAACTGAATTTTGAAGTGATTTCTTGACATAAGTGCATAGTGCCCTTTGAATTAGAATAACAAAATATCCCTGAGGAAAATCTTTGAAAAGACTGGCTATTGGGTGAAGACTGAATTGTAGAGGAGTGAGAGTGGAGCAGAGAGGTCAGTTAAGAAGCTACTGCAATCATTTTGGTGAAAGATGTTGGTGACTTGAACTAGAATGATAGTCATGGAGGTGGAGAATAGTGGAAAATTTCAAAATATGCTTTTGAAGTGCTACCAGTAGGTCTTGTTCATGGATCGAATGTGGGTGCTGAGGACAAAGAGGACATGCTTAAAGAAATTGTTAAAATCATTTGCAAAACAAAGCAGATACATTTTTTTTCTCCTCTGAATATCATTCTAAGTAGAACTATCATTTTGCTCGGACATTTTATTTAGACATATGATAAACCATTTTTAGTAACCAGTTCTCTTGGACGATTTAGGAGGCCAATGAATACAGTGAAGTTGCACGCAAAATTTTAAATTTATGCATATGCTTTTCCTAGGAGGAAGGTCTTTCAACATATTCTCAAAGAAATCTTTGAACAAAAACAAGTGTCTATTAGTCCATTATTGTACAAAATGTGATAGAACAAACTACTCTAAACCTCAGTGGCTTAAACCACCATAATTTGTTCTCACTCACATGCCTGTGTGCCAGCCAGGGTCATTCTGCTGATGTTAGTTGGGGCCACCTGGACTCTGCTCCAGGTGATGGCTTCAGGTCAGATCTGCTGCTTGTGTCACTCATCCTTCTAGGTCTGGTGACCCACCTGGGACATGTTGTTTTCCTGGTGGTGGCAGAAACATAAGAGTGAAAGCACAGCCCTCCAACCACATTTCAAGCCTCTGCTTGTGTAGCATCTGCTAATCCATTGGTTAAGGCAAATTACATGACACATCCCAAAGACAAGAGATGAGGAAGGTTGCTGCACCTGTAAGTGGGAGGGGACTGAAAAGTCAAATGGCAGAGGGACATGCAAAAATCACAAGGCAAATGAATATCCAGTTTGTTTATTCCTCGTTTTTTATTTCCCTTTCCAAACTTGTACTACTGAAAAAGTCAAGTTGGCATTTTGTGGAGAATGAATATATCATTTTCTCCTTCTCTTGAAGCACCTCCTGCCTGGGTTTTGTACCTGAAATCTTTCTCAACTGAAGTCCTGATCTTTGGGATGTGGCTGGATGGTGACTAATGTGAGATTCTGAAAGTTTATCTTTCTAAATGAGCTTAACTCAGTGTCTAGCCCCTAGACTTGCTCACATGAAAGGCTTTTGCCCTGCTTGACTTTATGCTTCATTCTGACTGTGTGTAGTCAGATCTGAAAGAAACAAAAATTCAATGAAACTAACACACACACACACACACACACACACACACACACACAAAATGGGTAAAGAGATGTTTTTACTCCTTGTGATACCATTTGGTTTTCCAACAGCTAAGTATTCCCTGGAGCTATTAATAAAGGGTCTCAAAACTCAGAATACCTTCTCTTTCCCTCCAACTTCAACTTGTTCCAAAAAAGAAATACCTCATTCTGTATCTTTTAAATGAAAAAGCAAGCAGTGAGATGATCTACATACAAAATCAGCAAATGTATGCTCCCGTCTCCCTTGGCCAACAGGATTAAAACTCATCTGTGGAATCAGAAACTCCCTGTAATCACACCCAACCAGACTTGAATCAGAGCTCTTGGTTTCAGATGTATTTAAAAAACATTTCCTTTTATTCTCTAGATCTTTCTTGAAGAATAAACTTTGCATTTTCTTGAAACCACCTCCTCTGGTGTGCCCATGCGGTTTTTAATCTTTTCCTCTCACCAGGGCGGAGATTGAAAGGATCTGTAATTAATGACTTGAAAAATATTAAGCTGGATTTAAAGAAAGAGACCCAAACAGTGGAAAAGCTCCACATAACTACTCGTCTCCTTTAATTGAAGAAATGCTAGAGAACTCTGCAAAAATTGCTAAGATACTGAGGCAGTTCCCCATTAATCCAGATAAGGGATGTGGAGGCCCGTGTGTCGGTATTTTACTGGCCCTCCTGACACTGGTTATAGAGTCAAATAGTCTAAAGATGATCAATAATTGATCTTGGATGTTTAAGGTATGTTTTTGTTTGGTGGCAGGGGACTCACCTAGATGACCTCTTTGCATCCTTTCCAATTTAGACCAAACCAAGTTGACTTCATTAAGTAGGATTCTCTTTCTCCTTCAAAGTTATCTGTGTTTGGGCAGAAAGGATGTAAGTCTATCTCAGCCTATTGATTTCTTTCCTAGTAGAATGTGTGAAGGAGAAACATCTTGTAAGATCTTTCTTTGGCATAGGAATAAGTAGACAATCTAATTTTAAAGGCAGCAAAACATAAAGGGATACATGTAAGGTTCTGGAGTCACATGGTTTGCATTTGAATCTTGACTCCATGGCCTACTTTGTGGCCTTGGGTTAGTGGGTAAACTGGTTTAAGTTCAGTTTCCCTCAAAGATTTTTGTGGGGATCATGGAAAATAATGCATGTATAGTCTTCAGTCCAATTCCTGGACAAAGTCAGCACTTTAAAACATTGCTTAGTAATAAATGCTGTGTCTACTGGCTTTGTTTAAACCTTCAGAAATAAGTGGTGGTATGGGCTATGAAAATGAGTGAAACATTAGTTTAATTTGTTGATTAAGTACAACTTTTGAGTGTACGGTGTACAAAGGCTCATTCTTCCTTTTGGGTGACTTGGAACATTCCTGATAAATGGCTTTCTCATGAGATGACATTCTCAAAGCAAATTGTCAATAAGAGCTTGTCACCAGGGTCTAAGCAAAGTATGAAGATGGGGCACTGCACCCCAGTTTGGGATAGGGGCCCGGCCAGCTGCACCACCATCCTTGCCCGGAGTCTTTTAATGTGGGTATTAGCATTTAATTTTTTCTAAACTTTTTAAAAATTAAAAAAAAAAGATTTATTTGTTTACTTATTAGATAGAGAGCATGATTAGGGGGAGGTGGGATAAGGAGAGAGAGAATCCGCAAGCAGACTCCCTGCTGAGCGGTTGTGTGCAGAGAGCCTGGCTGGGAGCTCAGTCTCAGGACCCTGAGACAGTGACCTGAGTAGAAACCCAAGAGTCGGGCGCCTGGGTGGCTCAGTGGGTTAAAGCCGCTGCCTTCGGCTCAGGTCATGATCCCAGGGTCCTGGGATCGAGGCCCGCATCGGGCTCTCTGCTCGGCAGGGAGCCTGTTTCCTCCTCTCTCTCTGTCTGCCTCTCTGCCTACTTGTAGTCTCTCTCTCTGTGTCAAGTGAATAAATAAAATCTTTAAAAAAAAAAAAANAAAAAAAAAAAGTTTCAGCTTTGTTTTAAAAAAAAAAAAAAAAAAGAAACCCAAGAGTCTGAGTCTTATCTGACAGAGCCACCCAGGTGACCCCTGGGTGTTAGTATTTCAAAGAGAACCCTCAGGAGTTCTGTCTACTAACTGCCCCCTCCCCAGCTGGGACCTGTTGGCAAGACTGTAACTAGTAATGTTTGTATAAACAAAGACTATTTTGTGGTTTAAGAAGAGGAAAAGTGACTATGTTTTACCTTAAAAAAAAAAAAAGAAAAAAAGAAAATGGGGGCCTAACAGTCAAAAGATGATGAGTCAGGTGGCCTGGTTGAATTTTAACTAGGTAAAAAGGAACTTGGAGGTATTCCTTTCTTTATCACTTATCTTTTATTTACCTTTTATGTACTAGGACCTGTGCTGTGTGAAATGAGGCATTCAGTGGAGAAAAGACAGAGTCCCTGGGCAAGTAGAGCTCTGGCCTGATGCGGGCTTGTGCCAGAACTCAGTGCTCTGTGGCAACGTCTGAACACAGACCCTCTCTCCTGGTAGTGGGGGTTGGAATGGAGGAATAAGAAATGATCTGGTGATCTGGGTGGAAGCATTTGGGGAAAGATTTCAAAGAATATCCTGAGAAATTTGAGAAAAAATTAGAGGAAAAAATAGAGAGGGCCCTAATAGGTTATAGGTTCTTGATTTTTTTTTTTTTGTAGGAGGAAGTAGAATGATCTAAATGGTATTGGAAAATGCTTTGGTAGCGATAAGTGCAATTGGTTAGATAAGGGACAGGATGGGGTTAAATATTTATATTTATATATAAACAGCTATGTATGTGTATATCCATCCTCTGGATGAGCTACCAGCTCACTCAGTAGTTCTCTATGGAAGCTAGTTGCGATAATCTTATTTGTATGCTCCCAGCATCTGAGCTTATTACTAAGAATCTCTCTCTGTCCTTCAGTTCTTAGTTTAGTGGCAGGGCATTACAAAAGGGAACCCTGACTTCAGTAAGAGAAGGTCTGATCAGCTCACCTTTTTTTTTTCCCTGGGATGCACCCCAGTCAGAAGCCGACATCCAGGTGTCTCAGACACTAAAAGTGATGCTTACTTTGTAGAAGTAGAGATTGGGTGGGAGCAAAAAATGCCTTGTTATTTTTCAAAGACAAGCTAGATTTGATATTTAATTTTAAAGTGGCATTTAGAATATTATATCAGACAGTATTTGTAATACCTCTCTTCATGTACTCAGCTGTGCCCCCACAAATTCACATGTTGAAGCTGTAACCCCAACATAGATTTACTTAGAGATGGCACCTTGAAGGAGGTGATTAAGGTTAAATGAGGTCCCAGGGTGGGACCCTAATCCGCTAAGCCTGTTGATTTTTACATGAAGAGAAAAACACCAGGGCTGCTTATGCAGAGAGGGAAGGCCATGTGAGGACACAGCCAGAAGGCAGCATCTGCCAGCGCAGGAGAGAGGCTCAGGGGAAACCAGACCTTCCAGCAGCTTGATCTAGAATTTCCAGCCTCCAGAACTGTGAGAAAATGAGTTTCTATTAAGCCACTGGTCTGTGGTATTTTGTTATGGGAGACCCAGCAGACTAATACAATCTCTGGATATAAAACATAAACTCTGATATTTAAACATAATACTACAATGTCTATTTCACATGTTTCTTCAGCATACAGCCTCTACTGAGCAGGTACTGGGTGGTGTCCATATAGACATTATTTTATTTAAGTGGCACAGATTTGCTGTGTAATAGTCATTCTTCTTGCCTAAGGTTAAATATCTGGGAAGCAGTGAAGTTGGAATCCAATCTCAAGTCTCAGTTTATGAGTATAATTATTCCACTGCGTGGAATCCAAAACTCACCGCATTTTTACTCGTCACGATTATCGCGTGACTTCTAACGATAGACTTATCACACTGTCCCTTTTATTCTCTTTTTTGAATTCAGACATTGAAGTACAACCCCATAGCAACACAGACCAACGGGAAACAGAGAGCATCTGGTCCTGCTGCAGGCAACAAGCAGATCACTTTCCACGAATACACGTGTTATGAACTCATGGTTAGGAAGAGCTTGCGTTGTGTTTCAATTTAACGGCCATTACTTCTTGTGCAAAGGTCTTGCTGTGTGTTCCATTTTCCCTCCAAATGTCAGAGGGGAATGGGAAATTGAAGTGCCATAAAACACTTGGAGCCTTCATTTATTGCTGACTAATTAGAGAATCAAAGAAGAATAAGGAGCTGGTCTTCTGTTTCCAAACCCTGGGGAACTAGTGTGAAGCTGGATGAACCACGAAGACACTAAGTATTGCGATTCTTTTTTCATATGCCAGGTTCATAGGAGCAGGACTGATGTGTGTGAAACTTACAGTATCACTTATAATGTAGATTAGAATAACGTAAAAACAAAGATTTGTCCACTAAATCCTGAACCTCTAGGATGAGGATTTTATGAAACTCTCCAAATCGTGGGCAGCTGATATGAGAGTTGAAACATTAGGGAAACAGCCTCATTATAATGACTGAGACTTTTTGTTGAAAAGATACCCCTCATTTCCAGATGATTGACATTCCAGTTGACCCAGTCCCTGATTACAATATTATGGCCTTCCCCTTAACACTATTCCACTTCTTCTCTCTTTCTCTTTCTTTATCCAACACAACGACAGTGTGTTTGTAATAAGAGGTATATGTAGACAGTAAGAGGGGAGCTGTATTCTCATACTGTTCCCTTTCTCAGCCACTGGATCATAACTCAAAAACCCTGGGCGCCCATTTCTAAGGGAAGAGACCAGATGCATTACATGTGCAATTGCTTCTGTACCGCTGAACCTTTCACAAAATTATCAATGCACCAATGCCTTCCTAATGAACTCAGGACTTCTTAGCTTCTTGTTTATTTGGAAGGCTTAGCCTGTGCTACATGAGGAATTGGAATCAGAGACTCCCAGACACTTTCTTTGGCGGCCTTAAAGAAAACATTTGGAGAGATGGCAGGAGGAGTGTGTGATGTTAGGGAATGTGCCAGAAAGGGTGAGTTACAAAATCCTCTAGGTCTATCATCATTTGCCTTTATGGTCTGCCTGCTGTGAGATTAGGTGGATATTGCAGTGACCCATTTTCAGGACACACTGGTTTTTTGTTTGTTGTTTTTTCTTTTCTATTCTGTCTCCATGGACATGATAGTCGGGTACCTGACAAATGGTTGCCTTTGGATTCATGAAAGAAAATTCTATCCAAAGAAGGGCCAATAAACAGTCTATAAAGGGTGGTAAGTTATCATCTTGGGATGATTTGTTGGAAGGGTGAATAACATTTTCATTTCCAATGAGATGGATCTTCACAGCTCTAGGAAGTGTGTGTGTGTGTGTGTGTGTGTGTGTGTGTGTGTGTGTACTCCGTGTGAATCCGTACTTGTAAAAGGCTTCTGATCAATCAATTATTTGTATAGGAATAGAAGTCTGAAGTTTATGCAGTGCTTTTCATGTAGATTATATAATTTGACTATCATAACATCCCAGAGATATGAAAATTACCCTAAGTGAGCAAACGAAGAGGCTGAATCTGAAAGGTTAAGTGCTTGGCCCAGCTAGTAGGTGGCAGAAATATGAATGTATTGTTAGGCAAACATCATGCTCTAACAATGGGGCTACACTGAACATTTTATATAGGGTCTGATCTAGGCTGTTATGTAAGCCATAGAAGATAAGGATTTACTTTAAAAAAATAAAAGTAGTCAATTTTCTTCCCCGAAGAGTAGTTAAAATTGAGCCTAGTGGTTTTGTTAAACCAATGGTTGCAGTGAAAGTTTATTTTTTCCTTTTAACATGTTTTGTTTGTTTGTTTTTACAAAAACAATGTGTGGATATCTTGCTTCAGCTCTTACAGGTAAAGATCTCAGAAGTCACCACTCTTGTCTTTGCAACAAGAAAAAGCTAACAAACAGAAAATCAATGTTACTTATTGGACCCATCAGAGAATCAAGATAGTAAGGCAAACCATCGCCCTGCATTCTAGAGAGAAACATGACTACAGAGAGTTAAGAGCTGAGGTCTGCTTATGTGGAGCAGAAGGCACTAGAGCCATAGCTGGTAGAACACTTCATTGATTTTGATAAGCTGCCTCAAGTGAGAGGTACACTTCTTTTGGCTTTACCTCCAGGAACTCAGTCAGGTTCTCTGGGAAGATCTGAAATAGATCCTTCCCTGGTTCTGGCAGAGGAAGGGATAAAGTAATCACTATGAAATGTATTTAGTATAACAAAGAACTCTCTCCAAGGGGAAGGACTTCACAAGAGTCTTATCCAAGCTGGGGGAAGGGGATTCCTCCTACTTGATGACCCTCTAACTTTCCTGTTTCAGCTGAGGTGGTGGTAGGGAACAGGAAACTACCCTGGATCAACACTTATGAAGGTCACAACCCAGAACATAGTCCACTGAAACCAAGATTTAATCATAAGATTATAGAATACTTCTTTTCTGCAACACCTCCCCACTGCATCAACAGGTTTCTAATGTAGTAACAATGGATTCCAGCTAAAAGAGCTGCAAGACACAAACTCTCTCTGAGGAGGAGTACTTAGGGAAGGCCAAAGTCAGGAGGAGAGACAAAAACAAGGACATTAGAAGAGTTTGAAGTTTCTGGCACTTACAGCTTCAGAAAACATTAAACCCAGCCCACCTCTTAGCCAGATCTATATAAACCATCACCCACAAGATGATTTAAATAAATCATTTATATAAAATTATCACGCCTATTTACCTCATTTCCTACTGCCTAGTTTAACATTGGATCCAATTTCTATGAAAAAACTATAGAGCAGAAACCCTCACAGTCTGAAGAAGCAAAGCAAGCATCAGAACCAGACTCAGATAAGATATAGATAGTAGAGTCATACCGTAACTGTGGTGAATATTTTAAGGACTCTAATGGGAAAAGTAGATAGCATGCAAGAAGAGATGGGTAATACACACAACGAAATGGAAATTTTTAAGAAAATAACTAAACAGAAATGGTAGGAATCAGAAATAAATGCAGGCCTTTGATGGGCTTATCAGTAGACTAGACATAGCCAAGGAAATTATTAGTCTGCTTGAAGATAAGTCAACAGCAACTTCTCAAAACTGAGATGCAAACTGAAATGGAAAGTACAAAAGTGAAGAAAGAAATACAGAGCAGAACATCCAAGAACTGTAGGACACTTTCAAAGGTGTGTATGCCAAAAGATGAAGAGGGAATGAAGCAGAGGAAATATTTAAATAAAGGCTGGAAAGATTCCAAAACCACCAAGGCATACATTTAGGAAGCTCAGAGAACACTGAGTGAAATAAATATCAAGACAAGACAAACCAACCCCTAGCATATCATACTGAATTTCAGAAAACCAAAGAGAAAGGGAGTATCTTAAAAGACGCTGTAGGCAAAAAATACCTATAGAGAAACAAGGATAAATTTTGATGGACTTCTTATCAGAAAATAGGCAAGCAAGAAGAGAATGGATTTAAAGTGTTGAGAGCAAACCCCACCAACTTTGAATTCTATATCCAGTGAAATGATCCTTTGAGAGTGAAGGAGGAACAAGGAATTTCACAGACAGATGAGAACTGAGAGAATTCATTGGTAGCAGTCCTGCCCTGTAAGAAATGTTAACTACTGCTCTGCAGGAGGAAAGAGAATTATATAGATGAGAATCATTTGTTTACATAAACAAGAGAAAAGTATCAGAGAAGTAATAAATGAGGGTAAAATGAAATGTTTTATTTTTCTTAGTCTCAATTGATCTAAAAGATAACTTTAAATAAAGTAGTAATAGTTACGGTGAACTAGGCAATTATAGCATATGAATAATTGACAACAATGTCATAGAGAATGAGAGGGAGGAATTAGAAATACTCTGTTTTAAAATACTTGCACTACACATGAAGTGTTACAGTGTTATTTCAGAGTGGAATCAGATTAGTTTAAAATGTACATTGGAAACTATAGTAACCAGTAAAAACTTTGAGAAGTGTAAGTGATTTGATGAAAGAAGAGATCTAATGGAATCATATAAAGTGCTTCATTAAAATCAGAGAAAGTGAAAGAAGTAGGCATGGGTAAAGAAAGAATAAATAGGGGCGCCTGGGTGGCTCAGCGGTTTAAAGCCTCTGCCTTCGGCTCAGGTCATGATCTCAGGGTCCTGGGATCGAGGCCCACATCGGGCTCTCTGCTCGGCAGGGAGCCTGCTTCCTCCTCTCTCTCTCTGCCTGCCTCTCTGCCTACTTGTGATCTCTCTCTCTCTGTGTCAAATAAATAAATAAAATCTTTAAAAAAAAAAAAAAAAAGAATAAATAGAAAACAGCTAAAAATGTGGTGGATTAAACCAGCTATATCAATAATCACTGTAATATGAATGGCCTAAATATTCCAATTAAAAGACAGAGACTGTTAGAATGGATAAAAGGGCTGATTATACAACTAATGCAAAAAATACATGAGATGAATCTGGAGCATCTTTTAGTACCAGAAAGTAAAGAACTGCTCTAAAAAAACAAAATGAAATACCCAGAATAATGTAATACCTAGAGATGCAGGAGGCAACTGAAGAGCTCCCAGTGGCCAAAGCTGGAACAACTTCAGCAATAAAATTAACTAGTGTTGGATTACATATCTATGAGTGTATAGTGGAGAAATATCCACGAGCATATACTGGTACAAATACTTGATTAAATAAAGGAATTAATGATTAAAATTGGATAAATTTCTCATGCAGAATTCCAAATAGTTTATATAGATACTCAGCCCTCAAGGAAGTGGAACATAACTCCCCACTCAGGAAGTGCAGGCTCAGGGTGACTTCCTTCCAAGGGGACCTGCATAGAAAAGGGAAAGGAAGAGTAACTTGAGAGTGGAGAAAGCTGACAAACACTACCTCAAAATCAGTAGTGATAAGTTATGTTGTATGTTCCCTTGATACAATGTGATAAAAATTGTACTTTTCTTCAGGGGTTCCCCTCCCCAAAACACATATCCCCTGCTTATCACGAGAAAACATCAGACAAATCTCCATTCGGGGACATCCTGCAAAATACTTGAACAGTGCTCAAAGCCATTAATGATCATTAATGATCATCAAAAATAAGAAAACTCTGAGAAACCATCACAGCCAAGAGGAGCCTAAGGACACATGACCGCCAAATGTAATGTGATATTCTAGACAGGATGCTAGGACAGAAAAAAAAAAAAAAGACATATAGGTTAAAACTGAAGAAATCGGATTAATATATGAACTTCAGTGAATAAAAAAAGGTAATAAATAATTATTTAAATCTGTAGAAAACATCAAAAGTATGAAGGGGACCAGTTTTTTTCCCCATAGAATAAACATTTTGGTATATTTTATCCAGTCTTTTATATGTATGACTACATATAACATATCTAAGTGCATACTATACCTTTTTCCTGAGATAATGTCTAATGTGTATCAGACAAATTTAATGAATACACTTATGTTTATGTATAACATTTGTGTATATGTATACATACATAATACATGCAAGTGGAATCGTACTATTTAAAAGTTGTATGTGCTGCTTTTCACTTAATTCTCTTCCTGTGAGTTGGGAAGAGATGGCTGTAGGTTTTCCACGGTACTTGACTGATCATACTTCACTGCCTTGTTCTCCTTGCTAGCCCCATGTGTGTTTCAGGTGAGCAGGCTCGTTGTGCCGGGCTGCATGTCCTCTGTACTGAAGCTTACCTTAAGCTTACCTTAGAGGGACCATGTGGGTCATACTAGATGACCCTGCAATCTGCGAGATCAGGGTTTTCTTTTTTTTTTATTTTTAAAAGATTTATTTATTTATTTGACACAGAGAGAGAGATTACAAGTAGGCAGAGAGGCAGGCAGAGAGACAGGGAGAGGAGGAAGCAGGCTCCCTGCTGAGCAGAAAGCCCGATGCGGGCCTCCATCCCAGGACCCTGGGATCATGACCTGAGCTGAAAGCAGAGGCTTTAACCCACTGAGCCACCCAGGCGCCCAAGAGATCAGGGTTTTCTTCTCCACTCCCTAATTGTGCATTCATAGGCAAGCCTTTCAACTTTTCAGAGCAGTAATTGTCTCCTTCACAGAGTTTTTATAAGAATAAGACAGTGAGCGTGGAGATTCTTATTATAGTATCTGGTACATAGAGATGCTCAACGAATGAAGGTCCTTTTTCGCACTTCTTAAATTAGTCTAAAAAGGCTCTCCTGTGTCCCAGGTTGGGCCCAGCTTTAATAGATGTCTGGTACCTGGTGACGACAGTTTAGGCAGAAAATCCCAGCTTATGCATTCTCAACATAGTCCCTTTGCTTGGGAAGGTGCTGAGAGGTGTCAGTTTACAACGTACCAACTGCCATTCTCAGCCCTCAGTATTCAAGAAATGTTGGATATGCTCCCAGATTGCCCAACGTATTGCTTCTCTGAGCTAGCATTGCTCCCTTATGAGTCAGCTCAGGCTTCCATAACAAGAAACTAGAGACTGGGTGTCTGAAAGAACAGACATTTATTTTCTTAGCCGTTCTGGAGGCTTGAAGTCCAAGGTCAATGTGCCAGAGGGGTGAGCTCTGGAGAGGCTTCTCTTCTTGGGTTGCAGATGGCCATCCCCTCTGTGTCCTCACATGGCCTTTCTTCTGTGTTCATGTGGAGAGAAAAAGATCTCCAGTTCATCTTCCCTTTTCCTGTAATGACACCAGTTGTGTCAGATTAGAGTCCCATTCTCAGGACCTCATTCAACCTTGAATACCTCATAAGAGACCCTATCTCTAAATATAGTCACATTGGGGGTTAAATCTTCAACATACCGATTTTGGGGGGAATGCAGTTCAGTCCATAATAGCTCGTAAGTGGTAGAGTCAGGGTTGAGACACATTTTCATGTACAATTTTAAAGCCACATCTGCCAAGTGGCATTGCCCATAATGGGAATGAAAACGTGTCATTGGTCAGTATCATGGATTGTCATTATCATCCTCATCATTGTTATTCAGAATGATAAACTGCTCTGTATCTACAGGCATGATATTTTTCAAAGTCTCTTTCCTTTCTTTGGGCCATGATTAGAACTCTTTCCTGAAATGATGTCAAATGAATGTCAGAAGGAGCTAATGAATTGTGACAACAGACTGAAAGGAGCTGCCTGAGAGTGGGAGGGTTTCGTCAGCCCCAGCTGTGCACATCTCTCCTAATGACACTAAACCTTTGATCCCGGAAATTTCCATACAGTCTGTTAGGATCCATGAATTCAGTCTTGTGAATGGTCGAGGTCATTTGGGAGCTGTTCTGAAGACTAGGTTTTATTTCTTCTTATCCTCATATGGCCTTTGGTCAGTCTAGGTTTCTGTCTACTCTTCCCTTAGTTTTACATCATAATCCCCTCCCTGTCTTTTTCAGTAACAGGTGCAATTTGTAGTCTTGTCTGAAGCCACCAGCTCACTTCACAGATGGCGAATTGCAGTTGAGAGTAATGGGCCTATTCGGTTCAGCCCAGAGAGTATATTAGTGTCTGATAGCCTATAACTGCTGAACATTAGACATCATTCACGTTGCTCCAAGGTCATCTGTAGGGCCGCCTCTCACTCTTCTCCATTCCTCTCTCTACCTCCATCAGATATGAATTACACAAAAGTCATGAGGCCATTAGGAACTAGTTCTGGGACTGTGGAACAATGAGTCTTTGTTACCAGACTAGCTCAGGCTTGCTCCAACTAACTGAGAAGACTGGCTGCGCGCTTGAAAGAGAATGCAACGAAGTGGTAAAGCTAAATTTAACTGCTGGGAATATATGGGTCTTCTCTTAGAGGGAATATCAGCCCCATACTCTAGGAGGCATCATTTCAAATAGAAAATCAGAAATCAAGCAGCTGATGGAGTGTGTTAATGGGCCATTTGAGATATTAGTTACTGTATGTAAATATGGTGCTGGAAATTTCGATGCTAAATTCTGGGTTTGATCTTAATTCAATTAAATGAAGCAAGGTGTGTAAATGTGCCTAGCTTAATGCTTGCCACCTAATGGTATAAATGTCTTCCAGGACTACAAGCTCAACAGACACATGTAAATCATCTAGTTCAGAGATTGAGATAAATTTTACTTCATTTTTTCTCATTTATTCTGAGTAGAGGCAAAATTGACAAATACTGAGTTTACAACTCAGATTTTCTAGCTCCTACTCTGGAGTTTTTTGTTTTGGTTTTTTGTGCATTTTACTGTTGTTGTTGTTTTTGTTGTTGTGAGAAATACCCTACATGGACTCTGTTGCGATGCCACTCTTTGGCTAAAGTTCAAAACTGTTCCAAACATTTTCTTTCATCTTTCCACCTGCCCCAAGCCAGTATCCTATATTTAATGGTAGATTTTGAGGGGGCTGGATAGATAGTACTTTTCTGAATTTTAAGCTAAATGAGAGATAAGACAAAAGAATAAGCAAATGGAAACCACTATAAATTTTATCATTAATAAAGTTGATATTGAAGAATAAGGTGTGTGAAGCAACATTAATCTAATACTGAGTCCCTCCTCGAGAAATCTGACCAAGTATGTCTCTGTTGATTTCTAAGGAAGGAGCAAGGGAATTTGAAAAGAAGCCAAGAGCATTTAGGAAAAATCTTTTTCATGGAAACTGGAAGACTGAGGAATAATTATCCTGCTGCATACATACCCTCCTCTCCCTCCCAAGTACCTTAGATAACGTAGATATCCTTAGATAACTAACAGTTGAGCTCCAAGCCAGGGTATATTATCTGATTATAGAATGTGATATTTAAAACCTTGCTGGAAAAAAAAAAAACAACAAAACGTAGCTGAACCTTAAAAATTCAAAGTAGCCACTATGTCTTCCTTTTGAAAATTGCCAATCCTTATCCAAATCTCAGAGCAGAATTTGTTCTTTATAAAATGAAAATAAATATGAAAAAATTTACTATGTGTTAATGATTAAATTGGAGATGACCAAGAGAAAAATACATGGTTATCAAGGGCTCACATTCCCCTTGAGTAACCTTAACAAAATAACAGCTTTCTGAAATAATATCTCTGGCTTCAGTTGTCTGTCTCTAAGGGTCATCATACTATATTATGGATGGCTTCAGTTGGAATTGGTAAACTTTTTGGACCCTTAGATAACAGTGGCCTGGACTCAAAGTTTAATATTCCTGTCTTATGTTCTTCAGATATCTGTATTTCTTTATTAAATAGAGTCAGAGATGGGAAAATCTAGTACCTTCGGTCATAGAATCCTTTGTTCTTTTCTCTGATTGATTTGGCACATCTCCTTTTTCTTTTTCTTTCTTTCTTTTTTCTTTCCCCCTCAGTTTTTTTGCCCTCAGTTTCCCCCACACTGGGAAAGTGTCCATGCGCAAAGATGGCAAGCTGAATAGCACAGGGTACTCAGAGCTGCTCAGAGAGAACCTGGGAAAAGACCTCCCAATACAAACATCTCCAAATCGAGGGGCAAAGGCTGGGAAGGAAGTGTTTATTTCTCAAACAGGATTTCTAGTGCTATCAAAACACTTCTTAAGGCTCTGTTAATCACACTAATATTTGTATTTATTGAGTTTTATTGTTAACAAAGTATTAAGTATATATTAAGTTATATTAGCACATCAAAGAACCATAGAAAAGGAGTTAACAAGAAAGGAAGATTTCACATCCATAACAAAATAATGATAATTTTGGTTCCGGTCAGAGGAATGACAAGGCATTTGGTAAGATCTTGTTTGAGCAGAGGAGGAAATGTACACAGAGAAGAACCATAAAACTCTACATCTTTGGGACATCTGTCTTCATCAGTGTCAGGTTCTTTTGAAGTTTAAAACCCATTTGCTGCCATGAATTCCTAGTCCCTGAGTTTCATGGTCAGCTCAGCTCCTTATTCATAAACTTTACCAGTCCTTGCCATGAAGCTCTCACTTGCAGGTTCTGCCCAGACTCGGTGAATCACTCAAGCAGGATGGATGGTGGGTCCAGTGAGCTGGGGGTCAGCTTCTTATGGCAGCTTCTTACCCCAGCTTCTTACCATTTTGCTTACTCTACTCCGCCTTGCTTTCTGTTTCCAACAATGCTGCATGAGGCAAGCTGCCTTGCTCTTTCCTTTTTCTTTCTTACTCTACACCTGAGTCAGTGGCCTTGCTTAAGAATCCAGTTCATTCATTCCCAAGGCTATCACTTTCTCCTTCATGTCTCTCAGGGGTCGAAATCTTACTGTCCTTAGTTTCATCCTCTGTTAATCTGCTGGACCTGAGGCCTCTCAGGAACCGGCATATTTACTTGCCATTTCTCCTCTTTTCTTAGGAAGTCATCTATTGACCATGGACTCACACTTGGCTTCATGTAGCTCTGGAGGTGATACAGTCACTGATGAGGTTTTCCAGAGGAAACTCTTAATTTGGAGAGCTGTGTGCAACAAGTTTATTAGAGACGCCCTTTTAGGGGCACAAAGGAAGCAGTATTAGAATTGACTTGTGCTCCATTCTCAACAAAGGCCTCAGCTAATGCTACAGAACCATTGATTCTAGGAGATCTTTTTAGAGTTGCACTGAAGAGGCAGTGGAACCAGGCCTTTCTGTGTTTGCATTTGCCAGTAACTGGACTGTGGCTTCTGCAGGGAGGGTGCATGATCTTGGGGGAAGAGACCCCCTTCGGATGAGAGCCTCCCCTGCTTGCTGTCTGCTGCCAGGACATGCACCATACAGTGTAACATGAGGTCAGAGATAAAGATGAGGGAGGCCCAGCATGTGCATTTTAAGCACTTTTCTTAGATTATCTTATTCAGTACTTATAATGACCCTGTAAAGTAGATATCATCATCATCATCATCATCAGGATTACTATTTTATTGTGCTAAGAGCACATGAGATCTACTCACTTAACACATTTTTAAGAGTGCAATATATTATTGTTGACTTAGAGGTACCATGTTTTATATCATCTAAAACTCTTCATTTTGCTAAAGGGAAGCTTCGTGCCCATAGATTAAGAGTTCCCCAGCCACTCCCCCAAGCTCCTGGCAGCCATCATTCCACTCTTTAGTTCTATGAATTTGACTATTTTGTATACCTCAGAGAAGTGGAATCTTTTTTCCACTTTCAAGCATTTGTCTTTCTGTGACTGACTTATTTCATTTAGCATAGGACATTTCCTGAAAGTTCACTCATCTTATACCATTACTGTCTCTTTTTTGGTAATGAAGGGAGGTTACACTATGAGGGATTCTGTCTATGGCCCTTGCCCTGTGACGATGGTTTGGGACTCGGCGATTTTTGTATACTCTATAAAACTTTCAGGAACTCTACAAAATACGGTGTGTATGGTTCATGATGTCTAGAAGATTAGCCTCATTTATTAGAGAACCTGAATGATCTTGTCTAGCTTAGAAATACAAAATCTGGTGGCCCTTTTTTTTTTCCCGTGTGGCATGATTGCAGTCTTCAATATATACTAGACAACACTTTTAATAAAACTGCTCAGATCCAAGTACAAATTAGGATGGGTTCACAGCATTTGTCAGTTTTCTTGCCATTATCCAGACAGAACAAACAGAGTCATCCTCAGTTGATGTCACATGACCTATGGGCAGTGGTCAAGTTGGAAGGATCTAGAATCTTTTGATGTTTTGACACCCAGATGATGAGTCAGAAATTTCCTCTTATGTGGGTGAGGGAATGAATCTTTTAGGGACCTCAGCTTGTGTTTTGGTGAAGCCTATAAGTCTCTGTCTCCTTGTCCTGCTTCTTCTTTCTCCCTCTCTCTCTCTCTTCCCTTTCATTTCTTTTTCTTTCTTTCCTTTTTTTTCTTCTCACAACAGAGACCTCAAGATGCTCTAGCTATAAGCTTCCTGGAATTGATAGAGACATTTAAATAGTAGCAAGCTCTGCAAAGAATTTGCCTCTTGATACTGCCTGTCAGCTGAATGGGGCCTAGCAGGTAACCATGTAAAACTCCCTTTCTGCAAAGGAGAGTCGGGGAGGGTCATTATCTCACTCATTAAGGTTTTGCCTGATCAGCTTCAATTAAGTTGAAGTTGCAGCAAGTTTATTTGTCTGTGTAAGTTTTACTTGTGCAACAGAGAGTGGAAACAGGAGGTTAGAGCTCAGTCATAGAGTTCAGATCTCTGTGAAGGGCTGGCTTTATAGGGCCTGACACTAAGAAGGGGCCTGTACTTACTTTAATACTCTGCTATTGATATCTTGTAATTCTTAGTGATACATGAACAAAAGGCCCACATCTTCAGTTGGCATTAGGCTCTGCAAACTATGAAGCTGGTCCTATTTCAGTAACTCTGACTCATTCATTCACCCTGAATTCAGAACTTATTGCATATAGTTTCAAATCCTTTGGACATAACTCTCTCCTTGAGAATAGGACAGTTATTTTTCCTTCTAGCTTTATTGAGATATAATTGACATATAACCTCGTGTAAGTTTAATGTATATAATGCGATGATTTGATCCACATGTACATTGTTTACAACAATGAGATCAGTTAACACATCCTTCACATAATTACTTTTTTGTTGTTATGATGAGCACATTTAAGATCTACTTTGCTGGCAACTTTCAAGTGTACACTATACTATTGTTCACTGTTGAAACCATGCCATACCTTAGATCCCCAGAACTCATACACGAAATCTAAAAAAAGCTCAACTCATAGAAGCAGATAGTAAAACAGTGGTTGCCAGGGCCTGGAAAGTGGGGAAAATGAGGAGAAGTTGGTCAAAGGGTAAAAAGTTAAGAAGGATGACTAAGTGAGATCATATGGCATAATGGCCTGAAGGTCCGTCCATGTTGTCATAGATGGCAGGACTTCCTACTTTCTTATGCCTAAATAATTTTCCATTGTATGTATCTAAACCACATTTTCTTTATCCATTCAGCCTTCAGTAGACTTTTAGGTTGTTTCCATATCTTGTCTTTTATGAATGACGCTGCAGTGAATGTGGGAGTATAGATATTTTGTTGAGATAGTGATTTTATTTTCTTTGGATATATATGCAGAAGTGGTATTGCTGGACCACACAGTAGCTCTATTTTTAAGTTTTTGAGGAACCTTTATACTGTGTTTGTAATGGCTGTGTCAGTTTATATTGCCATGAACAGTGCACAAGGATTCACTTCTTTTCACATCCATTACCAGCATTTGTTCTCTCTTGTGTTTTTGGTAATAGCCATTTGAACAGGTGTGAGATGATAGGACATTGTAGTTTGCTTTGTATTTCCAGATGATTGAGGATGTTGGACTTCTTTTCCTGTATTTATTGTCCATTTGTATCACTTCTTTGGAAAAATGTCTATTCAGGTTGTTTTCCCATTTTGTAAATTAGATTATTTGTATTTTTGTTGCTTGTTTTTTGTTTTTGCTACTGAAGGATGTATGATTTCCAAATATGTTTTGGATATTAACCTCTTATCAGATATTTGGTTATCAGATATCTTATCAGATTATATGGTTTATCAGATATATGGTTTGCAGGTATTTCCCCCCATTCCATAGGTTGCCTTTTCATTTTGTTGACTGTTTTTTGTTTGTTTGTTTTTGTTTTTGCAGTAATACTGAAGGTTTAATTTGATGTAGTCTCACTTACTTTTGCTTTTGGTCTCATATCCAGAATATCATTGCCAAGACTGATGTTAAGGAGGCTTTTCCTTATGTTTTTTTTCTAGGAGTTTTAAAGTTTTTGGGTTTTATATTTATTCTTTAATCCATTAATTTAATTTGGGGGAGTGGTGCAAGATAGGGGTCTAGTTTGTTTCTTTTTAATGTAAACATACAGTTTTTATAACATTATTTATTGAAGAGAAAAATCCTTTCCCCATTGAGTGTCCTTGGAAGCTTTGTCAAGAATCAATTGACAATAGGAGCGCCTGGGTGGCTTAATCAGTTAAGTAGCTGACTGTTGGTTTTTGCTCAGGTCATGGTCTCAGGGTCATGGGATTGAGTCCCATGTGGAGCTCTGTGTCTGGCTCTCTGCTCAGCAAGGAGTCTGCTCTGGGATTTTCTCTCTCTCTCTCCCTTTGCCCCTCCCTACTGCATGCTCTATCTTTTTCACTAAAATAAATAAATAAATCTTGACCACATATATATGAATTTATTCCTGGGCTCTCAGTTCTGTTCGATTGGTCTGTATGTCTGTTTTTATGCCAGAATCATACTGTTTTCACACCTGTAGCTTTGCAATATAGTTTTAAATCAGGAAGTATGGTGCCTCCAGCTTCTTTCAAAAGATTGTTTTAGCAAAATCCCAGTTAATCGTGGTGAATGGTCCTTTTCATGTGCTGTTGAATTCAGTTTGCTAATAGTTTGTTGAGGATTTCTGCATGTATATTCATCAAAGATATTGGCCTGGTACAATATCTTTATCTAGCTTTGCTATCAGGGTCACAGGGACCTCGTAAATAGGTTTGGGAATGTTCTCTCCTCTTCAGTTTTTTTGAAAGAGTTTAAAAAGGCTGATTGGCATTAATTCTTTTTTAAATGTTTCTTATGATTCACCAGTGAAGCCATTTTGGCCCTGGGCTTTTCTTTGTTGGGAGGTTTCTGATTACTGATTCAATCTCCTTATTTATTATTGGTCTCTTCCGATTTTTCTATTTATTCTTGATTCAGTCTTGGTAGATTTTATGTTTCTAGGAATTTATCCTTTTCTTTCTAGGTTGTTCAACTTATTTGGGGAATACTTGAAACCTCCTGTTTCTTTGGTATCAGTTACAGTGTCAGCTTTTCTATTTTTCATTTTATTTGAGTTCTTGCTCTCTTTTTCTTGGAAAGTCACTGGTAACTGCCATTGCTCCGACTGTGTGGCTAGTATTGGTTGTCCTTTCTTGTCTTCCTCATTCTTAGCCATCTGTGTACATCTCAGTTTTGCTGCCCTCTGAGTGAGGTGAAACCAAGGTGGGCACTTGCATAGTATGCCAAGAAGCTGAGGAAGCTTGTTGCTTACTTCTTTCCTGCTTCCCAGTGAGGGGAATCCCTTCTAGCTGAGGAATTCCCTCTTGGCACTGAACAGTGCCCAACTTGGGAGTGGGATAAATGTAGCTGTTTTTCCTTTCCTTTTTGTTCAGTTATTCTCAGGGTTTTTTTTTGTTGTTGTTGTTGTTCTACTGTGTTGCTAAAGTTTCTTAAATGGACTCCTGTCTCTCAGAGCTGGTTTGTTCATGGATAGCTGTCATATAGTTGATCTTTGTGGGGGTTTGGAAACTGGGGTCTCCTACTCCTCCATCTTGGTGACATCACTCCTGAAATAGTATAATTAGTTAATTTCTGATTGCTATGTGGGAAGATGGTAAGGAAAAAGATGCTAAGATTTCACTGGATTCTATGTGGCAAAAATCTTAATTAACAACTTGAAGGAAAATTGTGGGTCAAGGCAAGAGACCCTAATATTTGTTGAGCCTCTACTAGGTACCTGGCATTTTATAACTATTATGTCATTTAATCATCCCAGTAATTTTCCAAGGCAGGCATTTTACAAATGAGAGTCAGTGAGGCTTAAGTAACTTACCTAAGATCACACAACCAATAAATGACAGAGCCTGAAATTTATCTTGGATCAATAGCTGGCTATTTAATAAGTCTGTTTAAGATTGTGCTTAAGAGAGATGAAATGATTGAATGGAAAAGTCCTGTAGAGAACTGGGGAAAGAGCGTGATTTTTAGAACGTCAACTTTGAGGGAGAGCGGAAGAGATCAGACCTGGAACTAAAAGCTGGCTGTGACAGTAAGGTGCCGTGCTACAGAAACACCAAGATACAGAGGGCACCATGCTCAAAGTGAAGTGCAAGATGCAAATGCACTTTTGAAAGATTTAGCTAAGGAGCTGATTAAAGAACTCTTGGGGTAAAGGATTACCCACATTAGAGCTTATAAAATATAAGACAGAAAAAGTGAAAATAGAAACTTTGTAAAGAGGAACTCTGAAGAAACCTTTTGTAGTGCTGGGAATCCCATCACTCACCCCAAGCAAGATAGAAGGTCCCTGGGCGCCTGGGTGGCTCAGTGGGTTAAAGCCTCTGCCTTTGGTTCAGGTCATGATCTCAGGGTCCTGGGATCGAGGCCCGCGTGGGGCTCTCTGCTCAGTAGGGAGCCTGCTTCCTCCTCTCTCTCTGCCCGCCTCTCAGCCTTCTTGTGATCTCTCTCTCTGTCAAATAAATAAAATTTAAAAAAAAAAAAGACAGACTGTCCCTGACTTGTATTACAAACTTAATGACTGGCTTCAGTGGTCAGTACCTAATGTGCCCTCTTTGGTTTAGAGGACACAGTGGCCTATTTCTAAAAACTACTTAAAAAATCTAAAAGGCAAGAGTGTGGTCAGCCACCTGCTTTGGAATGGAGCAAAGGAGTATTACCATAGCATAGGGAAGATCCTACATTCTTATGATTTAGAGGAAAGAATGAGTGTTTGTTTTCCATTGGCCAGGTGCCAGAGAGAGAGCTGGGGTTTGATTCCCATTAGGGCTGACATTGCCACCAGATTCCTAAGGACTGANGCTACATTCTTATGATTTAGAGGAAAGAATGAGTGTTTGTTTTCCATTGGCCAGATGCCAGAGAGAGCTGGGGTTTGATTCCCATTAGGGCTGACATTGCCACCAGATTCCTAAGGACTGACAAAGGAGTAAGTGAGCAGCTGAAATAAGATTTATTTGTCAAGGTCAAGAAAATTGCAGTTAAGAAAATTTCCATGGTGAATGGCATGTTTTTTAAAAACCAAACCAAACCAAACCAAACCAAACCATGAAAATACCTCTCAGAGAGAGAGGCAGCTTTTATATACAGGGAGCTTAGAGAGTACTAAGAAACCCACTAGAGTACCAGCCAAGTGAGAACATTCCCACCTTACCTTCTTATTTCTCCTCCCTCCTCATCCCAATGTGTAAAGAGAAACCAACCACATCCCATTCCCCAAATTTAGGGAAACAAATGGAGGAAAGGGAGAGTCTCGCACTATACAGCAAATTTGTAATTTTGACTGTTGGATTGGATATTTTAATTTCTAGTCTGCTTAACAAGGGTGAGAAAAATCTTGGAGTCCACCTGAGTTTGCACTTAGAAGCAATTTAAAAGGTCTCCCCACTGAGCAAATTTAAAGGGGAGAAGGCTACAAAATAATTTTTTTGTGTGTGTGATGATATCCCATGACTCATAGGCACCATGCTGGTTGATGAGACATGTTCTCTGATTGTGGCAGAATCTAAAGATGGTTGATGGGTGCCTGGGTGGCTCAGTGGGTTAAAGCCTCTGCTTTCGGCTCAGGTCATGATCTCAGGGTCCTGGGATCGAGGCCCGCATCGGGCTCCCTGCTCGGCGGGGAGCCTGCTTCCTCCTCTCTCTCACTGCCTGCCTCTCTGCCTACTTGTGATCTGATCTCTCTGTGTGTCAAATAAATAAATAAAATCTTTAAAAAAAATAAATAAAGGTACTTGATACCNAAATAAATAAAGATGGTTGATACCCAGAGGTACCAAACCAAACAGTGAGTGGGTGATGTTTGGGAAGCATGGTGAAGGCGGCTTGTGGCAGTCTAGGCCGGTAGCCAGCAGAGTAGTTGATTACTTGACTCAAGGGTAGAGTGCAGTGATAGGCATCTCGGAACTCATGTTTTCTGCAGTAGACTCTTGGTGGCCCATCCAGACATCCTTTACTAAGCTCGTGCACTTATTTTCCAGTTGCTGAAGATTTTAACTGCCAGAGTCTCACATATATATCCATCTACTGAGAACTTTCCTAAGCTGACATGAGCTTCTTTATGTAAAAATATTTGGGAGGTTGTAACTATCCTCATGGGGTGGTCTGCCTGACAAGTGTAGGGTATGAGAGTCTCAAAAGGGGACAACTTTTTAGGCATATGTATGTTCTAGAGCTCACCAAGAGATCAGTCTAATGCTTAGATTTTGGCAAAATCACATCTTTGCTGAGCTTTTTGCCCTTCTGTGTCCTTCTTTTCTTTATTACAGTTTTCTTTTGAGAATATGCTCTAATAAATCACTTACACAAAACCCTATCTCAGACTCTGCTTCTAGGGAATCTGATGTAAGTCTNCAGCTTTTTGCCCTTCTGTGTCCTTCTTTTCTTTATTACAGTTTTCTTTTGAGAATATGCTCTAATAAATCACTTACACAAAACCCTATCTCAGACTCTGCTTCTAGGGAATCTGATGTAAGTCTAGGAGCGGTCCTAGAAAACTAACTTTAAAGAATGGGATTCTGGAGTTGGATCATCTGCTGATGGAATGGCCGCGAAGACCCCATCCCAGGTGGTAGGTGGATCACTGATGGGCCCTGGCATAGTGCTGCAGCAGTAAAATTGCTTAGGTTCCACCTGTATGGAACTGGGACAGGATACAGGTAGAAGGGAGTTCATTAGCTTTTGCAACCTCCCTGGAATTTCATTGGAATAATAACCATAGGAATAGTGGAATTGGGTGGTGGTACAAATCACTACTGATTTTGAAGAAAGAAAATTACAAGTGCTTATTTGTGAATCACCAATTTGAAGCAACATGTGGAAATTCAGATGGCCTCCTTGGCAATTTTTAAAGGGCTATAATCTCCCGAAACCTAGAGATCAGTCTCAGTGGATGACCAGGATTCTTCGGGTTTTAGAAGGAGCACGTTCTGCAGTTGTGAATACTGTTTTCAGCCATTTATTAGGTGATGTTGAAGGCTAATTATTTTGAATGAGGCTCAGACTAGGAAAATCTTTTGTAGCAGGTCCAGGCTGTTGCTTTGTCACTTGAGCCATATGGCTCAGAGGATCCCATGTTACCAGAGGTATTTGTGCTAAGCAAAGATGCTTTCTGGTATCTCTGCCAAGCCCCAATAGGAAAGTTACAGCATAGACCCCTAAGGTTCTGGAGTAAAGCCATACCATCTGCAAGAAAGAACTCTACCCTATTCAAAAAGTAGCTGCTTAGAATGATACTGGGATCTGGTAGAAACCAGTTATGTAACCATGGGGAATCAAGGGAATGTGAAGCCAGCTGTGTTCATCACAAACTGCATGCTGTTAGACCCACCAAGTCTAAGGTTTAGTGGACCCAGACTCACCAAGTCTAAGGTTTAGTGTACCCAGCAACAATCCATTGCAAGATGGTATAGTACTTCTAGAATTGGTTTTAGAGGTCACAGGTAAGCTGCATCAAGAAGTGGCCCTGACTCCCATGTCACTCATTATTGTTGTACTGATGACCCTAACCTTGGTTCATACCTGTGGCCCTCTGGGGAGTTCCTTATGATCAGCTGATAGAGGAGGAAACAAACAAACAAACTGCTTGGTTTATGCAGAAATTGGCCCTCATATTTTAGTGTAAACCAAAAATAGAATGTTGTTGCGGGATAGCTCTACTCGTGAGTGGCCCTCTAAAATAGTAGTGGGTGGAAATCCTCCCAAAGGGAAGAGTGGAAGAACTTTAGTTAGTGTGCTTGGTCATCCACTCTGTATGGACGAAGAAGTTCACAGACTGAGGTGCTGTGATTAATTGCTTTCCTGGTTGATTAGCAACCTGAAAGGGAAGGTTGGAAGATCCGTGACAAGGAGGTCTAGGAGAATGTCATGTGGCTGGACTTATGGGAGCCAATACAAATTATGGGGATCTTTGTATTCCACATTAATGCTCACCATAGAGTATCTATTGCAGAGTTTTTTTTTTTTTAAACTGAATATGTGTAAGATGATTTACCATAAAGGTTAGCTGGTCTCTCACCCCTTGATTGCACAGTGGACTAGTGAAAGAAAAAGCCATAGTGACAGAGATGGAGGCTTTGCATAGGTCACATCCTGGGCTTTGTCTTACCAAGACTGATCTAGTTACTGGCATTGCCAAATATCAACTTTCCAGTCCCAGAGACTGACACCGAGTCTTTAATACTGTACCTTTTCAGGAGGAGACCAGATACCCACTTGGTGTAAATTTGATTACATTAGGCTCCTTAACATTCTGGAACAGGTAGAAATTCACCCAGATTTGGACTGACCTGTATTCCAGGGATGGTTTTCTTTTTCTGGCTACAGTACTAAGTCAATCATCACTGTCTGAAAGCACTTTCAACAGGGGATTCTCTATAGCTTCTCCTTGAACTAAAGGATCCACATTACAGTAATGAAGGTACATCACATGGGTTCAGACCGACTGGACCTGTGACACCACACCATCTAGAAACTATTGGCCTGATAGAGCAGTGGTATGGTCCCTTGAGGATACAGCTGTGGGGCAGCTTGGAGAGAGCACATGTAATATGTCCCCTTAAACCAACAGCCATTGTATCACTCCCAGTGATCTACTTCAGGAATTTGTTTTTCCCATCCTAACAACTTTAGGCTCTGTAGATACAGAATACTTATGCCTATTGAGAATCTCAGTAAACTTAAGGTTATGGCTATTGTCTGGTCACCTTGGGCTTCTCATGCCAATATATCATCAGGGACAGATGGAGTTACCAATCTAGAAGAGGAAATTGACCCTGATCACCATGAGGAAGTAAGGCTGCATGGGATCTGGGAGGCATATATTTGGCATATTCTTGGCACTACCATGCCAAGTTTTAACTATAGATGGCAAATGTAGCAACTGCAGTCTGAGAAGGACATGATAAACAAGTGCTCACATCCTTCAGGGATGAGGCTCTGGGTCTTCCACCAGGTAAGCCACCAGCAGGGGTGAAAGGGATCTATCTCTGTGTGATAGAAGATGATGGGTATTAATGACTACCTCAGGATCAGCTTCTGTGTGTAAGTTTATCCAGAGATTATGACCAGACAGAATCCTAAAGAATCTGTGTCAGGATGGAATAAACTTAATGAAAGGTGAAAGTGGCTCTGAGCAGTATAAGAGGTAGAATGTGTGGGTACTCCTGGTGCCCTTCCTAGATCCCCTTTATGGCCACCTCCCAGCTGTTGAAATATTGGCTGCTAATGGATCACACAGGCATCCTTCTTTTGAGAGCTTCCCTTTGCCGACAGGAATCACCTTGTCTATAAATACCTAGGAAATTGTACATAGGGCCTGGACGACAGTGACACAGCAGGGCATCTAGAGGCAAAAAATAAAGGAGACACTCATTCTAGGGGTTGTATACATTCAGAAGCAGCTTCTGAGAGTGAGTACCCTCTTAAATTTTGCATTCTGCCTCCCTTGATTGACTCATTCTAGTTGTGGTGCTCATTGTATTCTGTCCCAGGGAATGTCCTGTGTCCATGGACTTACTGATACAGTGGTACAAATATGGCTCCCTTCCCTCAAAGTCAGACAACTGTAGGGGACATTCATACTTCAGATCTCTCTGCCAAACTAGACTGAGGCCAGATTTTACCTGAAACTGGGTCTTTCTATGGCTTCTTCTTCTGCTCTATTCTCATTTACTTTGTTTCCTTACAGATTTCTCCTGGGAGGACTGGCCCCCACAAAATCACTTACTATGGAATATATATTTAAGACTCTGTAGCTGATAATTATGACACATGACCCTTCATGTATGACAGCATCAACGGGCTTCTGGGACAAGATAAACTTCTTCTTCTTTTTTTTTTAAGGATTTTATTTATTTATTTGACACAGAGCAAGAGAGAGATTACAAGTAGGCAGAGAGGCAGGCAGAGAGAGAGGAGGAAGCAGGCTCCATGCTGAGCAGAGAGCCCGAAGCGGGCCTCGATCCCAGGACCCTAGGATCATGACCTGAGCTGAAGGCAGAGGCTTTACCCCACTGAGCCACCCAGGCACCCCAAGATGAACTTCTTAATACCATTGGACAATAGCATTGCATAGAAATCTGTGTGCCCCTGAGTGAAATTCCATTTTTGGGTACATCTCTGAATGTCAGTTTTATGTTCTGAAAAACAGGGCTAATAATTAGTAATATCTTTCCTAGAAGTGTGTGTGTGTGTGTGTGTGTGTGTGTGTGTGTGTGTGTGTGTAAAATTCTTAGCACTGGTCTGGCATATAATAAGTGTTCAATAAATGACAGATGCTTTTATTAGTTGTAGTATAATCTATCCTCAGCATTTTCCCTGAACTTCTCAGTGTTTATTTACTCTTTAGAGTAATTTATTCAGTTTTGAGGAATAAAATCTCAGCTTTATTACCAATTAGAGCTAATTTGGTGAATGGAGCTTAGATATAGATCTATAATCAAGCTTTCTATGACTTCTCCATGATTTAAATGTAGTCACAATTAATGGGTAATATTGAGCAATCACAGGATTTTCTGAGGAATAGAACTTATTCATAATAAGGAGATGACTTTTCTAAGTCCCTTGTATTATTTTCTGTGTCTCTCTCCAACTATGTCATAAAATGAAATGATTTCTTCTTCTTTCCTGTATGCTAGTCATGTCTTCTAGTTGGGATGCTTGAAAACTAGAGACATATCTCTTACATTGACTATATGTTTAGTCTAGTGCCTGGAACTGAGTGTATACCAATAAAAGCTTGTAGAGTAAGATATAAACATAATAGTATTAAATAAGTTCTTGGTGCTGCTCATCAGGGAGTAATCTACACAGGGGTGTCTAGGTGAGAAGTAACTCAATCACAAATCACTGCCTGCAGTTTATTTAACTTTGAGCTAATATTTGAAACCAGTCCTTGTTTTCTCTATCCTTGACAATCTCTTCCTCTTTCTCATGCTTCTCTTAGCTATTTAACTTTTTTTTTTCTAGTCCTCATTCATGATGAAATTTTTCTGTGCTTTTATCTTAGTTGCCATGGACAGTAAATGACTGCCTCATTTGAACCATCCCCATGTGATTTTATGTTGGCCTATGATCTATCAGACTATTCTAAACAGACTCTAACTCTTGTTAAACCTGTTGAACCACTTTTATAAGATGTTGTGATAAACTTGCTCAAGGTCTCACAGCTGGTAATAGGAAGTCAAAATTCTAGTCCTGTTTTGGGTAGCCCCAAAGCCTGCAATACGTTATTTAACAGTTGTACTCTACAACAGACAAATACTTGGTTTGCTTTGGTCAACTTTCTCATCTTATTCCAAGTTTTCTATGGTAAGATGATTGACATGGGAAACACTTTTTCCTTATTTCACATGTTTCTAAAAAGGGGTTTCTGATTCAGAATTCTGATTCAATTTATAATTGAATGGTGTTTTAAATCAGTATTTTAATTGGAATATTAGCCCGTTCATATGCCATTTGTGTTTATAAATATCATTTTACCATTTGTCTTCTATTTATCTCATGCTTTATATGATTCTTTTCCTCTATCTTTTCTCCTGTTAAATTTATAGATTATTTTGTTTTAATTATTCTCCTCTCTTGGCTTGTTAATAATACATTCTCTTGTGTTTCTTTTAATGTTTGCCTTAGAGACATTTGACATGCATTCTTGAGTCATTATAATTTAACATAAATTAATACTTTTATTATTTCTTCTGGCTCTATCTTATAAACCTTTAATTATATTTACTGTCTTCTATNATGACATGCATTCTTGAGTCATTATAATTTAACATAAATTAGTACTTTTATTATTTCTTCTGGCTCTATCTTATAAACCTTTAATTATATTTACTGTCTTCTATTTTATGTGCTATTGTCATCTTGCATTTTAATTCTGTGTATATAATAAATCCCACATGACATTGCTATTATTGTGCATTGTAAAGATTACATATGTTTATCTACATATTAATACTTAATGCTACTTTAATTTCTTATTGTATTCCCTTACATTTGAGATAATTTTCCTTCTTCATGAAAAATTACTGTATTCTTAGTATTGCTGTTAGCAAGGAACTGCTGGTAAGTAATTCACCCAATCTTTGTTTTTCTGGAAATGTTTGTCTTCTTAGTTTTGAAGGATTTTCAGTGGGTATAGAATTCTAAGTCAACACTTTTAGTATTTTAATAATGTCATTCCATTGTCTTCTTAATCTTACCATGTCTTTCCGAAAGTCATCTGTAATTCTTAGTGTTGCTTCTGTGTAGGAAATGCATTTTTATCTCTGATTGCTTTTAAGATTTTCTTTTTTGTTTTTACTTTTTGGCAATTATGATATGTCCAAGTGTGGTTTTATTTATATTTATTCTGCTTGGGTTTCATTATGGTTCTTCAAACTGTGAGTTGATTTTTTTTAAAGATTTATTTATTTATTTGAAGAGAGCGGGGGTTGCATGATGGGGAGGGGCAACAGGAGAGGGAGAGAAAGAATCTCAAGCAGACTCTGCGCTGAGTGTGGTGCCTGACTCAGAGCTTGCTCCTAGGACCCTGAGATCATGACCTGAGCCGAAACCAAGAGTCAGATGCTTAACTGACTGCACCACATAGGTGCCCCATGATTTGATGTTTTTCAGTGATTTCACAAAATTCTTGACCATTGTCTCTTCAAAAATTGCTTCTTTCCCTCTCTTACAGTCCACTGCTTATCATTCTCCAATTACATGTGTGTTAAAGTTTTTTTTTTTTTGCTGTATCCATGTTTCTTTTTCCCTTTATGCTTATTTTTCTCTGTGTTTTAATCTGGACATTTTCTTATGGCCTTATAAAAAATGTAAATAATCCACAGTTTAATTGTGCCAAGCTATTCTGATCTCCTACTTTTAATGATAGTATTTTTTACTTCTGTGAATCCATTTAGTTTTTTAAAATAATTTTTACTCCTCTGACAAAATTGTCCACTCTTTTCTTAAATATATTAATAAAAAATATGAAAGGCAATTTTTGATTAGCCCCAATATTGAATCATCTGCAAGTTTGTATTTTTCTTGATCCTTTTTCTTGGAATGGAAGTGTGGATGCCAGAAAACTCCATAGAAAAGTCTCAAAAAAAAATCATTCTGAATGAAAGAAGCCAGACTAAAAAGAGTACCTATTGTTTGATCCCATCTATATAAAATTCTAGAAAATGCAGACTATTCCATAGCAACAGAAAAGCTGTTGATTGGCTGGAAATGAGGCAAAAATTAGTCCAAACATTTGAAACATCTTCACAAAATGTGATGAATACTATGATAGGGGAAGGAGAGTTAGGATATTGTCAGGAAAGGATTCTTGGGTAAATTACATTTAATTTGAAACCTAAAGTTAAAGAATATGTTAATATGAAAAGTGGAAGAAAGGAAATATGTTCCAGGTCCTGTAGGAGAAATATGAGTAATGATCTGGCATGATAGAGTAGAATAAGCAGGTTAGACTAAGGTAATTGTAAGAGATCAGGTGGGAGACATAGTTAGAGACCAGATCATAGAAATTGGAATTGGAACTAAGGTAACTGGAAATCTACCAAAGGGTTTTAAGTATTTGAGAGTGAGTGACATGATTAGTTCTGCTTCTCAGAAATTAAGCTAGTGTGTAGATATAGTTTTAGATGGTCATACAACTAGAGGCATGAAGGCTAATTAAATTTTCTGCTGTGGTACATATGAGTTCTGTTACTGGCTTGGGACAGGGCAGTGGAATAGATGTCACAAAGACTTTTGGCTGATTTGGTGACAGATTAAATATGAGGAGTGAAGGAAAGAAAACAGAAGTGATACTGAGGTTTCTTTTCTTGGGTAATTATCTTGGTGTTGGTGCCATTTACTGAGGTAACAAAGTAGTGGGAATGGAGTTTTTGTAGAGGAAATATTGGAAATATTTTCGGACATTTAATGTTTGAGGTGTTTATGTTACATTGAAGTGAATATTTCCTATATTACGGTTGTGTTTGTCCATTGGGAGCTCAGGAGATGCTCCCTGGGAGATATATACAAGGCAATGAAAGCCAAGGCAGTGTGTAGAGAAAAGATAGAAGGCTGAGGACAGAGCCCTTAGGAATTCTGATGGTCAAGCTGAGAAAGAGGATACTAACAAGGTGCCATGGAAACCAAAAATAAGGAGGTATCAATAAGGAAGTGTGTCATCCGAGGTAAAGAGATAGGTCAAACTATATGTAGCTTTTCAAATACTCCATCCCATTTATATAATATTCCCTCTGCCTCCTATACTTTTCCCGGTTTCATTCCTTGTTAACTCCTGTTCATCCCTCAAGTCATCTCAAGGGCTACCTCTTTTGAGAAGATCCCCCTGAGTCCCGCAGGCAGACTTTGGAGCACACTTCTATGGGTTCCATTTGTTTTGATTCTGCTCATCACACTGCATTTTAATTATCAGTCTGTAAGCCTATCTCCTTGCCAAACCATGACTTTTGATTTTACGTTCCCAGCGTCGTTACATTTCAACCTTGGCTGAATCCCTAGTGCCTAGTGTAGTAATTTTATGGAAGACACTCAAAAGTTATTTGTTGAATGAATAAAAAGCTATTTAAAATAAGGAAATCTGAATTGCTAATGATGAAAAAAGGCAAATGATATTTCAGGGCGTATCTTCCATAGGGATTGTGCCACAAACTAGTTTCGGCAAGTTGCTATGATTCCTAGGAAATCAGCTTCCTCATTAGTAAAATCAAAATGTTGGCTAATGATGGGATTCTATGTTCTATGACCAGTTCTGTTTCAGTAATTATTTTATTTATGAATTTAAATACATATTTTGATTGAAAAAGAATCTCTGCTCATCTTAGTTCTTCCTCTGGTTTTTAAATGGGTGTCGTATGAGTCTAGAAAGTATTAGATCTCAGGCTCTTGTGTGCCTTTGTTTCTTTTATTTTCCATGAGAATTTCTGAACACAGTTTGCTTAAGACTCACAGACCCAGCCATGTCCTAAATACATGTCAGCAGGTGTTGAAAGGCTGTGAATGAGAAAGTGCCATCACTTCCTGGGTAATTGGAACAAGGAGGAGGAAACCATGCACAGGGATGTGACAAAGGATTAACCTGTCTCCTCTGCTGTAGAGCAGTGATAGGCTCATTTGTTACTCAGGGTACTGCCTGTCAGCACAGAGGGGCAGCTCAGTTTCCAGCACATGTGTCCGGGATCCCTGACCAAATAGCAGAAAACAGAGATGTAAAGATGGAACCTAGACATCAGTTTATCCATAGCACATGCTTCACAGCTCCCCGGGGTTTTGCTATAGCCATGGATATGAGTGCCAGCCTATGTGCCTAGTGGCTCATTAAACTCTAAGTACATAAAGGATATTGGATGACAGGCCTAAGAGTCATGCTTCTCTTTTTATACCCCTCCACTTTTTTTTAGTACAATTACATGATGATTCATGATTAGGGAAACCCTGAGGATATTCGCTTATAGGGTATTGGTGAAATGAGGCTATTCATAGAGCCAAATTGAATATATGCTAAGTTTGTAGTACAGTATCTGATACCATGACAATGTAATCAGGACCTTATTGTAATAGGTATTAATACACAAATGCTGACTGATTAAAAAAGAAAGAGTATTTTTGTATATTGGTGAAAAAATGAACATTTTGTAGATTATAAATTCACTTTCGCATCATGATAAGTTGAAAATGTTTAGCATGCCGAACATATAACTGAAAATATATTTAGAATAATGCATAAGAAGGTGTTTATTATGGAATTACTTATAATAGTGAACAGTTTGAAATAAATAAAATACCTTTCATTATGGAGTTGGCTAAATAGCTTCTGGCAGGACAATCCAAAGCAATATTATAAAGCCATTTAAAAAATGGTAATAATACTACCTAGCAAAGTTGTTACATGTGTATGGTGACCATATAACCATGTGCATATGAAGAAAAGCCCACACAAATAACTGTGCAAGGATAGTGGTCTTTAGGTAGATATTTTTCTTATATCAGAATTCCAAACTTTCAGGGGTTAAATATCTCACACATTTTTTAAAATTGATTTAAAGATTTCCAATGAAGTCAAATGTTGACATTTCACAGAGGTATTACATGTGGGTGAGTTTGTCTTGTAGGTGGGATCCAGGAGAATCAGACCCTGAACAAGAGCAGTGCTTTGACACGTTGAAAGATAAAACATCATAATGATGGATTTATATGGTGTTCATCCCCTGGAAATTCCATGAAGGTGGGACTTGAGTAGTTGTCTTTGGATTCAGAGAGGCTTGAATCCTAGTGCTGGTCTCTCTCTATATATTATATACCCTCTCTGTGCCTTGATATCTCTCACCTGCAGATAATAATAGCTTTTTCACAGGGTTTTGCAAAGAATGAGTGAAGTGGGACGATATATATGAAATATTTAGCCCAGTGCTGAATTCCTAATAAGTGCTTGAAAAATTATAGCTATTATGCTGCTTGATGTAATGCACTCCTCGTTTCGTTCAGTGTTCTTGTGAGATAGAAAGGGACAACCGTTCATTATCTTTACTTTGCAAATGGGGAATTGAAATCCCTAGGGTGGGATGCAGTAGTCCAGAGACAGCATCAAGTCAGGTAACAACAACATAACAACAACAGCAACAACAACAAAACAGTGAAAAAATAAATCCACAGCTCTAGCTTCTCTACCTATAACAAGTAGGGCAGGGCCTAGGATGCATTCATGAGCCACTCGATTTGTTCTTCTCACAACAGGGATAAGTATATTGAAATAGGACGTTCTGTCTTTAAGTTTGCAATTAGAATACTGTCTCAGGGTAGCGTCCCAAACAGAAAACTCAAACCCCATCTACTTGGTTGACACAAAGACTAATTATTTCCATGAGTTCTGTCTTTCTATTAACAAAATAATCTTTCAGAGCCTCACTCCTGTGCAAAGAATCATTATTGCTTCCTAATCTCTGATATAATTTTGAGACTAGAGAAGTCTTCAGCTATTCTATGAAATTGGCACCTTGCGAGTGACGTCCCATATCTTTATATATGTTACCAAATCCAGACACCTGCGGTCCCAGCAGAGGTTCTATCACAGACCCCAGAAGATATGTCTCTAATTGATGTTGTCACCTATCACGTCTAAAACCAAGTTTCTGAAGCTGAGCCTCTTCTCCATTTACTTCTAACACCACCTATGCTTTATTGATAATTGAAGGCACAAGGGTTAGTCTTTGTCTTGTCACATTCAACCACATGTGCCCCATTCCAAAATGATCATGGATTCTCAATGATACAGCTGATCGGGTGAACTCACAGCACCATTCCTAGAGAGTAGAGGTTGATAACTAGGATGGCTTCCTCAAGACGGGTTCTGGTGTCTGACTCCTCATGAAGCCAGAACTATTATTCCCTTCTGCCTGCTAGCACCAACCTGCCCACAGTGTCGCCATCTTCTTCCTTCACACTGATTATTCGTATTAGGAGGTGGATTGCCCTTTTGTGTTTCTGGGTTTAGATCATGGTCCAGTTAACACACTTAGATAAATTTTAATGACTTTGAATCTTGGGGAGAAGAATGGTTTAGGGTCTTCTTAACTTTTTCCCCTGGGAAGGTCTCTGATTACAGAGTTTCTCATTTCCTTCCCAAGAAACAAACCCCTGCATATTGATAGTTTTTCTCATGCTCTTCCCCCCCAAAACCCAAACTATTACCTCAGATGAGACCCTACCATTCATAAACTTTGTTCTGTAGAGACTACTTCCTTCGAAGCCTTACAATCCATCACATTTATTATTTTCTTACATTTATAAGATTAATTTGGCTATGTAATTTTAAAATGCCAAATAGTAATCATTAAAGTTAATATTTATTGATTCTTTACTATGTACTAAATATCATTCTGGGCACATTACATATATTATCTTATTTAATCCTCACATTTACTTTCATAGAACGCATAGTCTTGTAATTCCCATTATAAAGGTGAAGAAACTGAGGCTGAGAGTGTTTAACTACAGTTATCACCATATCACCCAGGTCATATAGCCATTAGGCTCAGAGTGATAAATTCAAACAGTTTGATGCCAGACTCCATGCTCTTAACCCCAGAGTCACACAAAGTGTTGACAAAACTGTCACAGGAGAAAAATAGCACCCTCTCTCACTTCTTTTTTCCCTCGAGGGGTACTCTCTGCAGTTACTTCAATTATTCCTTCTTCTTTATTTCCATTTTTAGAGCTTATATATTGTGTTTCAACTATGGAGGATGATACTGGCATCACCACCCTCCCCAGTGCTTTCTTCCTAATACAGTAATATCACACATGGTTGAAATAACTACTCATTGTTTACTAAATAAGTATTGTTTACTGACTAAATTTCTTTTATTGTGCACAGCTATTCGTGTTCCTGGCATGAATAAGTTCTTCATTAATTCACTCTATTAATTTTCTACCTCTATCACTAGTTCTTTTATCCCAAATCCATTTTTTCCCCAAACTGTATAATTTCTGTTAAGCACTGAAATATGTTGGTTCCTTTTCATTTTTTCTTCAAGCACTATTTCCTGGGGCTCTCCTACTTCCTGCTTTATTCTAGACTTGGTCTTTAGATCTGCTGCACAGCTCTTTACTTAGGACTTCCCATCACTTTTAACCAGAGGTAGACTCACTGTTTTCAGGATCCTCTTTCATCTCGGTAGAGCAAATGTCTGAGAATCTTCCTGGGAAAAAGTATATAACCCATACATTTTGTGCTCCATGGATATCATTTAGGGATTGTGTCATCTGTATTAACAGATTGATTGTCTACATTTCTTTTTTTTTTTTTAAGTTCACTTATTTATTTATTTTTAAGTAATCTCTGCACCCAACATGGGGGTCAAACTCATAACTCCCAAGATCAAGATTCACATGCTCTTCCAACGGAGCCACCCAAACACTCTGTGTACATGTCTTTTCAAGTCTGCATTCAATGACATTACATTAGTAACTTGAAGTTGACCACAGAATGTTTGCATAATGGAAGTCAGCAAATGGTACAAGTCAGTGCTTTTGTTTGTTTTTACAGGAGAGTTAGTTGCTTTACACTTACCAGCATGACACAGCTGCTACCTGTTACTCATGAGCTTCTCGGGGTGTTTATAGTACACATTACTGAATTGATTGGTTTCTCATCAGTATTCTTCTCTGTCAGCACTGACTAATTGGCTTTTTGTGATCTGCTTGATTTTCCAACATGTTTCCATGTGTATAAGTCTGATTTCTTTCTCATACATCTTTTGTTTCATTTCTCCGTTATGATGGGCTTGATGAGAGGGAAGCTATGTATTTTTAAATTCCACCATGCATATCTGGAAATCCCACATTTAAATAGAATAAAATGCCCTGAGTTCATTATTGAGGAGAGTAGCCCAGACAAGAGATGATGTTGGCTTGGATCAGAGAGGTGGAAGTAGAAAACAGAGAGCAGTAGATTCACTCATGAGATTTCTAAGAATGAAAATAAAGGAAGTCTCAAGAATGTCTCCCAAGTGTATGAATAGATGGGTCCATGAAGTGCCATTTGTCATTTAATGAGAAGATGAAACCTAAAGGAGAGCAGGAAGGGAAAATCAAGAATTTCTATTTGGATATGATAAGTTTGAGATGCCTTTGGGACACACAAGTAAAGATGTCAAGTTAGTAGTTGGCTGTATGAGAATGGAGCACGATAGAGATGCCTATTGCATTTTCAACCCTCCAACAAGAATTTACTTTTCTTCTAGACAAGTTGCTGGTTTAGTGTAGATGCAGATGTGTGTTCTCATGACCAAATGTGGGAAAGGGTCAGCTGATCATGTGTAACTTACTACACTGTCCTGGGAATCCTTGGTAAATTTCATGGAGATGTCCTTTAATCCATCTGGTCATTGGGCATCCTGATGGCATCTGGTGTTGGGGTCTGCTACTAATGAAGCAGCCAGTCTTTTTGTCATGACATTGTCAGAGCCCATACCTCTCCCCTTGGCCTCATCTCTGGCTCACATAGCAGATAGTCTGGAGCTTGGCAACACCTTCTATCTTATGCATGAATACAGTTATCACCTTTCAACTTCCACTATCAGGTGCTTCATGACTTCTTAAGGTAGTTCTGTGATAGGTCCTACACTTGACTCAGCTGCCTTTGGCTCCCTCAATGAGAGTACATAGGAATTTCTAGATACCATCCATGCCTATGGATAGAAAGGAAGACTCTAGTGGCACTCTCTTTGATCATTTCTCTTAGAGCTATCCCTCCACTGTCTGTTACTCTACCACTTAGAAAGCAGCTTATTGAACCCAGTACTTCTTTAAAGGAAACTGAAATTTTCCCAACCAGAGAAGTAAGAAACAAGCTTTAATCTGCTCTGCATCCAAATTTTATGACTATTTTAAACAGCATTATTTATCTATGGTTTTGACCCGGAATGGAGGGCTGGAGCACATGTATTTCCTGTTTCACCTGCTCCCTTGCTCCCATCGCTATCCTATCCAGAACCTGCTGGATTGGCTTTCACCTTTCGTTTCCTGTCAGGTGGGGAAATAAAAACTTGCTCACATAATGTCCTCTATCTCTCTAATCCATGGTTCCTGGTAAGACTTCATTTTCAGACCAAAAGCTTTCTTTTCTATAGAGATAGTTTCTGGAATTTGAAAATTCAATTTCTTTCTTGACCAATTCTGCCCTTCAAAACTAATTGCATGTTTATATACTCTAAAAATGTCAGCTTTGAGAACTGATATGAACAGTGGTTTCTTTCTCTTGGATTTTTTTGCTTTAACAATAGGAATCCTTCTCGAAGCAAAATCTGACTTTAAAAAAAATGAGGGGAATGCCATAATGTAAGAAAGAAGCAGTAAAATACATCTATCCATCCATCCATCCATCCATCCATCCATCCATCCATCCATCCATCCATATGTTGTGTGAATGGTAACCGAAGCAGTGGCGTGTGTGTGTGTGTGCGTGTGTGTGTGTGTGTGCATGTCTGCACACACTAGCACAATTTTTTTTTGGAGATTAACAGAAATATCAGTACCTAGTTGGGGGGAGGGAAGTATGGGCTGACCCAATGGATAATTTTTTAAATAATAAGAAATAGTAGAGAATGTTTATTGCTGATGGGAATGATTCCACAGGGAGAGAGACAAGATATAAGAAATAGAATAATTTAAGAAGTGACTTTCACTGGAAGAGTCAAGGGAGAAGGGGACCCAAGGCTTCTGATAGGAGGTTTGGTGAACTTCTTTTGTTAAAAACAGAAGGAAAGGTGAAGGTGCTGACATGTTTGTGTGGGAGTTCATGGTTAACTTCTACTTTCTCATGAAGTATAAGGTAAAGTCATTCATATGAAAGAGAGGATAGAAGAGGTGGAAAATGTAAAGAGGATGGAGAAGGTGTGAAATCATAATTGCAGATAATTAGAGAATGAGAGAAACACCAAATAGAAGGTCTGAATTTGGTGACCTTTTGAGATCCTGTTGAGTCCTAGATCTTTGTAATTATTTTACTTCTCCATTGGAATAGAGTGCTTTTCTGATCGATAAGAGTGAAAACTAGCATCTCCAGCATTTCTTGTAGATAATGAAATCTCATGTGCCTTTGCAAATTCTGAAGTCTTGTGATGAGAAGCATGAGGCACTCTGCTTCTGGTCTTCCTGACTCAGTGATAGAGGAAATGGATTCCTCTCCAAGATTTCATCAGTGCACAATTCACTGTTCTGTTCCATTCTGATCCCTGTGTCCTCTTTAAATTTGCCTGGTCCCTTAAAATGTGTGAGCAGAAAATCAGAAAAAAAATAATATAGTGATTCTTAGTTTGTTTATTATCAGAATCTTTGCCTGTTATAAAAAAATATGCATGGAACCCAAAACTTAAAACAGATGAGAGAAAACCTACTGTGGTTCAATGATGGAATGAGATCCTGAAGCCACAAAAAATAAGTCTCTACCTTGTCCCTCCAGTTATTGCCATGATCTTTAAGGCTTTGAAGTATACTACAAAGGTTGTGGCTCACTACTTCAGATTTTTCTTAAATCATTCAAGAAGTTTAAATCCTAGGGGTGCCTGGGTGGCTCAGTGGATTAACCCTCTGCCTTCTGCTCAGGTCATGATCCCAGGGTCCTGGGATCGAGCCCTACATGGGCTCTCTGCTCAGTGGTGAGCCTGCTTCCCCCTCTCTCTCTGCCTGCCTCTCTGCCTACTTGTGATCTCTCTGTCAAATAAATAAATAAAATCTTTTTTAAAAAAAAGTTTAAATCCTAGCTTCTTAGAGCTTTCACACTATCTGTGAAGGAACCCCCTATTTTATGTATGAGAAAACTGAGGCTCAGAGAAGTGATATGATTTGCCTGAGGTCATTTAGATGGCGTCAGAGCCAGAACTGGAACTCTCATCCCCTAATAACTAAATTAACACATTTTCTACTACACTGACATACTCTGAAGCTCAGGGAGTCCTTTGCAGTAGATCTGTTCTTTGTGATCATGCAGAGGAGGCTATGTTTAGACTCTAAAGGAGGCATATTTGTACCAGCTTGTCCCTTCACCAGCCCTGACATGTTGTTCGTTTAATTTGTTCAGTCTACTACTCCATTAGCCTTATCCTATGGTGGGGCTGGCCCATTTATCCGTGCTTAAAATTTAATCAGACATTTCACTGCTCATCAACGCCTTAACGGGACCGTTTAGAGCACTGAAAGTCGACACATCTCTGCTTAATTACTGCTGGCCGACAGATGTCACTTTCACTGTCCTCTCTTCCCTTCTCCTCCAGTGGCACAGACCTGGGGATGAAGCTTTTTCTTTAAATAAACCTTAAAGCAGAAGCACAGTCGGAGATTAATGGAAGGACACCAACCCCATGTTTTCTGCCTGATTGGAATCTGGTCATTTGGGGAAGTTAAAAGCTGTATCGGGTACGTCTCATCAGGACTTGAAGCCCACTTTCAATTTTTTTGTTGCACAAAGTGAATGGGCTAGGGGAAGGAGGAAGGATGCAGAATGAATGACTAGACTTCCCCATCTGCCATGCTTGTCGTGCCTTTCTTAGGCTACTCTCTGCTCATGCTTGTTCCTTATTCAACTGTGAAATTGAAATCGCAAGAGGAATGTTGCATTTCTATTGCCAAAACTCCTCTCGTGATGGAGCACAAGGAAGAGGGGCTGCTTTTGGAGCTGGGGGAAGAAATGTGGCAGGTGACTAGCACTCTTGGCATGTAACAATGCCCCAATTTATTTGATGTTATCGAGTCCTGGTTCTCTCCAGCTATGCTATGTATTCCCTGCTCTGCGCCCATACACATATAAATGCTGTTTTCAGGGACACTGTAAATATTATTGCAGGAAGCCTCGGATATGAAAAATTCATTGAAACTGAGATGTTAATAGCTTATGCCCTTTTCTCTGAAACATTTGCAGAAAAAAACGGCTGTATTTGATGCTTTGAGAATATGGAAGAAATTCCGATGACTATTGGTATTCTTAGATTAAATCAAATGGGGTTGGAGCAAGCCAACTCTAATCCACTGTGTCAGTTAACTAGTGGCATAGTAATGTTGCATAACAAACAAATGTAAAAATTTCAGTGGCAGAATAAATGTATTTGCAAGTTCTAGCTACTCTAACACGGCTCAGGTAATCTTACATGGGCTTGCTCAGAAACCTGGTCCAATGGAGCTTGACTTGGTGGTTTGGCTGTTTTGGGCTGGGCTTGTTCATATGTCTGGAGGTCACTGGATGATGGGGTACAGTAGATGTGGCTAAGATGCTCGGGTCAACTTGGTTCTGTTCCACATGTCCTTCATTTGTAGGAGGCTGAGATACGTTTTATTGAAATAAGAGAAAGGGCAAGAGAATAAGTGGAAATGTATAAATACTTTTCCCAACTTCACTTTGAGCAAAAGGATTTAAATAAATATGATTTAAGAAAAGTCACATGGTTAGGTCCAGAGTTAGAGTCATAGAATACTGTAAGATTCTATTGGAAAGGTTGTAGATAAAGGGAAAGGTGAAGACTAGGGCAAAGAATACAGTAAGTCTACTCTGCCTAAGGATGTAAGACTGAATGCTTCCTACTTAATATCAGGAATAAGAGGAGGAGATTCACTCTTACCTCTTTTACTTAATTAACACTAACCTATAAAACCATGCCAGTACAATGCAGAAAGGAGAAAGAGAGGTACACATATTGGAAAGGAAAAAGTAAATATGCCTTTCTTCAAGATGACAAGGTCAGATTTATCTTGAGAACCTTCAGGAATAGAACTGATAAGTGGATTTAGCAAGGTCACAGATTAATATGCAAAAACGTATTTGATTTGTAAATGCTAGCAACTAAAAATTCAAAAATTACATCGAACGAAAAATACTTAGGAATAAATTATGATGTGTAAGATCTTATCACTTCAAACTATAAGATTTTTGCTGAGATAAAGATCTAAACAGATGGAGAATTACATGATATTCTTGGTTTGAAAAACATCAGTGTTATTAATAACAATTTCCCTAAAATTTGTCTCTAGATTTAATACAGTCTATATCAGAGTCCCACTAATTATTTTTTATAACTTGACATATCGATCCCAAAATTTATATGGAATCTCAAAACACCTAGAATACACAAAACAACTTTGAAAAAAAGAAAGTTGGGGACTTATGCTAAGTGATTTTAAAACAAATTATGAAGCTATACTAATCAAGACCATGTGATTTTGACAGAAGAATAGACACATAGACCAGTGAAACAGAATTGAGAATTAAGAAATGCACCTATACTCATATAGTCCATTGATTTCTGAGAAAGATGTTTTGTGGTGACGTGACAGAAGGTGAATGGACCACCTTCCAATTAATAGGTGGGATATGATGACACTATAGGTGCTAAGAGGATCTGACGGAAAAGCTATTAGTTACACAAGGGACTTCTGGGGAGAGCAGGTCAGGCACAAGCAGGTCCAGGCTGGCTTGAGTGAGATCCAGAGAGTGCTTGGAACTTTATAGTGGTTCAGGGTTGCCCTTGGGAAAAGTGGCTGCATGCTGGCTGGAGCTTTGCAAGGTCTGAATTTCCTGCTGGTACCTGCCCAGCTATGGCGCCGAGTGGGAAGAGTCAAGTGTGGCTTGAAAGCTGTCGGCAGTTAAACCTCCAAAATAGAGTCAAACTCTTAATTACAGGTGCAGAGGTAATTTAGCATTGAAAGAATCATATTTTTAGGGCGCCTGAGTGGCTCAGTGGGTTAAAGCCTCTGCTTTCGGCTCAGGTCATGATCTCAGGGTCCTGGGATCGAGGCCCGCATCGGGCTCCCTGCTCAGTGGGGAGCCTGCTTCCCCCCCCCTCTGCCTGCCTCTCTGCCTCCTTGTGATCTCTCTCCCTCTGTGAAATAAATAAATAAAATCTTTAAAAAAAAAGAATCATATTTTTAGTAAGCAGAACTGGAATAACTGGATATCCACATGGAAAGAAATGGACCTCAATTCTTTTATCACACCTTACAGAAAAATTAGTTAAAAATGGACCATAGATTAAACATGAAAGTTGAAGCCATAAAAATTCTAGAAGAAAACAGGATAAACTCTTTTTTTTACCCTGAGTTAGGTTTATTAGTTTGGACACTAAAAGCACAAATCCTAGAAGGAAAAAAAAAAAGATGAAATAGATTCATCAAAATTAAAACTTGCTTGTTGAAAACTACTGCTAAGAAAATGAAAAATCAAGCCACAAATTTGGAGAAGACATTTGCAGAAAATGTATCTGACCAGGAAATTGTATCAAGGATATATAGAGAAGTCCTCTTGCTCAATAATAAGTCATATAGCTCCATTTTAAAGATGAGGAAAAGATTTGAACAGATGCTTCATACACATTTAAGAGGAATGCACATAGTAAGAGGCACATGCAAAGATGCTCAGTGTAGTTGGTCACTAGGGAAATACAGACTAAAACTGCAGTGTGATCCCATCAGACACCCACTAGGAAAACTGAAATTAAGAGGACTGAAAATTATGAGTCTTGTCAAGGATGTGGAATGACTGGAGCTTTCATATCCTTACCGCTGGTGGGAATGGAGAACACTATAGCCACTTTGGAAAGCGGTTTGACAGTGTTTACAGAGTTAAATGTACACTTACCAAATGACCCAGCCACTCCTTTTTTTTTTTTTGACATCTACCCATGAGAAATGAAAACATATGTCTGCATACAGAATTTTACAAAATCTTTCAGAGCCACATTATTCATAAAAGCCCCAAATTGGAAATAAATCAAGTGTCCATCTCTTGGCAAATAGATCAATAAATTTTGGCATAGCCATAGTATGAAATTATGTAGTGATAAAAGATAAAAATATGAATACTCATAATGTGGATTAATCTCAAAAACATGCTACACGAAAGAAGATGGATATAAAACCAAATACTCTATGATGACTCCTTTTATAGGAAATTCTAAGAAAGGACAAAACCGTCATGACAGGGGATCCTGGTTTTCTGGAGTTGGAGGGTGGGGATTGTCTGCAAAAGGACATACAGGAACTTTTGGGGGTAATGGAAGTTCCCAAACCTGATTGTGGTGGTGGTTGCACTATGGTGTACATTTGTCAATACGTATCAATCTGTGTCCTTAGAATCAGCCAGTTTTGTGACTTGTCCATTATACTTCAATAAAACTAGATAATTTTTAATTGATAAAATTACTTTCAGCCATGGAGCCAGAGGATCCAAAATCTTTTGTATGCCTTCTTACAGATCTCAGTGAGTAGGAAATATTGCTTCTATGATATTCTTCTCCTTAGACCTATGGGAGGGGACCTCACGAGGTTGGTAAACAGCCCCATCGTCATATAATGCGCACGGGTTGTCTCTTCCCTAAAGAGAGTACTTGTCAGGACACTCTGCCTTCTCCTCAGGGCTTGTGTTTGGGCCACATATGTCTTACTGAAGGAATACACAATCAGAATGGATTATAATCCTCTGCTGTTCTAGTGTCAGACAAAACCACCTCGTGCTTCTGAATAGATCTCTCAGAAAATGGAAAGGGCCAGGGGCACCTGGGTGGCTCAGTGGGTTAAAGCCTCTGCCTTCGGCTCAGGTCATGATCTCAGGGTCCTGGGATCGAGCCCCGTGTCGGGCTCTCTGCTCAGCAGGGAGCCTGCTTCCTCCTCTCTCTCTGCCTACTTGTGATCTCTCTCTCTCTCTGTCAAATAAATAAATAAATAAATAAAAATCTTAAAAAAAAAGAATAACAATGTATCCTCTTCCCTTGCCCTGTTCTTCCTTGTCCTTCTATGCCTTTTCTCTCTGAGTCAAGGATAAACATATTTGTTTATTGATAAGCTTGTCTCTGTTGATTTGTTTGGCACAAAAACCTAATTGATACTTAAACACTCTTACCCATGGTTTGGCAGTGCTGATCACATTAGAATCTGTACTTTGAGATTCAGGGTAGTGATTACATCTTAACACTTACATTGTGGGCAGCAGGAAGAAAAGAGAAATCTGTTTATTTTTGCCAAGGTCTGGTTATTTTACCCAGCAGTTGGAGAGTAGCCCTATGGTAACTGTTCATTCAACTGAATTTAAATGGCTATTGGTAAAGTCACATTTTGTCACAGTTAAAAGTTTATGTTCTCACATGGATGTTGCTCAGTTGGTATGTGTTGCTTTGGAAAATGCTCACTGAAGCACATGTACAGACACCCCCTAACGTACATTACTCAATAATGGATATGGTGTGGAGAGGTGGGCTGGTGCCTGGACATTTGCATTGGTTGGTAAATACAGACTCAAATCATGTGGAACCCAAATAAAAGGATCTTGGAGGCTATTTCATCTACACTCTTACTATTTATATTAGGAAAATGAGAAGAGAAGTTAGGTGACTTCTCCAAGTTAACAAAGTATGTTAGTGATGGACCTGGGACTACAACGGAGATTGTGTGGCTCATTCTAATACTCTTTCTACTGTACCATGCTGTACACTTCAAGGCTAATAAAACTGCACATATTCAGTAGAGGAGACTCACCCTAAATGAGAGTGATGTAATGGCCTGTGTTCTAATGCTATGTGTTGATTCGAGCCAATACCTGCGGTTCCAAGGAACTCATATTTGGAGGCTCACAGCCTTATTTTAGTTGGTAAGAGGCAGAAAGTAACTGGGTGGAGATTTTAATAGCTCTTGGTAGTAAAATATAGTGACAGCCTCATAGAATTTGATTCTGTTTTCAATATTTTATAACACGCTCACTTTACTCCAAATAAATGGTGGTCATGTGGTTCCAGGATGGATTTCTTTTATAAGGGTTCTTACTCTTTAAGAAATATAATCACAGACCTAAAAACAATTCAGTCTTTTACTTCATTGCCTCCTTTTTCAACTGGTAATAAATTGTTGGCTGAGTCTAGATAGGGACATAATAGGCAGTGTGAAAACCTTCCATCAATGAAGAGATTTATCTCTGAATAGTCTGAGAAACATTCCTTTATGCAATAAATACTAGAGGTGGGGGTTATGGGCCAACAAGGAATGAATAGACTGTAAAGAAGCATTTATCAGGATGATGGTAAATACTAACCTTCAAAAAAGGAGAATTCTATAAACCCCAGTCAGTACCTACATTTTTTATGTGCTGTTTTTGACAGGATCTGCCTTAAGCACATTGCCTTAAACAAATTTATTTTAAACTTTCATAGACATTTTGTCCATAACACTTTCCTCTGTCCTGTACTGAAGCCTTATTGCTGTATAACATTAGCTACATTTTTTGATAATTTGATTTTATTGGCTCAGCAGAGTTGTCTATTCCATTTCTTATACCTGATACCTGTTCAGGTCATTACCCACATGGGCAGAGAATTTCCAAGGTTTTCTTAGATAAGCTTTTGGAAAATGCTGAATGCTTAGAAAGTGCTCAATAATTAGTTATTGATTGCTTGTTGGAACTGGTTATTCTTCTTCCTCAAGACTATTGGCTTAGTTTTTTCCAAATGCTTGTTTTTAAGATGTTATGATTTTTGTGAACTTTTCATTATGAATTTATATGATTCTCCTTTTCCTGAAGTTACTATTTTTATAGTTCCTTTCGTCATGAAGGTGATGCCTGGTGGACCAGTACTCTGTGTCCTTTGTATCGTATCTCTAAAGGTGTGCCCATTTTACTGTAAGGACAAGGACTGAAGCTGGGCCTGAATAATGGAAGATGCCATCTGAAGCACCTAGAAGAATATTGTGATTCAGCATTCATGTTATATTTTCTTTAACTAGAAATTAGCTCTATTGGAACTGCAGATTTGCAGACTGCTTGTTGACTATCATCTTAACTTTATATGAATAGAAATAGCTTGAGGCTGGTGTTAATGTGAAAGATTTGGACTGCAGTACACAAGTTATGCACTCACCCCCGCCCCCACTTACCCCCAATACTCGTTTAACTTCCCTAACTTAGGGTGAAAATCCTTAATTTAATATCTGATGTCATGTTATCTGATCACATTGGGAATAGAACATTTGGACTGACCTTAGTCCGCAGACATTTATTGGGAACTTTCTATGTTTTTAGCCTAGTAGGTTAATGTAAATCTTAGAATTTACATCTTATATCCAAGTACATCTTAGAATTAAAACTCATTGAGGGCTTAATGTATGCCTGACATTCTGGTTAGCATTTTACCTGCAGTATTTCATTTAATGTTTATAAAAATCTTGAGGGAGGTACTGCTAGTACCTACATTTTATAGATAGGTCAGGTGATTTGCCTGGGGTCACTCACTTTATAGCAAAACCAGGATGTGAACTCAAACTTGTGTGATTCTAGAGTCCTTGGTTGAAACCTAAATGCTGTGTACCATCACAGTGGAGGCTTTGATGGGCCTCATTCCCCTCTGCAATTTCACCCAGCTTTAGCATCCGGACACTTGTGTTTTGTTCTCTTTATCCCCAGCAATTGACAACCTACTTGGCATTTTGTTTGTGTTCAGCAAGTGTTCAATGAATGCATGCATAGGAAGGAAAATGCTCTACCTCAGGGTTTTTGTATTGACCTTGGATGGCTACTCATTTCATTTGTTAAAACACAGATGATAATACAGAGGCATTAAAAAGGACAAAGAGAATCAAATAACCAAGTTAAAATGTTTTATTCCAAACACTAGTAACAGAACATTGGAATCAAAGTGCTGAACATAACAGATTTTCCCCCCTCCAAAGAGTACAGTTATTCGTGAAGTGAAGGACAAAGACATCGTGTAGTGTTTTTATGAAAGAGAAACATATATCAGAGGGCATAATGAAATTTTTGATAATAGAGTTTTGCCTTTCTTTACCAAGCCTGTCTTGCAACATACATTCTTAATGAAGGCAAAGATCAACAAGCCACAAACAGATCTTTTCTGTTAAAGATAAAGCAATTAGGAAACACAAAAGAAAGGAAAGAAAAAAGCTCCAACAAACTGGAACAATTACAAACATTACAAGAAAATCAATAAAATCAAATCTACTCTTAAGGCAACAAGTCCATTCAAGCATTGTTACAGACTGATCATTACAAAGAAATCTCAGTTTGGGAGATTACAGTGGAATTAAATGAAATAAAAAATGTCAAGACCAAGGCAATATGTGAGAGACACCCTTCATGGTTTACAAGGATGTGCATGAGCTATGTCCTCATGAGTAGGAGATCTGCAGACGTCCTCGAATTAATCAAATCAGGGTAGAATAGACAAAAGTTAGGATTCACTCCATTTCAAACAAGTTACTGGTTAGTCATTTTACTCTTATTCATCAGTCAATAACATTGAGTTACAATTGAAGCTTAGAGTTGTACTAGATAATATAGGAAGAAACTGCTTTTCATATGCTCTGTCCTCCCTGTTGGTTTCAAAAACTTACTAATCCCTCAAGAATCATGTCAAATGCTACCTCCTCTAGGATACTGTTCCTGATTCCATTAGGCGGAGTGAATCACTTCCTTTTCTGGGCAGAGCAGCAGTTTATTTGGTCCGAAGCTCTCCCCTGCATGTCTCCTATAGCCCTTAGTCATAGCATTGTTATGATTTGCTTCTAGCTGCACCCTCAGGTTAAGAACCGTTTTACCAACACAGTCACCATAGAGCAGGTCGTCAGAGAGTATGTTCTGAGGGATGAATAAAGGAACTGTTCTAGAAAACAGAACAATTTCTTAACCTGTGCCCATTAACTAACTTTCAATGGTTTATATCATTCGTTCACTCCACGATTAATAACTCATCATATTCCAGATACCTCGTTAGGCATGAAGGATACAGGAATAAGATGATACCTCAAATCCGGGAGATTTCAGCTTTGGAAATTGGTGAATGCATTAAAAATGCTTTCCCCTATGATGAATTTGATGTTACGCATTTTTACCACAAAGAAACAAAAAGCAAAAAACAAAACAGAAACAGAATTGGCCTCTTACCTTCAAAAGTGCCATTGAGAAGGAAAGACTGAGGAACTGTTCCAGGGTGAAGGAGATGAAAGAACCATGACAATAAAATGATTCTGCAACCACATCCTTTTGCTAGAAAGGAATTTATTATGACAGCAGGCCTGAGTGGTGTCTGAGGATTAGATGGTAGTAATATATCAGTGGTCATATCCTGATTTTGAGACTTATACAGTGGCAGTGTAAGAGAATGTTCCTCTCATAGGAAGTCTTTTGAGCAGAAGGGAAATCTTACCAGAGTGGAAATCTGAATCTTCATAAAGAAATAAAGAGCTCTGGAAATGATACATATTAACACACACACACACACACACACACACACACACACACACACACACGTGCACGCACACACACTTCTGTAGATTCTCACAGAGACATTTCTAATTTTAGCAATTCCAGTGATGTGATGTTGCTGGTGGAGGCAAGAACTGTTTGTTTTTTTCTTGGAGAACCTTGTACTCTTTCAGCGTCTAACAGCATCATTACGTGGGCTGGAACAGACCATCGAGAGGTTTTCAAGTACGGAAACTTTTTAGGAGCCAGAGGCTTCCCTGAGCATCACAGATTCTCCGGTTACTCAGAGGCTAGAACCAGGTACAAAGTTTAACTTTGGGGCGCCTGGGTGGCTCAGTGGGTTAAGGCCTCTGCTTTCGGCTCAGGTCATGATCTCAGGGTCCTGGGATCGAGGCCCACATCTGGCTCTTCACTCGGCGGGGAGCCTGCTTCCCTCTCTCTCTCTCTCTGCCTGCCTCTCTGCCTCCTTGTGATCTCTCCCTCTGTGAAATAAATAAATAAAATCTTTAAAAAAAAAAACAAACAAAAAACAAAGTTTAACTTTGTCCCAAAGAAAGGTGGTGAGGTGCATTGTTACCAGGAAAAAAAAAATTCCTTTTATCATTTATCAATAGGAGGGTAGGAATGTGGACTTATTGTACTTTTATTTTTAAAAGATATATATATATATATGAAAAAAATGAATATTACTTATAATAACACTAAACAGATATAACTGCTTAAATGCTTCAGTGTAGTCTTATCTTTTGTCCATAGGTGTATGAATTTTGCCCTACTACTATATGGACAGAAGCATGACACATTTTTATTTTTCCAAATCAAATTAAATGAGTCTTTGCATCCTTTTTGCTGTCCTCCTTTCCTAGTGTCCCACGAGAAGTCTGAGGATTTAAGTGGTGCCCCCGAAATGAGGGGCCATGAGTCTTTAATCCTTCGTAGTCCCAGTTGAGATGTTCACTGATGAGGCTGTCTTGATCCCTCTTCTCTATCCCACTGTACCAGGGAGTTTTATCTACGGCCTCAAAATCACAGCTCTCACCACGGTGGCTCTCAGTGTTGGCATTTCCAACATCTGTAAGCCACCTGGTCGAAGATCCTGTCTCTCTGGCATCCTTGTAAGTCTCTCCCAAAGCCCTGACTCACTTCCTCTGCCTTAGGACACTCCCTTTTAGCTATGTCTTCCATTCATATATCTCAGGGCTGTATCCTGCACCGTATGCATAGACTATAGCTCTTTGTCTCTGTGGGCCTTGGCTTTTAAAAACAAATCAGTGTAATTCTCTTGTGGAGGTATGTGCATTTCAGGATACAATGTCTAATATCTTCTCCCTAGGGATGGGTGTCATTTATATACATACATACATACATATACACTTCTGATTCTTCTGCAGTAGGGAAAATACATCATAGATGATTAAATTATCCTGCCACACATTTCATAATTTTATATTTATAGTATTTCACCCTTAGAACTCAGCTGAAAAAATATTTGTTGAGTGTCTACTATGGGGGACACAACAGTGAGGAAGACATTTTCTATGAAAAACTCATAGTTAGGTGAGGAGTATTGGTCCCCACATGGTTATTGATTCTCCTACTGTAGTTTTGGTTTAAGTGACTTCTGCGAACATGTCTCTTTTTCCCTTGATGTTCTTGTTTCTCTGTTGTTTTTATCCCCCTCTCTCCTTTTTCACACCTATGAACAGGTGCAAGTTCCTAGCATCTGTGCTGCCTCATAAGAAAGCAATTCAGCCCTTCTTTAGGCTCAGTAGTGCCAAGAACCACAGGTGTTTCTGCCACCTTCCTTTTCAGTTGATTTCAGCTCTTCACTCCTCTCTCTTATGGTAGGAATGGGAGTCATTGGTGTCCACAGACACCCGCTGGGTACAGAGATTAGCTCCAGATGCTGCTATAATGTGTAGTTCACCCAGGCAGAAATACCCCTCATTAAGACAAAATTCTGCCAGCAGAGATGCTTACCTGGCTTTTCCTACTGTGCGGTACCTGAATGTGAACCGTGATTCTTCCATTGGGTCCACCCAGTCCTAACACTGTAACATCCTGGGAGCAGTTGTTTAATTGGATCTTAATGAAGACAACAAAATAATTTGCTTAAAGTGCCAACAATTGGACTGAGAATTCTATCACTATAAGAGTGAAAATATAATACAAATAGAGGACATTTTTAAACTCATTATATATAGGTACTGTGCTATGTTTTATGTTGAATTAGCCCATTTGATTTTTTATCACTCCATAAGGTAGATGTTACTACTTTTTTTTAATGGATAAGGAAATGCAAACTTTGAGTGTTTATTATGCCGAAGGTCAACAGAATGAACGACTGACAGAGCTAAATATCCTGGTCTCAGCGCCTGTGCTCTTAACCATCAGGTTTTATGCCTCAGAATATGTGTAAAACCTGTAAATGATATTCAGTACAGTTCTGTTTTTATTAGTTGCTTTTCACTTCCAGAAAAAGTGCTCATATTCTTGTCTTCATATGGTCTGCCTCAAAATTACTGGTACATATTTTAGGGTACTTACAGTTTACAGGAAATTTGGCTCATTGCACATATATTTACTCCAAGTTACCGGTCATTGTCATTCTTATCAACTGATTTCTATGAAAATTTGTTCCCACCTCTGCTAAGTGCCTGCTGCTAATTAATCACTCATCATGAACTGCATTGGTTTCCTATTGTTGCCATACAAATTACCACAAACCCAGTGGCTTAAACTGTGATTGGAGAAGTGCCAGGTCCCAAGCCAGTTCACATAAGTATGACATCTGAGTGCTAGGGACACGGTTCACTTTGAGGTGAAAGCTGTGTGAAGCCCCAGGCAGTCCTTCAGGCTCTCCTCACCCCTCCTCCCTTGTGACAACGACTGAGCCCCCGTTCCTGACTTCAGGAATGGGGAGTGATTTTGGGTGGTGGAGCCCCCTGCTGACTGGTGTGGGACATGCAGCTTGTGTAGCAAAAAGGCCACGAAACCTTTGAGAGATGACTAGCCCAGCCTAGCCCACTGTAACACAAATAGGCTATATTATCTCCAACTTCAGCTGTTGAGACTTAGGAGTAGACTGGTTATGTAGATGGCTAGTGATTGACAGAGCGGGGATGCACCAGTCCCCGCCCACCCAGTTTCAGAGCCTGTACTGTGATTGCACATCCCCACACACATCCCCGCACTCCCAGGAGAAGACAGGCAAGGGGGAAGGTGTCAGCCAAAGGCTCAGTGCTTTTGAGGAAGGGTCTGCACATCTGTACAGTCTTTGGGGTCTTTTTCACTCTGAGTCTTGAGAACTTCCTCTTTCTCTTTACTCCCCTGTTCCTTTATCATGAGCCTGTGCCCTCAAATAACTTAAGACAGTTAAAAAAAAAAATTAAGCACGGTTTCTAGTTTCCCCTCCACACTTGAGGGCATTTTGCACGTGCCCTTGAATGATTTTCAGCTTTAAATAAGTCCTCCATCGCCCTCCCTCTCTGGAGTCCCTGAGAAGTGTGTCGGCTTCCATCCCTTTCATGGAAGAAGGCACTTTGTTCTAAGCAGACAACAAACAAACACAGAGAAGTAAGGGAGTGTGGGAAAGGCAGGGGACGAAGAGAGTGCTGAGTGAGACAGGGAGCTGGGCAGACCTGTCGGTTAAGAAAAAAGGCAGCGACAACAGGGCACCTGGCGAGTCTGTCTTTTCAGACTTGCTTCCCCAGGGGCGCCCGCTTGAGCTGCCTTTCACCCTTGAGGCTGGGGAAGCTGTGGGGAGGAAGGAGGTCACTCTGCCTTTGACTTTGTCCCAGAGAATGACTGTGGCTGAGAAAAGTTAATTGTTGGAAAACAGGTTTGGCTGTGTTCCTGTGCAGCCAGGCCCTTCTGGTTCCAGACCAGACACAGCGGCTTTGCATGAGGGCTGTGAGCCACAAGATGGAGCGGCTTCAGTCATGGACTTTACATACATACATATATATATATATGTATATATATATATATACATATATATGTATATTTATGTATATTTATGTAAATAAATATATATATATATTTTTTTAAGTGATTTTAAATATGTTTAGTGGAAGGAAGGGGGTTTGGGCCGTGAGAGAAGACACAAAGTGAGAGATGACTAGAGTTTTCAATCCCCAATCTCCCCCAGAAAGAGGAGTCTTGGAAAAGGTATGAATGCTAAAAAGGCTAACATACAGTGTTGGGAGCCAACCTTTTGTATGGCCCACGAAAGCAGAATTAAATCCTGTGGGGGAGAGTTTCGGGGGCAGGTTTCTAGGAAAAACTATAAAGGGTGTTCCTAATAAGCTTACAATAAAGGGAAAGTATCACAAGTGTATGAAGCTTCACCTATTTGGAATGTGTTTAAACAAGAAAGGGAACATCTTAAGAGGGACTCAGACAACTGACAGGCAGAATTTCCTAAATTGTGCCCTGGAGCTGACCTCCTGCTGAAGCTGCCAAGAGGATTGTTACAAATGCGTATTTCTAGGCTTCACCTCAGCCAGCATTTGAGAATGCCTTCCGCTGGGGTTGGAGCCTGAGATCCCTCAGACAAATCTTTATACGCTACGGACCACTCTTAAATAGTTATGCTAGACTCTCTGAGATACTTTTAATTCTGAGAATTCGCAACTCAGGTTCTGGTACTGCTTTTGCTGTTGACAAGATAGGCAACTTTCAACAAATCATTTAATCCGTCCATTTCCTCATCTCTTCAGATGATCCCAGATGCATTTGAGGACTTAAAAATTAATATGTATTCCTGGCTTCTGTCCCTGAAAAGCCTGATTCAGTGAGTCTAGGGTAATCCATATGGTCAGCCAGAATTGGGAACCAATGAAGTATAAATGATCGCTAAGGATTTTCTAGCATCAAACTGTCATGAATCTATATTATTGAAACTTATCAAAAATGTCTTATGCCCCATCTTATCCATATCTTCTCCCTCCAGGATGTTTTAGGAGGTAGCTCCCTTTTCTGGACCAAGTGTTGATCATTTATTTATTTTCCAAAAATTTTAAATAAAATAGACGCTTACCAGGAATATGCTCTTTTCTTCTGATTTACTGTTTTCTCCCAGAACAGAAATCATGGGTCACGTGCATTTTAATCACGATACTCCCTACCTGACTTATACCACAGGGCAAAAATTTCTCCAGTCTTTACTGAAGCACCTAAGTCAGGCAAACATGGCTTCTTAATAGATGGAAACTTTAAGGGAAGAATTTCCTAGATCACACATTTTTCTGAGTATTGTAGATATGTATCTTATATTTTAGAAGGAGTTTAGAGACTATAGCATATGTTATATAAAAAAATAACTACAGTTACTCAACACATCTATTCTTGGAAAAAGGGAAAAAAATCATTATTTTGTACTTCTAGGGCTGTCAGACCCCCTAAAGTGAAATTTCCCAAGGGTTTCCAATCACACAAAGTTGGAAGGTTTCTGACAGGCTAGTCTCACCGATATTTAAGTGAATTATCAAGTGTAAACCCGTGCTGGTGGCTCCGTCCTAAACAAAGAGGAGACAGATGTCCAAAAATAACCCCTGTGTTCTGAGCCTGTAATTGAAACTGAGATTCTTATATTATCCTGAAAATAATTTTGGGAAAGATTTCCAGGCCTGAAGTTGGGACATTAAATAGCTTCTGACTTCACCTCTAGACTTCAGCTCTAGAATGGAATGTTTCTTTGTAATAATGCCTTTGATGGTCCAAAATAATTTTTCCTGTCCTAAGAGAAGCAGGTACTTACTAACAACTAGCTTTATCCCTGCTACCATAGTGAGTCCTTGGAAATTAGGGTGGCATTATGCTTCCCTCTGTTTCTCAAGTCAAAGAAATTCATGGTGATCCTCATTCTAAGGAGCATAAAATTCTCCTGGGGATGATTGGAAAAAGGGGAGCTGCTTCTCCCTCTCCCTCTACTGCTCCTTCTGCTTATGCTCTCTAGCTCTCTCTCTCTGTCAAGTAAATAGATTTAAAAAAAAAAATCTTAAAGAAAACCAAAAAACAAAGAAGGCTCATGACAGCACCAAGCTTACATTTCTTCAGTGCCATCATTTCAAAAGGAGAGTGTGTTTTCCTCGTATTTCCAGCAAATATCATGGAGAGGGAGGTAACAAATATGAATAGCTTTATTGCTGTATGCTTCAGTCTACTTGAAAATACAAATGCACTTTAATAAATACATGTTTGGCAGCATACAACACTCCCCAAATAAAATCTAACAGCACTCTAAGATGTGGCAAGAAAGATACAGGAATGATAACTGATTTTGTCAGATTAACAGAAGAGAACTTTACTTGCACACCCTAAATTTCTGTGATTGTTAGGGCAAGTGTCTGCCTTTTGTATTTCTTCTGCATTTGTACAAACCACAGAAACTCTATTACACAATGTAAAACTGGCACACATTGTCTTTTTATTATTATTTACAGCATATGATGATTATTTACTATATGGGGAAATAAAATACTGTCAAGGGAATCCTATAATAATTAGTGTCTAAGGTGTATGTGCACATGAACACGGAAGGAAGTAATTACGAGTAAATTCTCCGTTTGTCATCCAATAAATTTGCTTTAGGGTATATATATTTATTTTTAAAATTCCACTGAAAATATATAAAAGCTATATTTGCTCTTGTAATTGAGTCTACCAGCCTGTCCCTAAGAATATTCGTGGGATCTGCTCACCGTCCAGTGACTTTCAGGGTATTATATTATTTGAAACTTAGCTCAAAGACCAAAATTGAGTGGTAAATTTGGAAAAGAGAAGAAAACTCTAACAATTTAAGGAGTTTAAAAGAGAATCGATGATCTTATATGTCAAGAATAACTGGAAATATTCTCCATCTATTTTCTTGTCTCCTAATGGTGATGTCCTTCAGATTTCTTCTGTGAAATGGCTGGCCACAATTAATGTCTGAAAGAACTGTAGATTTGGATGTAAGCAAATACAGAGTCACATTCTGTTGCTACCACCAAACTGGCCAAGTAACTGTGCTACATTCTTAGTTTTCTTATCCATGTAATGGAATTAAGATAGATACTTCATATTATCAGTAAGAGCGTTAATTGAGATAATGTTCTTAAAGTGCTTGCTTAAGTACCTGGCAAAACATAAACTCTCAGTAAATATTTGTTCCCTCTGCTAAACTTCTAGAAACACCAAGATATGCATCAGCCAGGATCTGAGACATACATGAGATTTAGATTTCTCTAGTACATTATGTAGCTTCTTCTTTGAAATGCTTCCTTTCTTAGATGAAGTACTTAATGGTCATCAGGGAACATCTCAGGAAAGGGGTAGGATTTCAAAATGATTTTGACTTTATTCTTTCTTGTTTGTTCTTGCAAGTGGTGAACATCGAAATTCTTGACCACCTCTGTTCTGGGAGAAAGCTGTGCCTGTAGGACCTTAATAAAAAACAAGTTTATTTTTTATAAATGTACAAAAGTAATTCAGTGGAGAAAGTAAAATATTTTCAATGAACCTGCTGAAACCACTGGCGAGCCATATAGAAAAGCAAAGCAAATCATTTAACTCAATCCTTTCTTTATACCATATACAAAATGTAATTTGAAATGAATATTATACTTAAAGGAAAGCATAACATAATATATTTGCAACCTTGGGATAGACAGAGATATCTTAGAACTGAAAAAGCACCAACTAAAAAGGAAAAAAATATGATATGCTGAATCTCATAAGGATAAAAATTTTAAAAAGCCCTGCTTCTTACAAAACACTATTAAAAAAATGGTAAACCACTCTCTGGAGCAAATATTTGCAATGTATATTTTTGACAAATGGTTTATATTTAGAACATAAGGAAATACCCACAATCTCTCAGTAAAAAGACAAACAGTTCAGTAAAGGTAGATGAAAAAAAAAACTTGAATGGACATTTCACAGAAGAAGATGTACAAATGGCCAAAAAGTAAACATATTCAATATCATAAGATACGTCTTTTCACCAGAGTATAATGGCTAAAATTAAGAAGACTGACAATACCAAATGTTTGTAAAAATGTAGAGCAATTTGGAATTCTTCTGCATTTCTGGTGGGAATATAAAAGAGTATAACCTTTTTGGAAAACAGCTTGGCAATTTCTTAAAAAGTTCAGCATCTATCTACCCTTATGGCATAGCAATCTCATTTCTAAGTATTTGCTGAAAAGAAATGAAGACATATGTCCACAAAAGGACAGGCACACAATTTTTCATAGTAGCGTTTTTTTTTCCTCATAATAATAGGTCAAACTGGAAAGTATCCAAATAACCACCAACAGACAGACAAATTGTGATATATTCAAGTCAAATTGTGATATATTGAATTGTGATATATTGCTGATCAGCAATAAAAAAGAACAAACTATTATAAGTATGTGCAACAGCATGGATACATGCCCAAAATATTATGCTGAGCAAAAGAATCCAGAAAAAGAAAGAATGCATACTTTGCATTTACATTTATACAAAGATCTTTAACAGGCAGCATAAACTGGGAGATAGATGTTAACTACGGTGATTTCCTAGGGGAGTGTTGTATTATTGTCTGAAAGGAACACAAAAGAACTTTCTGGGTGATGGAAAGGCTCTATACCCTGATTGTAGTGATGTTTACTCAGGTGTATACACTTGTCAAAACTCATCTAAGCATTAACTTATAAGGGTGCACTTGTTCATAAATTGTATTTTAAAAGGTAGAAAAGGGAATGCAAATGAGTATGTATAATTATAAAATTATTAGGGCAGTCCCTTCTTAAGAAAATAATACTCCATTTCTTCAGAATGGCCTGAGACAGTCCTTAAAATAGCTCCAAAGGCACAGAGCATCCATCATCCCCATTCTGTGTACTTGACACGGAGGTGCAGAATGTAGGGTTCCAGCTGGGACCACCAGGCTCCCGCTCAAGGCGTCACTGCAACTTCCATCACCTTCCTGCTCTCCCAGTCACACTTCACCCCCTCCTTCTTCCCCTTTCTTTTCTGCTTTTTCCTATTCCTCCCCCCTCCCTTTTATGTTCATTGTAACAATTTTGGAAAACACAAACACATATTTGAAAGCAGCAGGGAACAAACTCATTTATATGTCACCACTTACATATCCAGATATTTCCATTATTCAGTTCATTTTTTTCCTACTTGAGTTAATTTTTCTCCTATTAAAGATGATGCTGATTGTACAGTTTTGAAGCCTGCTACTCTGTATTAACTTGATCATGTATCTACTAAAACTCCTTCTAAAGATTATTTCATTTGTAGTATATTCCATTATATAGCATATAGTAATTTATTCATTTTGTGAGTATGAATGTTTAGACAGTGTTAATTTCCTTATTTTTACAAGCAACTTTATGAGGGGAATCTTTGTGTATACATTTTAACATTAATTTTAACATTTTGATCAGTTATACATGCATATATTTTAAAGAACTATGTACGTACGTGTATAAGGCATATTAAAAAAAACAACACTGTACCGTACCCCTTTCCCTCATCACTGTGTTTTCTCTCTCTAGAGGCAACCACTTTTTATAACTGTAACTATTTCTTTTGATATTTACTTCTGTATTTCTAGTCTACGTCCTTATGTTGGCACTTGTTAATTTTATTTTATTTTATTTTTTTAAGATTTTATTTATTTATTTCACAGAGGGAGAGAGATCNTACGTCCTTATGTTGGCACTTGTTAATTTTATTTTATTTTATTTTATTTTTTTAAGATTTTATTTATTTATTTCACAGAGGGAGAGAGATCACAGGAGGCAGAGAGGCAGGCGGGGG
>LNAC01000134.1:1693596-1808722 GCA_002007465.1 Ailurus styani
CTTTGTGCCTGGGAAGCTGATAGCTGGAATTAGTCAAATTCATTTTATTCTGGAGAGCTGAGAGGGTTGGGATGATTTGTCTTTTCAAACCAAGCCGTGTTTCATCTTAAACCCATCAGTCAGAGAGGAGAAGATGGAAATTACATCTCTTCTTGATAATATCCAACATGTAAATAATCCTCTTCTTTCTTGGATGGCACTCATTCATCCTCCAGTGGAGTTTGTTTATACTTCCCTTTTGGTCCATTATGTGTCATGACTGGGGGAGAAGAAACAGTTCTCATCTGAACTTTCACAAAATTCAGCACTGAAGCCTTGAACTTCCAGTTGATGTATGAACACTAGAGATGATTTTCTGTAATTTAGTTTGGTGTGGATACAGCCTGAGAACTCAGGTTCAGATGCTCATGTGTTCAAGCTTAATTATTTGTCCTACCACCATACAGTCACTACACTGTAAGGAACTGCTTGTTCTCAGTTTATTGTTATAGAATCTAAAAACTTACCACAGATTAGTGTCTTTCTGGCACATGTTCTGAGTCTGATATCGGCTGCTCTGCTTATATTTGCAGTGACTGAGGTTTGCCCTTCCCCCATCTCACCTAACATAAAAAAGGACCAGAAGGAAGCCACAAACTGTACTTCTAAGACCAGTTGGGAATAGGTATTAAAAAAAACTCTGGTGTGGTAATGTTTTGCTCTTTAAAACTATTTAAAAATATCTTTAAAACTTAAGTGAGGATAGGAATGACTGTAAAGAACTTCCCACAGTGTGATGGAGATCGTGTTGGACCTGAAACCAGAAACTGCAAGATGCAGAATATCACAGCCAGACTTGATTCTGAGAAATGACAGAACGTGGTGGTAACTCAGGGAGGGAGGGGCATGATCCTTTGGAAAGGAAGACCTATGCTCATTGTAGGACTTGTCTCCAAAGGGGTTGCCTAGAAGTTCAAATAATACTTTAAAATACCCACTGAGTTTTCATGGAAATGGACACTCCTGTGTTAGTGACATCATTACCAAGCCATACTTTTCTGGAGCATAGTTTGGCAGTATTAATCAAGAGTTGCTTATTTCTCACTGTCTTTTCATTGGCTTATTCATATATCATTTTATTTGCTAAAATATTATTTCTAATAGCTGCATTATATTCTGTTCTTCGGCTGTACCATAATTTTTTAAAATCCCATGTCCTGATAGGTTGTTTCTAGTTTTCTACTACTGTAAATAAACCTGTTAGTAAGAGATGGTAAAACAAAGTTTGTAATTTTTATAAAATACATACCTATATATAAATATAAAAAGAATAAAATTTTAAAAACATGGTTAATCTCTGACAGGTGGCTTAAGTGTCCTTTTAATTTTTTGTACCAATTTTTTTTAACTTCTTAATTTTCCAAAAATGAACATGTAATATTTGAAAATAATTTTTTTAATTGTTAAAAAGTATTCTGTCTCTTAGTATCTTTCAAGCATATAATACAATATTATTAACTATGATCACAATGCTATACAATATATTCCCAGAACTTACTCATTTTCTAACTGCATGTTTGTACCCTTTTTCCAGCCTCTCTCTTTTTCCTACCCCAAGTCCTTGGCAACCAATTTCTATTCTGTTTGTATGAGTTTGACTTTTTTTCCCTAAAGATTCTACATGTAAGTGCTGCTATGCTGTTTGTCTTACTCTGTGTAGCTTATTTTAGTTAGTATAATACCCTTAAGATCCAATCATGTTGTCACAAATGGCAAGACTCCCTTCTTCCTCATGGCTAGATGGTATTCCATAGTACACACAGACCACATCTTCTTTATCCATTCTTTCATTGATATACACTTAGATTGTTTTCATATCTTGGCTGTTATGAATAATGCTGCAATAACATGGGATGCAGATATCTTTTGGGTTTCTTGTTTTCATTCCCTTTGGATATATACTCAGAAGTTGGATTGTTGGACTATAAAGTAGTCTCTTTTTAATAGGAAACTCCATCCTGTGTTCCATAGTGGCTCAACCAATTTACATTCTCACCAGTAATGCAAAGCGTTCCCTTTTCTCCACATCCTTGCCAACACTTGTTATTTCTTGTCTCTTTTAGATCTTAAATTTTCTCACCATAAAAAAGAACTGGTAATTATGTGATGGAAGTGTTAGCTAATGCTATAGTGGTAACTACATTGTAATATGTAAGTGTAGCAAATCAGCATGTTGTAGAATTACACTACATGTGAATTATAGATCAATAAAAATATTAAATTAAAAAATGCATTTAAAAAAATTTAAAAAATTAAAAAAATGCATCTTGTCACATAGAAAAAAAGAAAGCTACTGAAGACTTCTAGGGTCAGATAAAAAAAAACTCAGGAATCAACTTGAAGAGGCTACCATGGGCTAAATCTAGGATAATCTGAACATTAATAATTATCACATAAATAGACTGTACAAATCAAACATATTTAAATTCATGAATTCATAACGATACTATAAATGAAAACCTCATTCACCATCTTTGGAGGATTTTAGGAAATCAAATTATTATTTTGAAAACGAATGAATTAGAGAAAAGAATTAAGCATTTATCCTCATTTTTCTTTAGGGACCATACATGAGAGTAACCAAATAGTTACTGAATATTGATTTTTATTTATCGAAACATTCTAGCTAGTAAAGGAAGATATTATAGGATTAAGATACTATAATTTTGTAACCTGAGATGAAATAATAGATGTGGCAATGATCCTTCGTGCTAACACTACAAAAAGGAAGATGGCCTACCGTGTTTATCTTCTGATAGAAATGCACATGGTCCATAATACATTTCTGAAAAATATCAACTGATTCTGGTTAAATCCCTAGATCCAGTTACCAATTTGGAAGGAAAATACAGGGGAAGAGGAACATGTTAAATGACATCACTTTGATTTATTCAGACTACGGAAATCTCTAGAGCACCTATAATTTAGCTTCTTCACAAAGGAAATAAAAGGGGGGGAGGGATTATAGGTTAAGAGCGACTTGATATATCAAGTATTTAGACTTTATGTGAATCCTGATTTGAACAAAATAATTGTAGATTTACTCTCTGAAACAGTCAAGTAACTTTGAACATAGAGTGTCTATTTGATGATAGTAAGAAAGAATTTTTAAATTTTATTAGACATAGATGTGGGAAACAAAAGCAAAAGAAAAATTAATTTTCCTTATTACTTACGGCTCATTGACAAGTCCTTAAAACAGGCAGAGTGACTTTCCTTTAGGAACTCAGCTGCCTCAGCTGCTTAATAGTTTGCTAAGAGCAAAAGGCAATCTTAGCCCTACCCCCTGGGATACCCCCCAGTATCCTGGAAGTCTACTTTAACATATAAAAATTCCTTTGGAAACTTCCTTTATCCCAACCCCATCCCCCCACCCCAGGTACATGTTGGCAATCATCCCCCAAGTATATGATCCACCAGTATATATCCAAAGGGTCTCATTGAGTAAGGGACAGGCAGGGCCAGGTAGGGAGAGATGGGTAGGGGGCTACATGATCAGGCTCACCAAAAACCCTAGAAATGCTGAGGTAAAATGAAACCGGAGATAAGGGAATAAACCTTATCTGGGTGTCAGAAGTGGGGTCTTTTTATGGTAGTCACACTGTAACCAACAAAAAAATAACCAAACCACAAAGAAAAAGTAAGCCATTACAGGTATTATCACCAGTCCTTACTCAAACCAAGACATTGCAAGAATGATAAGGCCATAAGCTCCCTGGTCAGTTTTAAATAAAGGACTGTCAGTGGAGGCTCATGTTGGCAACCCTGTTGGGACCCCTCTCACTCTTGAGAGCTTTTTCTGTATCCTTGCCTAATAAAACTCTACTGCTTTGAAAACAAAAATGATTTCAATAATAAAGTTAAAAAAAAAACCCCAAAACTCTATTGCTTTACTCACTTACCTTTGTCTAAGAGATTCATTCTTCGACTCCATGAGATAAGAACCTCACTCTCCTGCTTCAATATGGTAATGATATCATAGTCATTTTTAAGAAAAAGTCTTTAACAGGCATATATCCATGCTGAAATATTTCTTTATGTTATGATATGATATGATATGATGTAATGTGATGTCTGGATTTGTTTCATAGCTAAATAGTGGGAGACGGAGAATGGGTGGGGGTGTTGATTAGATTACATTGGTCAAAAAGGGTAATTGTTAAACCCAGAATTCAGGTACCTAGAGATTTATTATGTGAGTCTTCTATGTTTTTCGTATGTTTGAAATTTTTTACCATAACTTTAAAATAATCAGGCTTGATTAGTGGTTAGGTTATATAAATTGAGGAGGGAGAAGATGAATTCTGGTTGTAGGGCTCAGAATCAAATGCCAGTCTATAGAAACACTCAGGTGATGTTGGTGCCATGTGGTAGAACGACTGGTTTTTCCACTGCAACTGGCTTTGGGAATTAGCTCCTTAGCAGCCCAGAACTCAGAAGAAACTGATCTCAGACACATCCCTCAGAGAGTCTACTGACCCTGATATACAAGGTGTCCTGACTCAGAATGTCATGTTGTTGCCTGGGCCAGCCTGGGCCTCAGTGTCTGCTGTTATTCCCAAGACTGGTCTGCCAAGGGATCTTAGACCTGAACCACTTAATTTCCTGACTTCCAGTTTGTACTTCCTGCTCCTCCTTCGTTCGAAATTTCAGTAAAGTGCTGTTAGTCCTCTCAAGGGCTGAGCTCACATCCAGGAAATCAAACCATATTGGGGATTAAACTAATTGAAAACAAGTCCCTGAGGTCTTGGTGAATTAACAACAGCTCCTTGGCTGGCACAGGTGGCCTCTCTTTGTATAATAGGTGGTCCCTCTGAAATTGTGTGCTAATTGAGCTTATAGAAATCTAATGATGTGTTAATAGTTCTTTGAGAGAAATTTGAAGTTAACCACATTCTAACATATTTTTAACACAATGAATCACATCACCCTCATTTTATTCCTTCGAAAATCCAGATGTGGGGTAAGGCATACCAGGAATGTGCAGATGGAGTTGGCTTTTTGAGAACAATACTAACAGTATCAAATCACCTCCATCTGGACTTTTGTGGCTCTTACAAAGAGTGAACTACAAGCATCATCTTGGCTTTTAGGTAATGTCCGAGGAGATAAGTAATATAGTAAACGATAGTAGGTACTTTGGATCCAGAAAGACTTGGGTCCGAATTCCTTTTTTGTCCTCTATCAGCTATGTAAATTTAGAGGCTAACTCCCTTCTAATAGGAAAACAACTGGATCCCAGTGTTCTTGTCTGTAAAGGTATAATAATACTTACCTTGGAAAATCGTGACGATTACTAAAAACATCCTAAGTAGTTGGTGCCTGATAACTGGTAGATGTTAGGGTCTTTTGGTATCTTGTGAGTTTTTAGAAAAGTAAATTGATAATGTAATTGTTAATATAATGATAAATTTTTGTCAAAAATTGTTAGATCTGAGTAGAGAACTCATAGCTCCTGTGGTTCATTCTCTGAGTTTGCTTTGAAGCTGATATTGTGTCTTCCAAGACTCAGTTTTGAGAAAAGAGCAAGTAGGACAAGGCATATTCTTTGCTGGACAAGACTAAGTGAGAAAAGAGGTTCCCATTTCGGACATCTGGAAAGATGACTCAAGATGGAACCAGTAGGAAGAGCTTTCAGACTGGATTAGACACTATTAGACAAAATGACCTAAGACTCCTGCACAGACGAGAAGGCAGATCTGTACTGAAAGCTGGGCTAAGCAGTCAGAAAAGTTCAAATAGCTCTGCCATTCACCTTGCTGAGCTTCAGCATCCTCATCTGTTACTGTTTAGAGCTGTGGCGCATTTATGGACTATCTCCCACCACCGTGGATTCTTTTAAGATAACTTCCACGTGTTATCTCATTCAGTTCTCAGGACAACAAAATATGCTATGATTATCCCCAAATCTAGATGGAAGAGAATGCTTAACTTACTGAAAGTCACATAGTTGTTGAATGGATGTGAAGAGAGAAATTACCCAGAGCAGGCCCAGGCCAGCAGGCCCCAGAAGATGGAAAGTTACTGGCAATAGCAGGAGAGAACCAGAAGCCCCACTGGAAGCAAGAGATAACTAGCCATTTCTGCTTCTGTAAATAGGGTTCCTGCCACGAGCTTCCTGCACTGCCCTAACCGTTACCCTAACCCCTGTTCCCACCTAAAGCATTTAAACTTACCCTCCCAGCAGTCAGAGCAGCCCTTGGAACCTGACCTCCTGCACTGCCCTCTAAAAGCTCTATAACCCTGTTGCCCGGGCCCCAGAATTTTGAGCGCGAGCTCATCTGAGTCCAAGTTCTACTCCTCTGAGTGTCGGTTGGTTTCTCACCAGTCTGATTATTTTCTGCAACAGATGAACTGAATGATTTCATACCATTCTTGTCCAGCAGAGAATATGCCTTGTCCTACTTGCTATTTTCTCAAAACAGTCTGGGAGGATTCCTGTTTTTTTCTTTTTTTTTTTTAAACAACTTTACTGACATAATTTAGATACCATAAAATCTATCCTTCGCCTGGTTTAGTGAGACAAGTCAATGGATTTTAGTGTAAATACAAAATTATACAACTATTACCATTATCTGATTTTAGAACATTTCCGTCAAACTTAAAAGAAACCTCCTTCTCATTTATAGTCTGTTCCCATTTCCATTCCCAGCTCTAGACAACTACATTCCTGTCTATGTAGATGTGACTTTTCTGGACATTTTATATATGTGGATCCTACGACATGTGTTCTTTAATGTCCTGCCTTTTTTTTTTTAAGTATGTATCAGTATTTCCATTCCTTTTATTGCTGAATAGCATTCCATTTAGTAGATATACATTCTCTTTATTCATTTACCAATTGATGGACATTCAGGTTATTTCTACTTTTTGGCTATTGTGAACCGTTTGAACATTTGTGTATAGATCTTCGTGTAGACATATCTTTGATTTGTTCTGGGTAGATACCTAGGAGTAAAATTCTTGTGTCACAAGATGATTCTGTATTTTCATTTTTAAGACACTGCCAAGCACTTTTCCAAAGTGATGGCATCATTTTACACCTCCACCAGCAATATATGATGGTTTCAACTTTTCTGTGTCATTGCTAACTCTAGTACCGTCTGGTTCATAGCCATTTCAGTGGGTTAATGGTGGGATGGACATTTTTACAAAGGCTCTGATCTAAACCAGAATATAGATGAGTGTTATCATTTTTATTTCTTCATTGTAACCTTTTTCTTGCTGTAGACACATATGAGGGTTCAGGACCAACCTGGACCAGTCAATCCTATTTTTAAGCAGGAGTCGAATAATATGCTTGTAAGTGTGCCCTCTCTTATATGTATCCATGGTAAGTGCTTTTCCAGTAGGAAGACAGTGTTTTTCCTCTTTTGTTTTATAGAATATTTAATTAAATTCTTTAGTAAATTCAAGTAAAGCATCCATTTTAGCTTATGGAACTCAGTTTCATACTTTTTAATACCTGACTTAGATGCTCACTGGGAAAGAACCTTAGAATTAATGGACAAATGAAAGTCTGAGATTTGTGCAATGCTTGCTTGTAAGAATTGGGGAGAGAAATGGGATTTTGAATCAGTTGGTTCGCCGTTCATCAGGAAAAGAGTTCACACTTTCAGGGTCTTACCAAAAGACAATGTGAGTTTTGTTTTGTTTTAGAATTGCAAATTGAATGGCCCAGTTTCTCTCTTTATATTGTGTGTGCTGTGCCTCCCCACCCTTGGGAAGTCCCCTAACCTTTTTGTCAGTTCATCAGCGCTACTCAGTTCTGGGACACAGAAGACAAGTAAACGTTGTAGCCCTACCCTTAAGGCATGAACACTTTAGGTGGGAAGATGAGAGTTAGGGCAGTAAATCACAGTGATTTAAAAATCAGTTGCCAAACTGAATATATTCTAGGAGCACAATGGTAGGCTCTAGGAGGTGATGGTCAGATTTCTCCAGGACAACTTCATGGTCTAAGTAAGAGATATTGCAGACTTTTAACAATTCTAGAATTCCTACTAATGCAGAATTGGAAGAAGCCTCAGGTATCCTGATACCTCATTGAGCAGACAACAGACCTTCTGCCAGAGGTTTACAAATTTCAAATCTGTCAGCAATGGGAGGAAAAGAAAATTTGGGTAGAGGAAGTAGGTAGGCATTATTATCCGTATCTCCGTTATCTCTGTTTTATCCTCTTGATGCCTGTCTCAGGTAGGAGGAATACCAGGGACGGAAAAGTCTTATTCCAGGACACCTGCAGTTGTGGGATGCTTCTCTCTGTGGCTGATCATTGTCTCATAAATGGGTCATTCAACATACTTCCCCAATTACCTGCAACCCAGTCTCTGCTTTAATTAAACAAAATAAATACATCATTTTGGGACTATGACAGAAGTTGGAAAAACCCGGAAAATAACATCAGTTCGTACTAAAACCAACCAAACAACAAATAAACATAAAAAATCAACCTCTTATTCCTATAACTTGAATCTTTCAATGACGAAAAATTCACAGACATGTTCTCATTTTTTTTTTTTTTAGAAGGCTTGATTGCTGGTTGATTTCAGTTCAGTTATACCTGAAAGAATGTTTTAGGAGAGGGTGAGAAACTTCTGCAGTAGTTGAATCTAACATGACCTGTGCTGTCATTTTGTTTCAGTAAAAGTTATTTAAAATACATTTATTTTTCTCATTGATTTTTTAGGTCAAAGCATATTCTTTAAAATTCTATCCACAGAATTGTCATAAACCCAACATAAAATTTGAGACAGACATTTATTTCATAAAATGGCAAAAAGTTTATATTCTTTTAGACATTTATAATAACTAGATCATGTATAGAACCTTAACTAAATTTGAAGAAGAAAAAACTGAATCTTAGAGAGGGAGAAGTAAATTCACCCAAGATCAGCCGGTTAGAGGCATAGTTTAGATTCAAAATGAGATATGTCTGTTTCAAATCATAATACTTTTTTGCCTCATTTATTCCCGAATTAAAATATTCCATAAACTAAAAATCTGGCTATCCACCTATATATATGCATGCACATAAAAATATAAAACTAGCAAAAGGTATTTTCTAAATATTGTTTATTACATATTCTCATAGAAAGCCCATCATTTATAGTTGATTTATACTTTTTTTTAAGCCTTAGCTAAAGTTATTATTGTTTGAATGAATCAAAGCAAAGAATTATATACAAATATTAAAACTGATTATACATGGCCAGTAGGATTATAGGTTTTAAAACACAACCTTTTTGGGGGGGCGCCTGGGTGGCTCAGTGAGTTAAAGCCTCTGCCTTCAGCTCAGGTCATGATCTCAGGGTCCTGGGATCGAGCCCCGGATTGGCCTCCCTGCTCTGCGGGGAACCTGCTTCCTCCTCTCTCTCTGCCTGCCTCTCTGCCTACTTGTGATCTCTCTCTGTCAAATAAATAAATACAATCTTTAAAAAAAATTAAAAAAAAATAAAAAGCATCCTTTTTTTTCTATTTCCTAATTTTCTGTAGCCGTTTCATAAAAAGTAAGTGCTATAAATTAGTTGCCTATTATAACCTGGTATGCCATGTATGTTTTCCCTACTGTGCTATTAGTCCGGCACTGAGATAGTACCCAGTGAACACATGTTGACAAGATGGATGGAGCAAACAGTGAGCACACTGAGCTAACCATAAACTTCTTACCTAAATTCTTTCTCTTTAATCACTTTTTAATATGAAAAAAACTATTATTATCATCATTTAACATGAAGAAACTGCAGTTCAGAATGGTTAAGTAATCTTTCTGAAATCCAATGGCTAGGTAGTAAAGAAGACATTTAAGGGGCGCCTGGGTGGCTCAGTGGGTTAAGCCTCTGCCTTTGGCTCAGGTCATGAACTCAGGGTCCTGGGATCAAGCCCCACATTGGGCTCTCTGCTCAGCGGAGAGCCTGCTTCCCCCTCTCTCTGCCTGCCTCTCTGCCTACTTGTTATCTCTCTCTGTCAAATAAATAAATAAAATCTTTAAAAAAAAAAGACATTTAAAACCATTCTGTTCTGTTATGATGATGCAGGAGGTATTTATGTTTATATCAGAAACTTAATGTTTCTGAAAGTTTACCATGAACTCTTCAGAAAGGTAGATAATATTGATAGCAACCAAATTGTGAGAGTGTTGGGTAAACTCTGAGGAGTAGCTTGGATTTTAATACAGTGTGTTCCCAGATCCAGGCCTGTCTTCCTTCCTACCGTGGAAACCACCTGTCAGATGGAAGGGGAATGATCTGGAAACTTCTGTGTAACTGGGAAGCATGTACCTGGACGAGTCCTGATTTCTCTGCTTACTTTGTTAGCCACCAAAATGTATCCAGGTGCTCTTGAAAATTAAAAAAAGAAGAAAATAACTGATAAGTTTTTCCCTTCTCCAAGCCATCATTTTTCTGTAGCAGAAAAAGGCTGGCAGACCAGCAGGCCTCCAGCTACTGCCTTCCTAATTGAGTGTGTTGTGTTCTGGGCTCTCACTGCTTTTTCACTAAGGCATAAGAACAAGCCCCAGATGGTTCTTGAAAACTAACCTTTGTGCTCCAGGCCTTGGCCAGTCCATCTGGCCTTTCGTGCCTATTAATAGATTTTTCACCTGAGCCCTACAAGTCAGGAATGGAAATTTATTCCTTTCATTGGCTTTTGTATTGCCAAGAGATAAATCATTGAAGACCATTGGAAAGATTTAAACCAAGTCATATCTTTTCCCAGAGAAAGTAATTCCTGGCTGCTTAGGATTGTGCTAACTCCTTTAATCTTGCAGTGCTAAGCGGGACTTCAGAGATACATTCAACCGTATTTTAAATTCTTTCATTCTCGTTATTCATTCAGGCATCTCTTCTTTTCCTCTACTACTTCCTCCTTCCCTAACCTTATTTTCACTATGATAATGCTGAGTCTTTTGAGTTATTTGTTCTTCAGGGTGTTTTCCAGATGTTATAGGAAATAAATATCATGTTATAGTATTTGTGATCATAGTTTCCATTTATCAAGTACCGCCAATCTCATAAAGGTATGTGTAAAGTATCTCTGTTTTATAGATGATTCTACTGTGTGTATGAGTAGCTGACTCTTGCACTTAACACACAGACATGTATGTGGCAGATACAGAATATGAACCCTGGTCCCATTATCAAACCCAGGGTTTTATTTAATATATTAAATTTTGCTATTAAAATTCATAGTCATGACTCTTTCTCTAGCCATGGACATGACTATTAGTACTTGATTAATCTTTTGAACCTCACTGTGTCTTGCAGCAAGGAAAATCACCTCATGTACTGGAAAGAGCAAGATAAGGGGACATGGTGGATGTATGCATTTTAACCCTTCCAGATGTCCATTAAAATACCAGTGGAATACATACTAAAAGAAAAAAAATATGTGTATCAACACAGGAGTCATGGAAGGATTACATTTAAAGGAAGAGTAAACAAACAAAAGCCAACCAACCACACACAGAACACATGTACCAGCCAAATGAAATGATTTGGAAATTTGCCGTTTTTCCATGCTCTAAAGCATTTTGTTATAGAAGAGTTATCTATTTCTTAAATACTTGGGCTTTTTCTTATAGTGTTAAGTAAAGAGTTTTGTACTATTAACTCAACAACCTCTAAACTTTTTGATCCCATATTTATAGTAAGGAATTTTGGAGCATTTATCCCAATATATGAATCTATGGCATATGAATTTTGGATCGAGTCCTCAGCTGTATTGATCTGCTAGTGATAGGAGCACCCTCACTGAGCATATATTATTAGTAAAGCACATTTTATTCCCTGTTATTTTTACATCCAAATAAATATAATGACAGTTCTGATATTTTTTTCCCACATCCTATTGACTGACCTTGTGCACCTTTTTTGTTTGTATACTAATACTACCCTTAGGCTTAGGTAATCTGATTCCCCACCACCACCACCAATGATCATATCCCTGCCTGACCATTACTTAATTACAGCAAAGCCTGTGCCATATCAAGGACCTTAAGTAGCCATCCTTCGAGGGTCCTGATGTTTTCAGAGGGTACGATGTAGGGAAACGGTTTATGTACAGTGACATTAACCTCTTCCTGGGGCTTCGCCATTGCCTTTTTTTTTTTCTTTTTATTATTATTTTCTCCAGGGGTACAGGTCCGTGAATCATCAGGCTTACATCTTTCACAGCATGCACCATAGCACAAACCCTCCCCAATGTCCATATCGCCATTGCCTTCTAAGGCCCAGTTATTAAAGGCCTTTTCCTTTCTCTCTGAGTTTCTTAAGGCTACACAGAGACCACTGATTTGAACAGTAATCATCTGGTCTCCTAGTTTGTCTCAGGAATTTGTCGTAAACGATGCAATGAATAAACACACTAAAGAAAAGCATGATTTTTTTTTTCTAGGTTCATATAGCAGACCATAAAAAGTATATATACTTGGCTGGCAGTAAAATCTATCAAAGTTTTTCAATAGCCTCATATTTTTACATTCCTTCGCTGCCACCAGCAGCTGCCTCTACATATGTTCCATGATTTTATGGGTGCATTACAACAGCATCAAAGCTCCTGTAACATTGCAGGCACGTTTTTATGGGGAGCAATTTCAACACCATGCCATCCGGCTGGCCCACCCCAGCCTTCTGTTGCTGGAATGGAATGGCAAAGGCACTGAATAAAGGGGATACAGAGTAATACAGAGAGTGGGTGGTCCAAAATGAATATTGCTTTTTCTCCAAGCAAAAGTTACTTCCTTTATCAGCTCATCAGGGCAACTCACTTCCCTAGAGATGGCAGGAGGACAAAGTGTCAGAGCATCTACGTTTCTATGAGGAAATAGCCCATGTAGAAGCAATTTATAACTTCCATAATGACAGCGTGATATGTGTATGTGGCTAAATGAGGGTGCTTATGTTCCACTAGGGTAGCCAGAATAATTATATTATTATTATCATTACATGTAATATCTACATAATTATGTCATTAATATTGAACTTCTAGGCTGCATCTCCAGGAGGGATGTATCCTGAAGAATATTGCATCTGCCGGCCCATTTTTCTTTTGTCTTGTATCTAGATAGCAAATGAGCAGATGGCATGTGGGCGGCCTTGTGTTCATGTCCTTAAGGCCCCCAGACACCATCCTCTTCCCTCAGATTTGCTTTTGCTTTCTGCACAGGGCACACACTTGAATCTCTCTAGCCTGTGCCTCATGATAAAGAAATGCCAGGTGCTGAGACTAAGGGAGGAAGGATGCAGGCATGTGTGTGAAAGAGATGGAGACTTCCCTCTTGGCTTAGAAGACAGTGGCTCTTGTCACCACCTCTTAGATTCTTTTCAAAGAAAAATAACTCATAAAAGGAGAATTGAGGGAGACATTGATGTTCTTGGGGAAGTTACACTTTGAGGCAAGAGTTTCTGGATCTGGGTTTCAGGCTGAACTGGTTCCAACAAATGAAAGCCAGTGTCCTCAAAGTGATTTCATGTTTTTTTCTTCTTTCCTTCCTTCCTTCCTTCCTTCCTTCCTTCCTTCCTTCCTTCCTTCCATCCTTTCAGATTTTATCTATTCATTTGTCAGAGAGAGAGAGCGTGCAGGCACAAGCAGGGGGAGGGACAGGCAGAGGGAGAAGCAAGCTCCCCACTGAGCAAGGGGCCTGATGCGGGACTTGATCCCATGACCTTGGGATCATGACCTAAGCAGAAGGCGCCTAACTGACTGAGCCACCCAGGCATCCCTGATCTCATGTTTCAGTTAACTGGATGTTAACTAACCACTTTGGGCATTAAGTAGACTTTCACTGATGGATTTTAATTTTGAAGCAGTCCACATCTAGGTATATTTCCTTATTCAATTTCTGCTGTTCCAGGCTCCATGCTAAGAGCTGCCTGGCAATTTGCTGACTTCTTGATGCTAATCAGTCTTGAATACCTTTGATGGGAAAAACATACAGCATTTGTTGGTGCTGAAAGGGACCTCAGAAATCAGCCATTGCACTCTTCTTTGTATTATATCTTCTGCTCAGATGGAGAGACAGGGAAAAGTGATTTGTTCAGGGTACAAAGTAGAGTGGAGAACAGGTTAGAAGTGAAATCTTCTGATACTTTTTCCACTGTATGTTTCCAGAGTTGCTTTTAAATTTGGGCTTGGAAGTCATAGTGTCTTTATCCTGCAGGTTGTCACTTCTGACTTGCCTTTCATGTGCTCAGACGGTCCTTCTTAAAATGATGTGTGTTTTGGGCATATTTTTCCAGGGGGCAGAGATGAATTGGCACTGAGCCCACTGTAATCATCTTTCTATTACATCTGTTGAGCAAGACCGTACTTCTTGAAAGGTGTGCCCGTGGATAGAACCTATACGCTCTTTCTTTTTTTTCACCTTCTAGAATGTTCGGCATTCTTCCCAGTGTTCCCCACATTTACTATTTGGCTCCATCCCTGTAAATTTCTCAGCCAGCATTTAAAACTCAAAAACCACACGTTGTGACTCTTTTTGGTCTCTTGTTCAACATTAGTATGTAAAAAGAATCTGAATATATATTGTTTTGGCATAATTGTTAATTATTTTTTGTAAATTCTTTATGAAGCAATCTTCTGGATTTTTTTTATATTTCATAAATTCATGTTAGGCATCTTCTTTTCATAACACTCATCCCACTCACTACCATCTTGGTAAAAACCCCAAACCAGCAGATTATACTGATTTGCATCTTCTAATCAGAGTCCATGGAAGTGAAAAGAAAAGGAAACTTCTTTTGAATTTGTAAAAATAAGGATAACTCAAGAAACAGGCTCTGTGCTCTGTACTTTACAAATAATATTTCTGATCTTCACGATAAATTCTCAGAATCAATGTTCTTTGGCATTTGACAAACAAGGAAAGCGAGGCTCAGAACACCTGAGTTACTGGTACAAACTCAGAGAGCAGCAGTGGGACGGCCAGGGTTCCAGCTCCTCCATCTGCCTTCAAAGCACATGTTCTTTTTACAAAACCTTGTGGCCAGGCTGTACACTAAGCACATTTGCATCATTTTTCTCATTGAATTCTCACAGTAACCCTCTGGAACTGGTGTTTTAAGACCATTTTACAGATAAGGAAACTGAAGTTGAGAGAGATTCAGTAATTTGCCCAGGGTCACTCAGCAAATAAGCAGCAGAACTGAGATTCCAACTTAAGTTGGTCTGGCTCCAGAGCTCCTGTTCTTTCTGCTTAACCATCTTCCTTTTAAGTAATCAATGTGTTCATGGACTCTGTTTGATCACGCTGCCAACTCTCAATTATTTGTTTAGAAATTAAGCCATATCTATTTTGGTTATTTTTAATTTCAAAGGCATTTAGCTAGTCAGATGCTTTCAAGTTATTTCTCCGATCTTCCTTAGTGGTGGGAAACCCATGAAGAACTGAGAAACTATACAGAGTTGTCTAGTCAGAAGAAAGGGCAACGAAGAGAAGATGTAACTGAGGTTTCCAATTTTTTTCCAGGGTTGCCATATGGAGAAAAGATTCACTTCTATTCTAGATGACTTAATAGATGAGAATTATGGCAAATGTTGAATGTAAGCTAGAGGGAAAATATTTTAGATGAAAATAAAAGCTTTCTAAAAGTCAGAGCTGTCTAAATACAGAATAAGCTATCTTGTAATGTGGCAGTGTTCAGGACAAGCAGGGTGACCACTTGGCAAGGTTGCTGTAGCAGGGATCTGATGACATTTAAGGTCCTTGAGATTAGAAGATCGTCTGACACGGCTTTGCATTCCTGTGTATTCGCCTGCTGGATGCTTGCCTGCTAATTCTGCCGAATCTGGGATGAGTTCCCTAACAATTTGGCACAAGTGGCTTAGCAAAATGGAGAGCCAGGAGGGGTGGATCTCTGTCTCTGTCTTCATCAAGCCTGGGTGTGTCAGTCCACAAACCAAAGGAATGTGATGCATTAATGCCAAGTATCATCAGTGGGCCTCTGTCAAAGTTCCAGACAGAGGGAGAAGGGGATACAATTTGCAGGGCTCCTTTTCATTTGTGTTTTCTGTGTCTTGGTGTCATAATAATCAGAAAAGAAAAAAAGGCATTCCCTGGGGGTTGTTTTGAAAGGGCACAGAGTAGCTAAAACCTTAAGTTTTGAGTAAGGTTACCATTTGCAACACTGATAGTTTTCTTTTTTGTTTGAATGGCAGTCACAAAATTATTAGATACAAGAATGATAATGGTAAGATTATAATGATAATTTATTGGGAAGTCACTCTATTTTAGGTATTATTCATGCTATCTTATAGATGAGTAAAATAAGGTATAAAAAGCTTATACAATAAACTCACGCAGCTACAAAATGGTAGAACTAGGGTTTAAATCCACGTCTATTTAATATCAGAGCATGTGTTCTTATTTTTTGTTGCTGATATTTCCATCACCTATAATATTTCTTACTCTTTATAAATAGGAATTACTAGTGTTTTTCTTTTGCAGGATGAATTTTTTTGGGTGAGATGCTGGAAGGAACCATACTCATTCTCTTCTGGGCATGTTCAGCGACCATATGGACTGTCCATCTATAAACAGAGCAGTGAGAAGTACAGTACCCTTGGTCTAGTTACATTGTTTTCTTACCCTAATTTCTTTGCTTTTAAACAGAAACGGTATCTTAGTTTGTGTTCCCTGAAAACAAAGCCTGAGACAGGTACTTGGGTGGAAGCCAATTTTATTTATTTATTTATTTATTTATTTATTTATTTATTTATTTATTTATTTATTTATTTATTGGAGTTGAACTCAGGAAGCAGATGTCAAGGAGATCAAGAGTGAGGATGGAAAAAAAGCCAATATAAGGGAACATTATAGAGGTCATGCAGGCCCCAGGGATCAGTTCTTCTGAGCGGCATACCAGATGTGGCCCGTAATCATCCACCTGAAAGAAAGGAGACTATTGCACTTATCCATCCACTCCTGTCCTCTGTTTGTTGAGGGTTCTACCCAGGGACTCTCCTTGCATCATGTTCAGTGAGCTGACCCCAGAGCAGAAAGTGGAAAGGCAGGACATATGCTTGAGGTGGAAAATTGGTAGTTCTTTTTTTTTTTTTCCAACATTTTTTAAGAAGTTTTTATTTACTTATTTGACAGAGAAAAAGAGAAAGAGAGAGTGCATGCACACAAACAGGGGGAGTCGCAGGCAGAGGGAGAGGGAGAAGCAGACTCCTCCCACAGAGCAGGAAGCCTGACCTGGGGCTTGATCCCAGGACCTCAGTTGAAGGAAGACACTTAACTGACTGAGCCACCCAGACACCCCAAAAATTGGCAGTTGAAAAGAAGTATAAACTTTCGCAGAACTGTCCACCATAGTTGCAGCTAAAATCACTTGTTGGGTTTAGAAGATGTGGTGTCCCACCCTGAGTTAGTGGACGAACTGAGCCTCAGGTTCACATCCCATGAACTTTGACCACTGTACTTCTTGGCACACTTCCTCGCTGATACTAATTAATGCCTAATCAATGACTGCTTCCTTGTTGTGGTCTTGAAGTTCTGAATACTGGCTTTGTTGAAGTTATTCTTTTCAGAAGTCATCCCAACAGGATTGCCTTATCCATGTTGGCTAATTGCTTCCGAGACTCCAGGATAAGAGGGATCAGGATGACAATTAGGGAGAGGGAGGCAGCTCCTTCCTGAGAACCGTGCATCTCTCCTATTGCTCATCGCTACCTCTTGTAACCCTCTCCCGCTGCCATTGCTGGTTGTATTTGCATATATCTATTGTGCACAGCAAAGGCTCAGGGAGTGATGAAGAGGGATGCCAGGACATGAAATCCAATAAGGATACTGAGTTCCATCTTCTGAACGAAGGAGCATGGTAATTAAAGCAGTATTTACAATGCAGTAAAGGGAGAGCTAATTACTGGCAAATGCGATCGAGATGATGCTCTTTCCCAGTGAAACTAGACAGGGATCAGCCTTCACTATAAATCCTCCAACTGTCTCCTTTGTTAATTATGATCTTCATAATTCCCTTCTTGGCAATATTTCCCTAATTTATTGCTACTCAATGGCAAAGAATTAGTGGAAACTGAGGTAGGCATGCTAGAGAGAGCTCAGGACAGCTGTTTGAGCCCCTGGACTGCGAACATGGATATAAAGACCTGGAGAAGAGGGCTATTGGTAATAATGGCAAAATGAGAGCATTCTTCCAAGTAAGCAGCAAGTACATGATCCTTTGCTAAGGTGCATGGGGCTTTATATTTGATAACTCTTTCCAGACCACATGTAGGTATGGCATGTTAGCATTTGCCTATCTTCATTATTAAATACACATCCTGAGTTGGGGCCTTTTGGCATGGTGCTAAGCAGAATCGGAGTCACCATCCCTGTTCTAAGAGTGCTTAAAGTACAAATTACTAATACCTCCATTTTCTTGTGTCAGCAAACTTTTTATATAAAGACCCATAGTAAATATTTTAGGCTTTGTGAGGCCACATACAAACTTTGTCACATTTTCCTCCTCTTTCTCCTCTTTATTTTTTGTAACAACTCTTTAAAGATGTAAAAAACATTCCTAGCTCCCAGGTCCTACAAAAACTAGGATATGGCTGAATGTGACCTGCAGGCCATAGTGTGGTGACCCTATGATACATTACATACTCTTATCCTCAACCAAAAATCCCTATTGGTGCAGAACCAGATAGTCAAGTAGTGATAGCCTATCCATCTGTTCCTGTCCAGGATTAAATTTGGGGACAAAGTAAGATGCAGAATTAGGGGAGGGTGAAAGGGAGATAACTCTAGGACAATGGTGAGTAATACTATTTTTTGTAAAATGTTCCTTTCTAGATTGACCCTGACTTTTTTTTTAAAAACTGTATTTAAAATCAAGAAGTATGATATTTGTACCTTTGATTAAGAATTCTCATATTATTTCCCTCATTCACTTTCTTTACCCTCATTGCTTATTATTTATGGCTAAGTTTTTAGAAAATACCAAGCTAATATTTATTTCAGTGTCTGAGGTGATGCTGGTTTTCTTAACACCTTTTGTGTGAGAGGAGTGTGATGGTTTGAAGGATTGAAGGGCAAGGAAATAATCTGGAATCAGAGTTTAACCACAAGCTTGGGACCAAATGACAGTTCTCCGGCAGAATTTACCAATAAAGAAATTGGTATCTTGATTTTTTGTGGGACAGTTTCTTGAACCACCTTTTGATTTCTGATCGCTTCCCAGTAAAGAACAGATCTCCACTCCATGTCACAGTAGCAACACTTCTCACACCTCACACACACATCCGAATCCCATCACCAGTGCTACTGCCCGGTGATAAGCATTGGGCGGTATCTACCATGGTTGAGAACAAGTGCCTTATCCAGTTTCGAGGTGCTGGAGATGCTATACGAAGGGGTGTCTCATAGGTCATTGAGAATATGGCTGCAGTGAGAAGACCTGGAGATGGTGGATACAAAGCTCTGTGCTAATGATTATTCCCCTTCTTTAATGCCACTCTGTAGTATAGCTAGAAGAGAATATTCTTGCTGCAGTCCTTCCTCAGAAGAGTGGTGTCCATTTTCTTGTGTCTGTGTGCCCTGTCATCCATGCTGTCACATACTAGGTGAGCAGGGTTTGAAAAGTCATGTCGTGGGTGGCCTGTGCATAGCTTAGTCCAATATAGCACCAGTGGTGTACAGGTGGGAGAACTGTTGGAATCAATGGATGGCTGGAGACTAATTGTGGGTGAAGAGTGAGTAGATGATGACATGCTATTTACATGTTTTTGGTTTTATATTTCTGAAATGAGGTTGCATTCTCAGAGCTACATGAATCCCAGGTGGCTGTTCTAGGGCATTTGGAATTCTTTCTGTGCTTTTGTGTATCTTGTTCATTGGGAGCGAGGAAATGTGGCTGGGGAATGAGTTTTTTATTCTCCATCAATTATGGCTCAAGGGCAAGTGCTGTGAATAAGAGATGGCCCTTATGATTCAATGTCATCAATAGCTCCTTATTTGGAAGTGTTACAGCATGATGTGTGGAAAGAGCATGTGTTTTAGACTTAGATAATTATATGTTTAAATCCCTTATCCACCACTTTGCTAGCAGAGGAACTGAGCCCTGGAAAAGTTATTCAACTTCTCTTAATCTCAGAGATTATAATGCCTGCCTTGCAGGGTACAGGAGAAGATAATTTGCGGTAAGGGAAGTGTCAGCGCAAGGACCAGGCTATAGTAGTTCCCCAATTTTCCACTGCTACTGATAACACATAATAAATCACATGACCTAGTGTGTAAAAGCATGGCCTCTTGATTATTTGCTATTGACTGAAGCTGATGAGTGATAAAATGGGCATTATGGATATACCTAGGAGTGCAGTATGAGGGTCCCTCTTGTTTTCAGCTTAGCATTCTTTCACATGTGACTGGAAGCGCAGAGCTGTGTGAGGCAGTGTTGTACAGTAGGTAGGGGAACCTATCTCTGTTCTAATCCTCAGTTTGCTTGTTCCCAACTCTGGCTTTGGGGGAAGTTTTTCCATCTCAAATAAAAACTTTCCTCCTTCTCTGTAAAATAAAGATATCTAAACTAATTAAGTGTGATAATACATCACCAGCTGCAGCATCTAATTGATACTGTATACTAGTGTCTTAGTATAAGTAGATTGTCTTTATCTTCTTGTTTAGGGTTTGTCCTTGGCAAGATTTGCAATAGACACGTTTGCCTTTGACTTGGTCTCCTTTCTCCCCTTCACTTTTTCTTGCAGAGTATTGAAAGTCTCTGAGACAGATAGAAACAGTCCATTCACATTAAGGTGAGGGTGATTTCTTACTTTGCTGTCTCTTTCCATTCGGCACACAGAGTGTGAACCCTGTCTCCATTACTATTGAAGGGGTATTATACAGTTTGTGATCACCCAAACAGTGACAGTGTATCAGGGTCAGGTGTGAGAGGGACCTTTGGCCAATTTGAGCCAATATTGGGCCTGTGGATAGGTCAGGCCCAAATTGGGATTAGACTGGAGTCAGCCACACACATGAGGTGACAATAATCCAGGGCCATTGTGAGACGACACATCAACCTGCTCTGAAGTTGGCATAAGACAGACCTGGAACGATAGGCCAGAAGGAGGTAATGAAGCAACGGTTGATAGGATCTATGAATTTTATCAGGCGTATTCTATTATTAGAATTACATTATTTGGTGGCACCTGGGTGGCTCAGTGGGTTAATGCCTCTGCTTTTGGCTCAGGTCATGATCTCAGGGTCCTGGGATCGAGGCCCGCATCGGGCTCCCTGCTCAGTGGGGAGCCTGCTTCCCCCTCTCTCTCTGCCTGCCTCTCTGCCTCCTTGTGATCTCTCTCCCTCTGTGAAATAAATAAAATCTTTTAAAAAAAATTACATTATTTGAGAAGTCTATCGTTTTTTTACCTGAAGCTCTTGGGGACAACTGTGTTATGAAATTTAAAACTGTTCAGATTTTAAAAAGATGCTACAGTATTACTTGTAGTGCCTATTATACAAAACCCCCAGTGAGGTCTGGGGCAGCACCCCATTATCAAACACACTATTACTTTCTCAACAGAGTAGATACATATTCACAATAATCAGAGTAAATAAAGATTAAAAATAGCCTTATGTCAGCCCAGAACAGGTCTTTCCACTAAATGAGATCAAGTCAGGCTATATTTTGACATCAAATGAATTAGGAAAATACTTCTGGTTTTCAGAAGTTTTTGTGTTATGACATTGCTAATAATGGATGGTGAACCTGAATCAGAATGTAGACAGATAGAAAATCATGGTTAAATATGAGTCAAGGTAACAAAATTCCTCACATCCTGTTATCCTTGTAGCCGAGTCCATCTATCTGTCCAGTCAGTAAATATTTATCGAGTGATAGAAACAGTATGGCAGGTGGTGGATAAGAGTGAATAAGATGGACAAAATCCCTACTTCTGTGCCTGTTCTCCCTTATGCCCAGGCACATGGATGCTTCTCTTCCTCTTTCTTTTCCTTTCTCTTAGATGAAGGAACTGATATCTTCATTTGCTTGCACCCTTTCTGTGAGATTTCCTGGGCTTATCCAGGAAGAAAAAGTAGTTCCTTCCTCTATGAGTCTCTGGTACTTGGTAAATATCTTTATTGTAGCATGTAGCATAGTATGATATATTCCTTTCTCATATGCTCACCAGTTAAAATGTGAGCACTTGAGAAAAGGCGATTTCAGAGCCTGGATGCCTGATCCAGGGCCCTGCACATAGTAGGTCCTCAGCAGATATTTGGTATATAAACACCTGTTCCTCTGGATGATTGAAACACCTTCATATCTCAATTTTATTGAATTATACAGGGGAGAAAAAGAGAATATAGCCACTCCTCCTTTTTTTCTGTCTCTCTGATTGATTGGCTATTTTTTCTTCCTAATTGTCAAGTTAGAACCAAGTGACAAAACTTATTTTTATCATTACTCACCACCAGCAGTGAATCACCAATAGTGATGATAATTTTATCTCTTTCTACTGTCTTAGTTCTACAACATTATTACCCTTTTGCACTATCAGATATTAAAATCATATTAATAATCAGGAACTATATTAAACTGTCTAAAAGTTAAATAATATAGTAGCACATTTGAAGGTTAGTGGCACCCTTTGGGTGTAATTCACCAAGAGCAAACTTAGCCCTTGCTTCTCTGGAGATACAACAGAGTATTGTTTTCCAGGAGATTAATTACCCTTATGATATCTTGGAATATGCAATAAAATCAATGTCATTTGGCTGACTAGGCTTTTTAAGTTACAAATTAGATGCTAAGATGATGGAATTACTTACCTGAGGCCGAGTATAAGGACTGCTTACTTTGGAGGGAGTATCTTGCTTTCCACACTTCCCTATTGTTTTCTTTGATGTGGTTAGGAGTAAGAGTCTGGAAGGAGCTCAGATGCTAAGTCTTGAGGTCTTACCTGTATCTGACTGGCTGGTCGTCTTTCAGCACTTAACCTGGATAGGACTTGATTTTTCTACTTATAGTGGAAGAGAAATGTCTTTCCTCCCTTTTCTCTTCTGATAATATTGTGAAATTATATGTGGTTCTTTCCTGCGAATTTCTTTTCAACTCTTGAAAGGATAGATATGTCCATTCAGATGTAGAGTGGAGCAAATTTGGAGTCTGCTCTGATGCTCACTGGTTACGCTGTATTAGGGGAGAGTCTTGATTTTTCCTTTCCCAGTTTAGTTGACATTAATAAAGGAATAACATTTTTTATCCTCTATTTTGAGGGACTGTTATAATGCACAACTGTCTGCAAAAACTCTTTGTAAAATCATTTACTAAGTAATTAGTAGCTATATTTTTTTTACAGATAATGAAAATGTGGATTTACTCATATCACTGCTGTTCATGCTTTCACACTAATAGACTCATAGACTGAGTCTGTGTTGACTGGTAGAAGTTGACTTTTTCACAAGTGGGGTGACTCTCTGAGTGACCTTCAAACCTGAAAACGACCTGAAGACCACCTGGCCCCTGTGAGAATTCAGATGGGCTTTAAGGGCTTAGGATACCCCAGTCACACATCTACTTGAACAAAGACCTGGTTAGCACACTTTCTGGGACTGCTTCCTGTAGCATAAATTATAATACAAGACACTGGGAATTGATGATCTAACCTTGCTCTTTTTGAGCTCAGAAGAGATTTTCCCATTAGGAGGCAGGGGCAGAATTGGCCTATGAGTCTCAGGAAGGAACTAAAGTTCTGAGAATTTGAAGTTAGAATAATGGGTTAACTCAGTAAAAAAGTAAATAAATATTTTTGGCATCGAGTAAAGCCAGAAGAAATAAATAAAGAAAAAATTTTGGAGGAGAATTAAAAGATTCTTTCCAAAGGTTTAATACTGTAAATGCTTAAAATCATCTTGACTCTCTCCCTAAATCCCTGACTTACAGAGTTTGATAAATTATTGTGCATTGTGTCAGAGAGGAGCCTCTTTGTCTGTCAAGATCAAGGTGGATTAGCTGAAATCTTCTGTGGTTTGCAGAAGCCCAACACTTCAAAATGTTGGAGAATCTGGAGGATGGAGTTCTGTTTTTAGGATTTTCTCTACCTATTGTCTCTTTCACACAGGCTGTTCTGTGCTGCCTTATTTCCCTGAAAGAAACTGTTTATGAACCTGGACCTTATCAAAGATTTGGAGTTCCTTTTGCATATTTTATAGGCTCTACTGGAATATGCTGTATCCACTAGGCTAAGACTGGGAATCCCTAACTCTACCCATGATTGGCTCAAGAAAAAACAAAACAAAACAAAACACCTCTTTTGTTATTTAGTGAAACAAAAGTAACAGGAAATAAGAGTGTGTCAATGGAAAAATTGCTTGGGATTTAGAAGATGGAAGTGGAAACCACTGCTCTCAGAAGGTTGTGTTGTGGTCACACAGTGACAGATAGATAAAGGCGTGCCCTGTGCATCCCAGCTTGTCTTTCTAACTGTTGGCTCTGTTGGTAACTGTGGCCCCTGGCCCATCACCAGGCCACTGTCTGTGGGCCCACTGAGGGACCAAGGGCTTCCCCCAGAAGTGGTAGTGTTCACAGAGGTCTACACAAACTCCATCTTTGTGGTCCCTCCTCGGGGGCCCCACGTTTGCTCTCACTTATCCATCCATGTCAGGACTTCAGACAGACTAGTTTATTAAGGTTTCTCTAAATTTCTACTCATGTATTCTAGCCAGTCACTCTCTCAGCTTCTGTCACAATTGTCTAAAATCGAATTCCTGTGCTAAATCTTCATTCTTGTATTCTTTAGAGTATCTTGACTGATACACAGACTTTACTCTAATCTTGGCTTTTCTCTCTCCCCAACCTCACTCATCTGTCACTTCTCTCTCATCTTCTACTCCTCGTCTGGAGCATCAAATACAATGTTTCCTTTTTGTTATGCCTAAAGAGATTGTTGTACCATACCTTCAGGGACTCTATTTTTACTCCAAACTCGTATCAAAGTATTGCTAGAATTCAATTAATTCCCTTCTTTAGAGGAATATGAGCATTAAATATTTCTATTTCAGCATTTTACCTGTGGTTCCATGTATTTGGGGACATGCCAGCCCTTATGATTTTTCTCCATTTGTTTGCCTACAGATATTCCCATTAGATTAGCATACAAGTCATTTCATAAGACTTATATGGTAGGTCGAAAATGGCCCCCTAAAGATATGCTCAGATTCTATTCCCTTGAACCTGTAAATGCTACTGCATTTGGGGGTAAAAAAAGGTCATTACAGCTTAAGTGGAGGATATTGAGGTGAGGAGATCATCCTGGATTATTCAGATGGGCCTTAAATATTGTCCTATATATCCTCATAAGAGGGAACGGAATGAAATTAGGCCACCATAAGAAGAGGAGGCCATGTGACAACTGAGTCCAGATTGGAGTGATGCAGACACAGGACCAGGAATGCCAGCAACCACCAGAATCTGGAAGAAGCAAGGAACAGACAGATTCTCCCCTAGGGCCTCAAAAGGGAATATGGCCCTGCTACACCTTGATTTTTGTTCAGTGAACTGATTTCCAACTGCTGGCTTCCAGAATTATGGGAAAATAAAATTATGCTGTTTTAAGGCACCAAATTTATAGTAATTTGTTACAAAAGCCATAAGAAACTCACCTGCTGTAGTGTTGTTTTCTGTGAGTCAACTGCTTGCAAATCCTAGAGCCCATCCTGCTCACCCGGGCCTCTGTGCTCTCACATACGTAAGCAGTTCTTCTCCCCAGAGGGCTGCTTCCTTCAAGCTTGTTCATTTGTATAACTTTTGTCTTTCCTTAACAATTCAGCTGAGATACTGCTGTCTTGGTGAAATCTTCACTGAATTTCGATTTGGCTTAGGTACTCCTCCTTTGCTTTTCAAGGCCACCTGTATTTCTCTGTTAGACACCTCATCATACTCTACTGTAATTATGATAGTTGACCTTTTCAGTCATCCCCATTGAAAGCCCTTGAAGGCAGGAACTATGTTCTCTACAGTTCTAAAATCTAGCATTAGGCCTAGAATACATTAAAAACACAGTAAATATGAGCTGAAAGAAAGAATATAAGAATAAATGAGACTGTATAGAGTGAAGGAAGTAACTCATATTGAATTTTTTGCTACTTGTAAATTGCTTCAGGAAAAAAGATTTGCTAGAGTCATGTATACTGTGAAGTTAAGGGATTTTTTTTTTTTGAGATTGTAATCATCTCTGCTTAACCAAATCGTTCATTCACATGGATTATGAGAGATGACTGAGAATGAGCTTGCTTCAAGGATTGATTCACTCTTCAGTGTATTATTCCATTTACCAAACATGCAGTGTACGTTTAATGTGTGAAAGGCACTGCAGGCAAAAAAAAAAAAAAGAAAAAAAAGAGAGAGAGAGAATGAAAAAATGATTCTTATCACCCAGTTTATATGGTAAGGAAATACAGTATTTAGGTAACTATGATAAAATGCTATATGTTACAAGTGATATACTAGTTTATTAAAAAGGGAAACTTTTTGTAAAGGAAATAGTTTTATAGCTGGGTTTTGAAGAATGGACTGATAGAGAGCTAGAAACCAACCAGTCGGCAAAACACACATATAAGGGCATGCAGATGAATAAAGCCAAACATTTTCAGGAAATGGCAAGTAGCACAGTCTTCTGGATTGTATAATTCAGAATAGGAGACTGGGGACAATACTGGAAAGATGGCTCAGGTCAGATTGTGGGAGACATCGAATGTTAAATTAAGCAATTTGGGTTTTATTCCATAAGATTATAGGACTTATCAAAAGCCTTTGGTGAAAGAAGCAACATTAGCAGAATCACATTTTAAGGGCCTTTGATCTACTAGAAGGGACAAAAACTGTGTCAGAGTGGTGGAAATGGGAGGCTAGGAGGTCTCTAAAGAGATCTTTACAGAGAAGTATAGCTAAAAGGATAAATGAACAGAAAGGATGGGGGCTGAGGGAAAGGAATGGAGAGAAGTTACAGGATTTGGTGCTTTGACAGTGAGCATGAAGGAGATGCTGAAGCAGAGATAAACCTGCTATTTTGATTCTATGAGATTGGTGATTATTCAAGTCTTCAGGAGAAATAAGGAAACAAAAGATAAAGATGAGTATAAAAGATAATGATTGTATACAAGATTGATAAAGATTGGTGATTATTCAACAAGTCCTCAGGAGAAATCAGGAAACAAAAGATAAACATGAGTATAAAAGATAATGATTGTGTACAAGATTGATGAAAGATCAATCAAACCCAATAAAATTCAGTGCAGTAGACCAGAAATGACAATTAGCCCACAGTTGCAGAATCATATATTGACCAGCCTTCTCATGCTATTTTCCAGGGGATCCCTGACTGAACTCTGTATTGTAGCAAGAGAATAGCACTGTATCGTAATACTCATCCCTCTTGACTGGGAAGCCTAAAAACCAGGCTTAGTGTCTTCCCAGCTGTGTTACAAAGAAGCATTGGTTGTGGCCATTCTATTTACCGCTATTAGTGGCTCCTTCACTGGGGAATAACACAGTTTTAAAGTCCAGGATGGATCCTTTGCAAATGCAGAACAACTTCACCATCTATTCATCTTGGGTTTGCCATGGAAATCCTCTTTTGACTCAGCCTGGTCCCCCTTGGTGCATGAAGTTTTAGATCATCCCTCTTGACATTAACTGGAGCAACTTCCCAAATATTCCACTGGCTCACACTTAGTTAACTGCCCTGTGCATTATTTGACTTATGATATGTTATCATTTGGGTCCTCTAGTGCTCTTGGATCAGGGTTGGGTTTTTGCAGTTCCATTGTTTCTTTTCTGGCATTCATCTCTGATTATAATCTCTTTTTGAGTGGTTCTTCTATATTCAGTATTCAGTTTCCAACTGTATTGTGACAATCAACAGAGAAACGAAAGCTAAAAACACGAGGTGACTAAATTGCTTAAGAAGGGAGAGTCAATACATTTATTTTGCATGCTAGCTCTAGCAAAATGGAAGTGGCATTTTGGAGCATTGGGTTGAGAGGCATTTTTATACTCAGTGGAAAAGAGTACCATAACTGATTAGCCATGTGTTTCCTTGTGAACATGAAGACAGAGAGATAACATTTGTGCAGAAACATGCCATCCTTGTCCTAGAGAGCTAAGGGTGAAAGTATGAAAAACCTTGGGAGGTTTTTTTGTTAATAGGTGTGATGGTTACATTGTATGTCAACTTGACTAGGCTGTGGTGTCCAGTTATTTGGTCAAAACCTTGTCCAGATATTGGTGTGAAGGTGGTTCTATAGATGTCATTAACATATGTAATCAGTTAACTTCAAGTAGATTACTATCAATAATGTGAGTAGGTTTCATCCAATCAGTTGAAGACCTGAAAGGCAAAAATTAGGGTCTCTTGAGAAGAAATTTTGTGTTAGAACATAAAAATCCTGCCTGAATTTTCAACCTTACCTACGAATTTCAGACTCAAGACTTACAACGTCAACGCCTTGTCTGAATTTTTAGCTTACTGGCCTACCCTACAGGTTTCATATTTGCCAGTTTCCACAATTGCATGAGCCAATTCCCTTAATGATTTTTATATCTCAAACACAGAAAGAGATATAGTTGGTTCTGTTTCTCTAGAGAGTTCTGACAAATTCAACAGAGGTCCATCCTTAAAGAAGAAATCAGACTGGAGTATGATAAGTCTAATACCAATTATTCCTTTAATGCAATAAATGGTTATACATGCTGCTAGTTTGGAGAACACAAGAAAATTAGCACTTACTGTCTAAGAAGCAGTTACAAGGAATCAAAGTTCTCCTTCAGATCCCTTGAAGCTAAGGTGATACCATGTTATGGGGAAATAGAATTTATTGAGCCAGAGTGGACTCTGGTTCTGCAAAGTACTTTTGGTTATTGTCCATGCATCCTGCACCAGTAACACTGGTGATAAAGTTCAGAGGTGTTGATTAGATGAAATATGACAGATGGCAGACTTTCTTTCCCTTCACATAATGCATTCCAAAGGACTTATATGCCACTTGGATTTCCCTGCAAAGTTTTCCAGTTTCTGTTACTCAGTCATATTGTTTCCATGTGACCTGCAACAGCTGTTTTTTCACCAATTACACCATTTCTTCCTGATAAATTAAAAACAGTTCTATTTAAATGGTATAATGAAACCATCAATCTATGTTACTGAGGCAGAACTGTAATGTCATTAGTTATCGATACCACAAGGCAGAGCTCTGTTAGGATGAGTGTAGGATGGGCGGCTGGCTGTATGATTCACATAAGGCACGTGGTCATTGTTGGAGATACATAAATGATTCATTTGGTTGTTTTCCCAAGGGACATTTGTTAGGTTCATATGGTCCATCGGAGCAGTATAATATCATTTTATTTTTATTTTTTTTGGATTAATAATATCACTTTTAAATACAACACAGCAGTTGTCAATCCTACCAGTGAAGCCTACAAAGCCAGAACAGGTTATTTTCCTTGGATAGTCTTAGTAATAAATAATTTTCAGGGAAAGAACAATTGATTTGAGGGATGAATAGAAATTACGGAAGTATAATGAGGACTCCTAGTTTGGATAACAATTTTTCCCCCAAGGAAACTGCAATAGTGAGAGCTACTTGATAACTGACATTATCTCTGTTTATTTATTTTGGCATTTTATCTTTTCTCTCCACTGTTCATGGAAAGTAGTCAGTAATTGCTCGCAGAACGTATGCCTTTAGGATTTGGAGTAATTGTATTAGGCAGTCCCATTTCATCTTCCATAGGACTGTATTAAAATGAATCACCAGTAATACAAACACTACTTGTAAATACTTGTATACTCATTCCTTTTAATAGGTCAAAAATAGAGGCATCAAAAGTATAAATGTGAAAAAAAAAGAAGTGAAAAATCTATTAGCCCACAAAGATCAGGTCACCATGTTGCCTGGACTATGTAGCAAATGCCTAGTGTTATGAACACTTGCTTCTTTTTCTTCCTTAGACTCATAGTAACAGTGTTAACATGTCAACATAAGTGAGATTTTTTTAATGTATACATATAATACCATGTGCTTATTTGTTTAGTAATTATAAAAGTGTTTTGCACTGAAAACAACATCTAGTTTAACCAGAAGAGGAATTTATAAAAGGTTACTGGTAACTTAGGACTTTCCAGGAGGGCATGAGAACTAGATTTCTGAATCACCTGTCCAGGGACAATTCTTAGTCCCACTAAAAGACCTTGAGCAGGGAAAAATGTCACCCTATCACCACTGAGCCTACAATGCTCTACAATTGGATGCCAAGAGCTCTGCCACTGGTACCTGCAAGGAACCAGGTTTGTCTGTCACCACAATTGCCAGAATATCAATTCCTCCATCCTTGGAAGTGTCTGTCTATCACATCCTTCAGAACCCAGTTGTGGGCGCCTGGGTGGCTCAGTGGGTTAAAGCCTCTGCTTTCGGCTCAGGTCATGATCTCAGGGTCCTGGGATCGAGGCCCGCATCGGGCTCCCTGCTCAGCGGGGAGCCTGCTTCCCCCTCTCTCTCTCTCTCTGCCTGTCTCTCTGCCTCCTTGTGATCTCTCTCCCTCTGTGAAATAAATAAATAAAATCTTTAAAAAAAAAAAAAAAGAACCCAGTTGTGCTCAGGTGTGTACGAGTGGCAGAATCCTTGTCATGTATCTGTACCCTAGTAGCAGAAATGTCTGGTGATGCAAGTTGTCTAGCTGTAGCTTGGAATGGCAAGATTCCTAAAAGGAGAAAATGACCAGAATATAGGGAAGGTATGCAAGGCATGGTTGTAGATGCATAAATGATGCATGTTCACTGCACAGAGGCAATCCAGATGGATGATTTGTACACACTATTAGAGGCTGATGGGCTGTTGAAATGTTTGAAATATTTTCAAATAAAAGGGAACATTCACTAATCTATAAATCATGGCCTCATCAAGCTGTTCATAGTCCTCCCAGATGAGTGCAAGTGTGGATTTTTATTGTAATGAATATGGGACAAAAATGACCAAATCAATAAGAAATTTCTGATAATGCATGATCCAAGAGATACATGTAGACATTGTCTGACTTTTAGTGACATTTTCTTTGTGAAGGAATTTATAAACTCTAAAGAATAATAGCTGAATATAGGACATTGGTTTGGAAGGGATTAATTTATTAAGGAGTTTGAAAAGAACTTTATCTCTATGACTTAGAAAGACTTCCAAGGGCAAGGCCAGGATGACCAGTTGTTGATCTTGGATATATTTTATAGAGAGAAGAGTTCAATTTCTAATAGTGAGATCTACTGAAGAAAACAGATTTATCCCCAGAGATGTTTCAGGGTGTACCATGAAGTCTACAGAAGAATATGTTATAGGAAAGAATATCTTTGTTGCAAGTTTCTCTATTTGAAAGAGATTCAAAGTTCAGTTCTATAGGATTGCTTGGAGGCAAAGAGATCAGCAAAATCAGAGTACTTTATTCTAATTTATGCTAATTTCTTCCATAACCTCAACGTTATGCTAATTTTCTTCCATATAACCTTGTAGACATTTTTCCTATTTCCTGGGAAAGTTTGAAATATTAAACAATGTTTTTTGGGGGTTTTTTCCCCCCTTCTGATAATTCCATCCTTCTGAACTTTCTTCTTATTCAAACAGCTAGGGCATCCTGGGCCATTGTCTCAGGAGAAGGATGTAGCAAGCCAGAAAGAAAAAAAAAATAACCTGCCAGTCTCTTCTTGGCATTGGTTTACAGCCTAAAGCACTTAAGAGAATTGAGAGGGCTCCAAGCCCAGAAAAAATATTTGGAGAAACATAATGAGACAGAGGAATAGTGTTCCACCTCCCCTGCTGACTCTGCACATTCCACAGCCCCATCCCTTCTATTATGGTGACCATCTTTTCTAGAGCAGAAATTTTTCTAGGATAGAAACTACACTGAACTCTAGGAAGCAGCAGTATGCCCAGAAATGGCTGCTTGTTGAGTCAAACCCAATGAGGTCTTTCCAGAGCCTCAGAGAGTGCCTCAGAGTGAACTAGAAGCTGAATCATTCCTCTAACACCAAGCATTGCACAAAAGCAGCAAAGACTGTACCTGTAGGGTTCATGTAAATGGAAGTGAGGCATACCTCCGTAAGCTACCTGTGTGGACCTATGACCAAAGACAAAGCAGGATGATGGATTTACCAATCAATGCCTACATGGAGAAATGGCATTAAGGAACAGAATCTCCACTTGGACTCATACAGTCTATATAAACCCTATCTGGAACTTAGAAGTTTCTCCAGGGAGAAAAAAATTGAAACATCAAGTTGGCTGAGGATTTCAGGATATATACAGATCTTGAAAGATAAATTATGTTAATGTAGAAAAAAGGAGGATTTCTTTTGTATGCCTGGACTGTGAACTGGGATACCACCTACACAGAGAAGTGGGAGAAAGAGTTTTGTTGCTTGTTTTTTTATTAGAATGAATTAAAATGCAATTATTTTGTTGAACACAAATGTATTTACCTGTCATTTATAGAATTAAGGACTCTACCTGGATAATGCCATATGCTTTTTCTTTATTCTTTATATTTTACTGGGGGATATATGATTTTGTAATATTTATATGAATGGGAGCATACTCAAAAGAAAGTGTTTTTTTTTTAAACAAGATAATTATATTAGAAAACTCCCAAAACTTTTACATACAGGTTTCCCCTCTCCCCAGCTATTTTGGGGTATAATTGACAAAATGTTCTCTTTTTTTTTAGTGTATAATGTATTATTTGCCCCAGGAGTACAGGTCTGTGAATCATTAGGCTTATACCTTTCATAGCACTCACCATAGCACAAACCCTCCCCAATGTCCATAATCCAGCCACCCTATCCCTACGCCCCTCTCCCCCCAGTAATCCTCAGTTTGTTTTGTGAGATTAAGAGTCTCTCATGGTTTGTTTCCTGACAGGAAGGTGTTCTTTATAACTAACTACTCATTGACTAACATTTTAGGATCTCTTACTTGTCTAGCACCATTACTGGCCTATTATTTTATACTTTATTTGAATAATATCATTATACCTGGGTCTAATAATTTCTTTTTGAATGTGAACAGGGAAAAGTAATAAATACTGTCACATTTTCCAGTGGAAAATTGTAGACTTTGAAGATATCAATGTATTAAACTATTTATGTATTTTAGAGCTTAATTTGAATAAAACCAATGAACAAGGTACAGCATGTTTTTCATTTCGCACTAATTTTGATTATTCTTAATCCAGAAGAGGCTACTGGAGTTGGACGAATACTTCTTTTGTTCACATGGTGCCTTTTTATCCCAGCTCAGGAGTCTTTCCGGGACTCAATCATAATTCTGTCTCTTGTTCTTTGGAAATGTAGAGAAGTTTTACATAATCTTTCTCTCTTCTTTCTGCCTTTTCTCTTCCTTGCTTTCTCTCCCTCTTTTAGGGAGAGAAAAGTCTCTTTTTATTTCAGTTTTCTTGCCACAAAAACAAACAAGAAACTCTTCAATTTCCTTTTTATAACTTGCTCGGGGAAAAGCCATTTTTAATTTGAAAATTCTCTACTCTTTATGATCCTACCTTTCTCTAATTCCATGATATCACTGACTGCATAAAATACTGAGATCTAGGATCATGGAGCAATTTTCCATCTTTCCATAGAAGTAATTTGGTCTAATTTTCCTTCTCTTTTTAATTTTATCAGTAGATTTTATAGATATCAGTTGAGTTAATGAATGAGGTTATATGTATGAATTAATGATTGAGTTTCTATGAAAAACCAATTTCTCTACTGAAGTTTGAGCTCCAACTCCTTATCTACTTTTACAAGTTCCTTCCAACCCTGTCTCCTTTAACATGTGAAAAGAAGCTTTATGTTTCCATCCAGGTTAACTCTGCTTTAAAAAAATACACTTAAATACTTTTTTCATGTTTCTTATATTCATGGAAGGCCCAGTATCTGTAAGCGACTGCGTTATGTCATGTCTGAGATACAAAGATAAACAAGATCCCTCCCCTCAAGGAGTCTGCATTCTTGAAGAAAAGATAAGACTTACGCTCATGTAATGATAATAAAAGTGGCAAGCGATCAATTCCACAAGAGAGGCGCAGATAAATTGCTATGGGTATGACAGGCTATGGAGATTACAGAACATAGCAAGGTTTTAAGAATAGATATAAAGAGTTCCCTTCAAAATGTAAATACCATATAACAGTGTGTATATTTGTTCAGTGTACCTCTTGAATGTATCTGACTACATTATCATTATTTTTTGCTCTAGTTTTCAAAGATAGTCTTCTGCTTTCTTTGATACGAAGTTTGTGTTTTCATTTGGGAAAGGCTCTGCCATATTTGCCTATGGCATGACGCCTGGAGATATTACTGCACTCTGTCTGGGGGTGGGGGATCTGATCCCCACCGGAACACAGAATGCTGTAATAAAAGAGGGTGTTTTATGTGCAAGATATTCATTAAGGTTGATTAGGACAGGTGGGCAGTGACTTTTTACTGTATTGAACCACAAATCTCTTTTCCAAGTGCAACCACCTCACGAGGCAACTTTTATACCTGGTTGTAAGATTTTCTTTCCTGATGTTCACCAAAATTTTAGTTTCTATTTGCTTGTTCGATTGGAGGAATTAGAACAACTGTTGGCATTTAGAAATCCATGGCACAGAAGGGTATTTGAAACATTCAGAAAGAAAGGCATTTCTAGCATGAGGTAGATGGGATGATTTGTTGTTAATAGGCCATGTGTTCTTGGCTGGCCTAAGTCCGAGTATGCTGACTCATTTTGGTTTATACTGGAAAGGAATTTCTTCTCAAGCAAAAGAGACAAAATATGGGGTGGGGGGGGGTGCACTGGGACTAAAACTAAAGTTTGATTTCTAAGACTTGTGCTTATAGTAGTTAAGGTGATGTCTATTGCCCAGAAGCAAAACTTTGCTCACATCAGCTAAATTAAGAACAGAAATTTATTTGCTTATGTAATTGAGGAGGCCAGAGTTCAAACTTGCTCAGATCTTGATCTAGGGGCTCAGAAATTACCATCAGTTCTTGGGATTTTCATTATATCTCCTCATAACTGCCCTTGTGTTAGTTTCTTCTGTGCATGCTCAATATGGTGGCCTCAGATCTAACAGTGAAGGGAAAACTCTTCAACTTTTGGGTACAGAATGGCTGTAAGTGCACTGGTTGTTTACCCTCATGATAGAGATGCACTCTGGTTAGACTCACGTGGGTCATATGTCCACTGTTTCTGAACCAATCACAGTAGCAAGGAATTCCTTTTGCTGATTGGCCAGGACTGGCTGATGTGCTCCTCATCTGGAAACAGGAGTGATAAGAATGGAGAAAGGTTAGTGAGTTCTCTGAAAAATAAATGTTCACTATAGTCTTGTAAAAGTGTTGCTACTTTTTATTCCAGATCAGATGCTTGCCAATAGCAAAGAGGTCTAAGGACCTATATACACAAGAGTTATTGTGTATATATATGCAAGCCTAGAGTATGTAGGTATGTTTGTGTGTGTGCCTATATGGATACAAAGAGGGAAGAGAGAAATATGCATACATATTTGATAGGAAAATTCCAAACAAATATATTTTAATATATTTAATATATTTATTTATTTGTATATATATATAGCAAAAAATAATAATGTAGTCAGATACATTCAAGAGGTACACTGAACAATATATATATATAAATATAAACATAAACATAAATATAAAATATAAATATATAAATATAAACACACACACACACACACACACACACACACACATATATATATATATATATATGTATGTATATTTCCCCTAAATGACTCAAATAATAATTCGGTAATACTAAATAGTAACTGACTACAAATAGTTTAGTGATGCTAAATGCTAAGTAGTGGTACCAAACTATATACAGATCTTCTTTGAGCTAATGATGGGGTTATATCTCATCGTAAGTTGAAAATTCATTTAATACACCTAACCTACCAGACACCATAGCTTAGCTTGGCCTACTTTACATGTACTCAGAGTATTTATATTAGCCCACAGTCAAGCAGAATCCTCTAACACAAAGCCTATTTTATAATAAAGTGTTGACTATCTTATTTAATATATTAAATACTCTACTGAAAGTGAAAAACAGAGTGGTTATTTGGGTACAGAATGGCTGTAAGTACATTGGTTGTTTACCCTCACGACTGAGTGGCTGATAGGGAGCTACCACTTGTTGCCAGTGCCCAGCATCACAGGAAAGGATCCTACCACTTACTGCAAACCCAGGAAAAGATCAAAATTCAGAATTTGGAGTATGCTTTCTGCTGACTGCATATCGCTTTAATACCATTATAAAGGTGAAAATTCATAAGTTGAGCCATTTTAAGTCGGGGACCATCTGTGTGTGTGTGTTATGTATATGTATATATATATATATATATACACACACATATATATACACATATATATATGCATACATATATGAAAACATTGTCATTCACATGTAATTTAAATTTTGTCTTTTTTATCAGAATTTTCTAGTTTCTATAATCATCTGTTGTAACTAAAATAATGACTGGGTATTTTAGAACTTTTAAACCAAATAACAGTTTACTAGACTATTATTTGAAGTAAATCATTATTTTCTCAATTGATTTGCATGTATAAAACCAATCTAAACCCGATAATGCATCTTGATCACACTGGGAGTCACTGAATGGCAGGTATGCCATGTTTAATTGTAGTCATCCCCTCTGAACCCTCCTGGCCACCCTATTAGCAGGAGGAAAATGATCTCCCCTTTTTTCCTCTATGAATTCTTTCCAGTAACTAGTGTTACTTTTTGGGCTTTACTATGTATCTATATGTTTTTTCCTGTCCTTTAATAAATAGCAATAACAAACCCAAAAATGGTGTAATAACAATGAGAGTAGTAGCACAGCAGCTACTATATATTGAGCAGGCTCTATATTTTAGGTACAGAACTAAGTGTTTTGTAGGTTTTTCTAATTTGATCCATTCAACAACTCTAGCATTCATTTAATACTTAAGAGATGTTTATTGAGCAAATTCCATCTTGTAACAAATGACCTACAAGGTAGATATTTTATTACAAAGCCGAATTGGTCAAAATGGGAAGTTACTAAGTAACGGAGGGTGGTCCATTCCAAGAACAAGATGGGTTCAGGAAATAAGAATGGTGGAGACCCACCCCCAACTGCTGGTAGCCCCTTAGAGGTCAGTAGCTGGAATTCTGATTGAGAGTGGGTGTTCGTGGTTAGGGGCCAAAAACTTAGTTCCATGCCAGACTTTGTCCATAGGGGATATAAAGAGGAATTGGTATTTGCTTCTGAGAGCAAGGTCATGCCGTCTTTTAGCTAAAGCTTTGATCTGAGTTCTGAGCCTTTTTGTAACGTGGGTTTCTGTGTATTTTGTAGATTATGCTACTTGCTTTATATTTAAGAGTGAGAGCCCTGGTGTTTAAGAGACATGAGTTCACAATACAGATCTGCCACTCACTATCCAAGTGACCATGGTGAAATGTCCTAACCCTTCCAAGGTCATTTTCCTTGATTGTAAAATTAGCTTAGGGTAATTATTAATAACATTTGTAAAATGACTGGCAGAGTGCTGTATAGAAGCAAAACATACAGTTCAGTGGTAAATTGCAGAGATTGGAGTCTGATTGCTTGATTCAAACACTGGATCCATCTCTTGCTAACTGTGCGACCTTGGAAAATCTACTAAAATTTTCACTGGCTTAGTTACCTCATCTGTAAAATGAGGATAATAAAATAAACTTTTTCTTCCTGAAGTATTATTGTGAGAATTACCTGAGTGCATGGAGTGCTTATAATCGGTCTAGACTCACCATATTCATGTTTATTCTTTTTTTTTCTCTTCTTTGGAAATTTATTTATTTAATTATTTACTTATTTTTATTAACATATAATGTACTATTTGTTTCAGGGGTACAGGTCTGTGCATCATCAGTCTTACACAATTCACAGAACTCACTATAGCACATACCCTCCCCAGTGTCCATCACCCAGCCACCCCAACCCTCCCACCCCGCCTCCTCTCCAGCAACCCTCAATTTGTTTCCTGAGATTAAGTCTCTTATGGTTTGTCCCCCTCCCTGGTCCCATCTTGTTTCATTTTTCCCCCATGACCCCCCATGCTGCCTCTCAAATTTCTTGTATCACAGAGATCATTATTCATGTTTATATTTAATATGTTAGCACTTTTTTGTAGGCTGGTTGAGAGGACTCAAAGAGTGACTGTTGGTTAAAAAGCACTTAGAAGAATGCTTCTAGACACTAAGTGCTGTGTTTTCTATTGAGGTTAAGGAACCATAGTATTAAACAGGTTGACATAAACATTGCAGTCTAACAAGCACACTCCAGGATTCACCCTCATTTCTGTTTTCAAATTAGGGATTTGATAGTTCTTTTAAGATAGTATTGTTTCAGTGATAAGATCCTGCCTAAACACTTTCTTTAGTAACTTCCTTAAGTTTGGTAGTTTATTCCGGGGCATCCCAATCTTCCTATGAAGTATTTATTTCTGCCACCTTGCCTTTCTTTCTTTCTCAGTATTCATCACTGGTTATTCTCCATCTTCCTCTATTTTGTGGGATAAAAGTTGGATGACTTGGGAAATGATAGTCATCAGAATCCCTACCTCCACTGCATTTTGGTAAACAATATTAGTTCAAAACAAAATGTTCTCCTTTGAAAGAGCTTTCTTCTCCTATGAAGGCAGTTTGCATGGTGGTTATGAGTAAGCACTTAAATACCTAACTGCCTTGGCTCAAGTTCTCCTCTACCATTTCATAGCTATGTGACCTTGGATAGCAACTGTGGAGTTGTTCTGAGAATTATGTGAGTTAGTATACCTAAAGAACTTAGAACAAAGCTTGGCACTTAATAAATACTATGTATGTTAAGTCTCTTCATGTGTCAAAAGAAATGAGTTCTGCTTCTTGATATATATAGGGGATCATCTGGGAAACTTGGCTACTTGGGGAGAGCTCCCTGATGATAATAATTCATTATAGAAAATAGTGAGCTGGCATTGTGATGGTATTTGCATATATGCCAAACATCATCATAATAACAGTAGCAAGATGATGATGATTATGCCGCTGCTGCTGCTGCTGCTACTGCTGGATTTCTCAGTGTAACAATGTCCCTTCAAATTCTTTTGAATGTAGGACTCAGGTGAGCAAATGGAGTTCCAGTTCTCATAGGATCAGCTTGAGTCAGATAATTGAATACACAGAAAAGTGAGTTATGAGTTGAACGCCTTACATGCCATCTGCCATTGCATCCATAGAGCTGGGGAGTACTACCTACTCCTTTGCCCCCTCTGGTCTCACCTTGTTCAGGTGTAATTCCTCTTCCTTCTCTGCCTCTTGGCAGATGGTAAAAATCAATAAGAAATACTAGGTGGGAAATGGTTGTGTTCCTTGGAGGAATTTCTGAGATAAGCAGGAGGCCATGAAGTTATTATACGACTAATGAATGCAGTTTTCCCTCACTGCACTCAGATGTGGGCAGTGTTATTGAACCTGGCCTTGGTCAACTGTGGTATTGATTTTCTTTTGTGATTTCAGATTCTCTTCTCAAGTAACGTTAACTAAAGACTTGAAATAGGAAAACCAATTCAAATTAGACAAAGTGTGTACTGAACTTCAGACCTAAACTTTAACTGGTAATTTTTGTTAAAATCTTAGGTTTGACTTTACTCATGCATATGTATTTACCTATTTTTATTTTAATTAATAATTTATTTTTAATTTATTTTTTATTTACATTCAATTAGCTAACATATAGTACATCATTAATTTCAGATACAGAGTTCAATAATTTATCAGTTGCATAGAACACCTAGTGCACATCATATCACGTGACCTCCTCAATGCCCATCACCCAATTACCCCATCCCCTCACCCACCTCCCATTCTGCAACCCTCAGTTTGTTTCCTATAGTTAAGAATCTCTCATGGTTTGTCTCCCTCTCAATTACTTCCCATTCAGTTTTCTCTCCCTTCCCCTATGATCCTTTGCACTCTCTCTTATATTCCACATATGAGTGAAACCATATGATAATTATCTTTCTCTGACTGACTTATGTCACTCAGTATAATACCCTCCAGTTATATCCTCCACAACAATGTGTTAAGTACTCATCCTTTCTGATGGCTGTGTAATATTCCTGTGTGTGTGTTTGTGTGTGTGTGTGTGTGTGTGTGTGTGTTTATCCTTTCATCTGTTGATGGATATCTGGGCTCTTTTCATAGTTCATAGTTTGGCTGTTGTGGATATTGCTGCTATAAACATCCAGGTGCACGTGCCCCTTCAGATCACTACATTTGTATCTTTGTTGTAAATCCTTGTGGTATAATTGCTGGGTTTTAGGATATCTCTATTTTTAACTTCTTGAGGAACCTCCATACTGTTTTCCGGAGTGGTTGTACCAGTTTGCATTCCCACCAGCAGTATAAGAGGGTTCCCCTTTCTCCACATCCACACCAACATTTATTGTTTCCTGTCTTATTAATTTTAGCCATTCTGATGGATGTGAGGTGGTATCTCATTGTGGTTTTGATTTGTATTTCCCTGATGCCAAGTGATGTTGAGCATTTTTTCATGTGTCAGTCATTTGTATGTCTTCTTTGGATAAATGTCCGTTCATGTCTTCTGCCTATTTCTTGACTGGATTACTTGTTTTTTGGGTATTGAGTGTGAGAAGTTCTTTATAGATCTTGGATACTAGCCCTTTATCTGATATGTTATTTGCAAATACCTTTTCTGATTCCATAGGTTGCCTTTTAGTTTTGTTGACTGTTTCCTTTGCTGTGCAGAAGCTTTTTATCTTGATGAAGTCCCAATAGTTCATTTTTGTTTTGTTTCCCTTGCCCTTGGAGATGTGTCTAGCAAGAAGTTGCTGCAGCTGAGGTCAAAGAGGTTACTGCCTATGCTCTCCTCTAGGATTTTGATGGATTCCTGTCTCACATTTAGGTCTTTCATCCATTTTGAGTTTATTTTTGTGTTGTTGTAAGAAAATGATCCAGTTTCATTCTTTTGCATGTGGCTGTCCAAGTTTCCCAGCACCATTTGTTGAAGAGACTGTCCTTTTTCCGTTGGATATTCTTTCCTGCTTTGTCGAAGATTAGTTGGACATAGAGTTGTGGGTCCATTTCTGGGCTCTTTATTCTGTTCCATTGATTTATGTGTCTGTTTTTATGCCAGTACCATACTGTCTTGATGATTACAGCTTTGTAATAGAGGTTGAAGTCTGGAATTGTGATGCCACCAGCTTTGGTTTTCTTTCTTTTCTTTTCTTTTTTTTTTTTAAGACTTTATTTATTTTTGGTTTTCTTTTTTAACATTCCTTTGGGTATTTGGGATCTTTCTGGTTCTGTACAAATTTTAGGATTATTTGTTCCAGCTCTGTGAAAAATGTTGATGGTATTTTGATAGCGATTGCATTGAATGTATAGATTGCTCTGGGCAGCATAGACATTTTCATAATGTTTATTCTTCCAATCCATGAGCGTGGAATGTTTTTCCATTTCTTTTTGCCCTCCTCAATTTCTTTCATAAGTGTTCTGTAGTTTTTTAGAGTACAGATCCTTTATCTTTGGTTAGGTTTATTCCTAGTTATCTTGTGGTTTTTGGTGCAATTATAAATGGGGCTGATTCCTTAATTTCTCTTTCTTCTGTCTCATTTTTAGTGTATAGAAATGCAACTGATTTTTGTGCATTGATTTTATATCCTGCCACATTGCTAAAATTCCTGTATGAGTTCTAGCAATTTTGGGGTGGAGTCTTTTTGGGTTTCCTACATAAAGCATCATGTCATCTGTGAAGAGTGAGAGCTTGACTTCTTTGCCAATTTGAATGCCTTTTATTTCTTTTTGTTGTCTGATCACTGAGGCTAGGACTTCTAGTACTATGTTGAACAACAGTGGTGAGAGTGGGCATCCCTGTCATGTTCCTGACCTCAGGGAAAAGCTATCAGTTTTTTCCCACTGAAAATGATTTTCACTGTGGGCTTTTCATAGATGGCTTTTATGATATTGAGATATGTTCCTTCTATCCCTAAACTGTGGAGGGTTTTAATCAAGAAAGGATGCTGTATTTTGTCAAATGCTCTTTCAGCATCAATAGGATCATATGGTTCTTGTCCTTTCTTTTATTAATGTGATATATCACATTCATTGATTTGCAAATATTGAACCGCCCTTGCAGCCCTGGAATAAATCCTACTTGGTCCTGGTGGAAAATCCTTTTAACGTACTGTTGGATTCTATTGGATAGTATCTTGGTGAGAATTTTTGCATCCATGTTCATCAGGGATATTGGTCTGTAATTTTCCTTTTTGGTGGGGTCTTTGTCTTGTTTTGGGACCAAGGTAAGGTTGGCCTTATAGAAAGATTTTGGAAGTTTTCTTTCCATTTCTATTTTTTGAAACAGGTTCAGAAGAATAGGTATTAATTCTTCTTTAAATGGTTGGTAGAATTTCCCTGGGAGACCATCCAGCCCTGGACTTTTGTTTATTGGGAGAGTTTGATTACTGCTTCAATTTCCTTGGTCTGTTCAAGTTTTCTATTTCTTCCTGGTCCAGTTTTGGTAATTTATAAGTGTCTAGGATTGCATACTTTTCTTCCAGATTGTCTAATTTGTTGGCATATAGTTGCTCATGATATGTTCTTAAAATTATATTCCTTTGGTGTTGGTCATGATGTCTCCTCTTTCATTCATGATTTTGTTAATTTGGGTCCTTTCTCTTTTCTTTTTGGTAAGTCTGGCTAGAGTTTTATCAGTCTTAATAATTTTATCCAAGAACCACCGTCTAGTTCCGTTGATCTGTCCTACTGTTCTTTTGGTTTCTATTTAATTGATTTCTGCTCTAATATTTATTCATTCTCTTCTCCTGCTGAGTTTAGGATCCATTTGCTCTTCTTTCTCCAGCTCCTTTAGGTATAAGGTTAGCTTGTATATTTGAGACTACTTTCTTGAAAAAGGCTTCTATTGCTATGTACTTCCCTCTTAGGACTGCCTTTGCTGCCTCCCAAAGGTTTTGAACAGTTGTGTTTTCATTTTCATTTGTTACCGTGATTTTTTTAAAAATTCCTCTTTAATTTCCTGGTTGATCCATTCATTCTCTAGTAGGATGCTCTTTAACCTCCATGTATTTGAGTTCTTTCCAAATTTCCTCTTGTGATTGAGTTCAAGTTTCAAAGCATTGTGGTCTGAAAATATGTGGAGAATGCTCCCATTCTTTTGATACTGGTTGAGACCTGATTTGTGATCTATTCCGGAGAATGTTCCATGTGCACTCAAGAAGAATGTGTATTCTATTGCTTTAGGATGGAATGCTGTGTATATATCTTGAAGTCCATCTGGTCCAGTGTGTCATTCAAAGCCCTTGTTTCAGTATTGATCTTCTGCTTAGATGATCTGTCTATTGCTGTGAGTGGGGTGTTAAAGTCCCCTACTATTACTGTATTATTATCAATGTATTTCTTTAATTTTATAATTAATGGTTTATGTAATTGACTGCTCCCAAATTAGGAGCATAAATATTTATTACTGTTAGATCTTGTTGTTGGATAGACATGTTAAGTATGATATAGTGTCCCTCTTTATCCCTTACTATAGTCTTTGGTTTGAAATCTAATTTGTCTGATAAAGGATTATTACCCCAGTTTTTTTTTTTTATGTCCTTTAGCATGATAAATTGTTCTCCACCCCTCACTTTCAGTCTGGAGGTGTCTTTGGGTCCAAAATGAGTCTCTTGTAGACAGCATATTGATGGGTCTTGCCTTTTTATCTATTCTGATACCCTGTTTCTTTTGACTGGAACATTTAGCCCATTTACATTCAGAGTAACTATTGAAAGATATGAATTTAGTGCCATTGTATTACCTGTAAAATCGCTGTTTCTGTGTAATGTCTCTGTTTCTTTCTGGCCTGTGTTACTTTTGGGTTCTTTCTTTGCTTACAGGATTCTCTTTGATACTTCTTGCAGGGCTGGTTTAGTGATCACAAATTCTTTTAGTTTCTCTTTGTCCTGGAAGCTCTTTATCTCTCCTTTCATTCTGAATGACAGCCTTGCTGCATAAAGTATTCTTGGCTGCATGTTTTTCTCTTTGGTATCCTGCATATATCATGCCAGACCTTTCTGGCATTCCAGATCTCTGTGGATAGGCCTGCTGCCAGTCTAATGCTCCCATCCTTGTAGTTTAACGACCTCCTGGTTCAAGCTGCTCTCAAGATTTTCTCTTTATCTCTGAAATTTGCAAGTTTCACTATTGCATGTCAGGGTGTTGATCTATTTTTATTGATCTTGAGGGGGGTTCTCTTGTGCCTCCTGGACTTGAATGCCTATTTCCTTCCCCAGATTAGGGAAGTTCTCAGCTATAGTATGCTCAAATATACATTCTGCCCCTTTCTCTCATTCTTCTGAAAATAAACCTAATATTGTTTTGCTTTATGGTATTGGTGATCTCTCGAATCCTCCCCTTACTGTCTAGTAATTGTTTATCTCTCTTTTGCTCAGTTTCTTTGTTTCCATAATTTTATCTTCTATATCACTTAGTCTCTCTTCTGCATCACTTATCCTAGGAGTAAGAGCCTCCATTATTGATTGCATCTTAGTAATACCCTTTTTTAAATTTCAACTTGATTAGATCTTAGCTCTTTTATTTCTCCAAAAAGGGATTCTCTGTGTCTTGTATGCTTTTTTTCAAGCCAAGATAGTATCTTATATTCATTATTCTGAATTTTAGTTCTGATATTTTACCAATATCCATATTTATTAAGTGTCTGGCAGTGATTACTGCTTCTTGCCCTATTTTCTGAGAATTTTTTCTTCTGGTGATTTTGCCCAGAGAAGAATAGATGAACCAGAGAACAAAAAAGAAATAAAAATATAAAAAATACCAACCACAACCCCAGTGAACTATACACTAGGCAAATAAGAAGAGATCAGAAACCCAAAAAAGAAAGAAAAAAAGGAGGAGAGACTATAATCAAACTGGTAGGCAGAGCAGGGTGGTACATTTGGTCGTGGGTGTATTTTGCTCTGTTTGTTAAATGACACCTGATCTCAAAATTGTAAATAGAGAAAACCTTATATATATACTAAAATAAAATTGAGTACTGTGAAAGGAAGCCAAAAATGAAGAATATATCTATGAAACGAAAGAAAAGGAAAATTAAAGAAAGACTTTTTAAATAGTTGATAAAAAGGGAGTTGAAAAGGAAAAAGAAAAATTTTCAGCTGAAAGACTAAAGAATCATAAGAATAAAACCTTGAATTCTATATACTATTTTCCCCTAGTGCAGGAGATATTTTAGTTCCATGTGATCCATAGTGTTGGTATTAGCCTGATGTTCCTGCTGTTCTTCTGCAGGGAGGGTCCTGTAGCACTGATTCTTGGGTGTCTTTGCCTGGGTGGAGTTGCACTGCCCCTTGCTAGGGGGCAGGGCTAAGTGTAAACTGTTTCAGGTTGGTCTATGTGGCTTTTGTTCCTTGAAGCCTTTCTAAACTTTAGAGGATGAAAATGAAAAAAAAAACGGCAGTGCCTCAATGTATAGCACCGGAGCTGAAGGCTCACTCTTTAGTGCCTCCTCAGGGAGAAGAAGTCAAGCACCTTTGTATGTGCCAAACTCCACACACTCCTGTGGCGCACACCTGCACTAATCCTCCTGGGGAGGGAGGGGCATCTCACAGCACCCTGCTGCTTTCTGAGCCCCTACTCTGGACAGTGGTTGCCTGATCATGCATGCACCCATGCCACTTCTTCCCAGGGGAAGGAGCAGGGCATCACAGCGGTTTTGCTATTTCCTGGGCCCCTGCTCCAGGAGCAGTTTCCCAATCATGCCTGTACCTGTGCTCCTCTTCCTAGGGGAAGGGGGGGTGTCTTGCAGTGGTTGTGCTGTTTGCTGGGCCCTGGCTTGGGGAGTAGTCACCTCATTATGCCATGGTTCTTGGTTTATGGCAACACCTACCTGAAAGCCCACTCCTGGGCTTGTTAATTGTAGCCGGTTTTCCTGCTCCTATGTTTGGGAACTCTGCCACACTCAGGCACCCCATTCTTTCTGTGACCCTGAGGATCCTGAGACCATAGTGTCCCACCTAGGATTCTCCCTCACTTCACCACCTGAGAACCTTTCAGGCTGGGATGTCTCTTATAGGAGCAGACTCTAAAAAGTTCCAATTTTGTACTCTGCTGCTATATTACTTTCCCATGCCAGCAGCTTATGGAGGCTCCCTCCCTTGTGGTTTATCTTCTGGTATACCCCCTCAGATTCACTTCTCCTCACCTCCTACCTTGCAAAAAGTGTCCGATTTTCTATTTGTAGAGTTGTATCAATTCTTTTTTTAAGTCTCAGGTTGAATTCACAGGTGTTCAGAATGATTTGATAGATATCTAGCTGAATTCAAGGGACCAGATGAAATGAGGGTCTCCTACTCTTCCACTATCTTTCCTCCTTCTTGTCTATTTTTATTTTTAATGCTTTTTTATTATTCTTTTTACTGTAAAGTGTCCTTTAACGATGCTTCAATAATGTGTTGCAAATCATCTTTTCCCTTTTAACAGCTTTTATCTGGATATAAGTTAAATATCATAAAAGTCACCTACTTAAAATGTACAATTTGATCTTTTGAGTATTTATAAGGAATTGTGCAGCCACCACCATAATCTAATCTATCTGTCTGTCTATCTCTCTATCTATTTTAGAATATTTTGATACCTTAAAAGAAACCTATGCCCCTTATCCCCCACCAACCCTAGGAAAATATTAATCTACTATCTGGCTTTACAGATTTGATTATTCTGGACATTTCCTATAAACAGAGTGATATATATGTAGTCTTTTGTGTCCGGATTCTTTTACAAAGTCTGTCATAAGTCAGCTTTATTAAAATCTCAGCTTGTAAGTTGATTATGGCAAAACCCTGAAATCATAACTAATTTTCCATTCCATTTGGTTCACCAGCACTTTGAATTGCTGTTTAAAGTCACTTTTCTGAGGCCTCATCCTGGTGAATGTTGGAAGAGGCTATTATATATGAATATTGTTTCTCCCAGATCTCTTCTCAGGTGCTAATGGAGGTTAATATGTATTTGGAGTCATTCAAAGGAGTTATATTTGGGTCCCAAGGACTCTGGTAACCTGGTGATACGTTCAGTGGGTATTAAAGGCATTGCCTTGAACTTTCCCTCTTCCATCTGCCCTCTTCTACAGAGTTTTCATGGATACTTATGAGTCTCATAATAGTTCTATGCAATGAAGATAATCTTCCTTGTGAATCATGGGGTCTTTCTAGGGACCCAGGGATCTCTGTTTATAAAGACTGTCAAGTAGACTTCAATTGGAAGGAGAGGATATGGATCATTAAAATCTGGTTTATTGCTAAAAAGGGAGCCCTTTGACTTCTGACATTAATCTACCTATATAGCATTTAGTGTAGACAATATCTCATGACTAGATATAGAGATGTTTGAACATTCCCATGTGACTTTTCTGAGCTCTCTGTTTTCTCACCAAGGAGACAGAGCATGAGACAGAATGGAGGGATATGGGCTCAGGGAACAATAAGACCATGAATCCTGGCCTGGCCCCTTACCTCACTGATTTTTGTCAAGTTTTCCTGGCCTCATTTGCCATGTGGAAAACTCAGGCAGTAATAAATATTACAAAGTTGCTATAAACATTCAGTTAGGTAATATATGTAAAGAACTTTATACTTAGTAGGAACTGAATAGCCATTTACTATTTCTAAAGGCAGTGTGATCTAGGAGAAAGAACTCAGGTTGAGGAACGAGATGACTAGCACTTGAACATTAGCTTTCAACTTACCAGCGGTGTGATCATGAACAAGTTTTGTGGGTTTTTTGGTCTTTGTTATCCTCTGCTTACTCATCTATGAAAGGGGAATAATATGTCTTCTGAAGAGTTGTTATAAGAATTAAAGAGAATATGCACACATTGTTCATTCCTGTACCTGCCATTATAGAAACTGGTCCATAATTGATAACTATGATTTTTTTGTTGTTGCTGTTATCAAGCTGGTCATGGCCAGTGAAGGTTTCTCTAAGTCAGTGTTATAAAATAATATGCCTTCCTAGGTTGGAATGATATCAGTAATTGTAGCAAACACATTCATTCTTTAGGATCGGGGTGCCTCTCATCCCTCCACTGCTCTGACATTCTGACTGATGGAGCATATGTACAAGGATGCCAAAAAGCAAAGTAGGTGGAAAAAAATCCATCATGGGACTTTCTAGGAAAAGCTGGGCAAGACAAGTTGATGGACCCAATGCCAAAGTGGAGCTGCTTATCTCCCATTTTGAATTTACATTTAGGGATCTGCAAATTCGGGCATGCCCAGGAAGAGAGTGAGAGCAAGAATGAGAGTGAGACCAAGTTGGTGATGAGGCTGAGACATAAACGTGTGAGTGAATGTGAGTGTGCAGTGCAGCCTGAGTCTCCTTATGCACCTAACTGCATGGAGAAGTGAGTGTTGGCTCATCCTCCCTCTTAGAACCATAATCAGGAACAAATGGCAAGGTAGGTCCAGCCCTGGATGCTTACTGTGTGGGAGCAGAATATAAAGCAGAGTTGGCCATACCTGAGCCGAGAAAGGAAAAATTGGGAGTTAGAACTGACAAGTTTGTCTGTTGATGACCACGTACATGGGCTGACTGGTGTGGGTGGTAAAGTCTTGGTCCATTTGCCCCCATTTGGAACAATGCTGAAGGGCTCTCCCAGTTCCAAAGCTCCCCATGAAATCTGCTGAAGCCATTTGTTGTGTCTGCATGTGGGTTCAGCATCACCTTTTCTCAGTCCTGCTTCTTTCACTCCCCCAAAGTGTTGATCCTGAGAACATCCTTATTACAGCACCGCATGCAAACCTCCATCTCAGTGTCTGCTTCCTAGAAAAGGGGATCTAGGAAACATCCTTCACAAAGCCTTTCCTCATCCATTCCCAGTGGACCTGGATTTTCCTTTGTTTGAAATCCTCTGAGCCCTTTTAGATAACCCTCTTACAGGGTTGGTATATTTCTTCCTTGAAATTTCTGTCCAAGTTTTGTCTTTCTCATTAGACCAGTGGCTTTCCAAGGATGGGATTTCTGTGTGATTTATTCCTGTATATCCCAGCCTTTTGTCTTGTGCATATAACAAATATTTGCTGAAATAATTAGTTAAGTCCAGGTTGTAATATAAGTTGTCATCCCAGGGCTATCTCAATAACTAAATTTTAAAGTGTGGTTAGGAAGTACATGGAGAAAAGCAACCTATTTAAGGTAGTATGTCTGCCCAGATTAAAACTAAGATTTCAAACTTGGTTACCCAAGGGTGAGCAGCTAAAGCAAATAGGACAAGTGTAGCAAATGTAGGATAAGAAGTCACTGGTGAAGCCGGCATCCCTAGGAGAGAGCTCTAACAACTGCCTTAAGAAATAGGGGCTTCGCGTTGTCAAATCCCTCGTCTTTCAAGAGAAGATAGAAACCCAGAGTTTATGTGAAATTTTTTAATCTTTCAAACGTGTGCAGGCCAAGCAAACAACATCTGTGATTCGGATTCATTCCTGGGGGGCTACAAGCCTGAAACTCCTGAGAAGGGCCTCTTAGGTTCTTTGAACCTTTGGCTTTCTGAATTGTGCGTATCCGTCCAAAACAGTTATATTTCATGAGAGAAGGGTAAACTGTATTTATTGGAGGGTCGTTTTTATCCACTCTTATGTACTGTATTTCTCACTGAGAGGACCAGAGGAGGATGGTTATGTGCTGAGCACAGTATTGGGACCATAATTTCCAGAATGTTTTAAGAGTCTCAGAGGAAAGGTGCAATACAGCCGTAAGATAATTGTTATTGTGTTTTTTAATACCTCTTTTTTTTTTTACCTTTAGGTAAGCTTATGAAATGGGCTGGCTCACAGTCTTGCTGTTTATTGAAAAAGGCAGCCAGGTCGTTTTGTGCCAGCATTACTCCATTTGTATTGCAAGGTACATAAATATAAAATCCAGTCCCCAAACTAAATCCCTTCTTCTGGAATACAGAGAAATGTATCTCCTTTTTCTTCCATCTGATCACTCCTGACATCTGTGCAGTAAATATGGATTAGATAGGGATACAAGTAGTAAATTTCTTCTGTTGCTTTTAACTCATAAAATAGGATTATTAGTGTGGCTAAGAAAAGAGCCTAGTCTGGGAACACATGGCTCCTTTAGGATGATATTGTCAATGAAGAAGGCACACGTGTGTGTGTGTGTGTGTGTGTGTGTGTGTGTGTGCATGCATGTGTGTGCTTGTACAAGTGCATGAGTATGAATGATCCAAGCTCAGAATATGGGGGGTGGGAGGATATAGTACTCTTTCATGCCATTGGTGGGAAATTCAGTAGCCTGTTGTACAAAAAGCCAGGGAGTCTTCAAATCTCACTGATGGGAAATTTACCTCAAAGAGTTTCAGTGTGTTTGCTAAAGAGAGAATTATTAAGTTAGAAACTGATTTACTTAATTTGAGACATTAGAATGGGGCTAAGAAAAAAAAAACCTAAGAAATATATAAATATTAACCTTTATGATTTACTGTGCTAAAATGGCCCATGGAAAATGCACAGAAAAGCCCTTATTTAAGGTATACTGTTATTTTGTGCAAAGGAAAATAAATGACACACACAACACAGCTGTTGCCATTTATACTGAGTGTAGAGTCTGGATTATGAACATCAGACATCAGTCTTAGGTATAGGATAAAGATCAGAGGTAAAGGACAAGTATGCCCCCTTTTATTTTTTAAGATTTTATTTATTTATTCGACACAAAGAGAGAGAGTTCACAAGTAGGCAGAGAGGCAGGCAGAGAGAGAGCAGGAAGCAGGCTCCCTGCTCAGCAGGGAGCCCGATGTGGGCCTCGATCCCAGGACCCTGAGATCATGACTTGAGCTGAAGGCAGAGACTTTAACCCACTGAGCCACCCAGGCGCCCCAAGTATGCCCTTTTTTAATTGATTTGAATGATATACTTATTTGGATTAAGATATCTTATTTTCAGTAATGCAAGATTCAATAAACAAAGTAAATTTTAAATATTATTATCCAAAGGTGTTCTTAAGCTTTACATTTTGCTTTACAACATGGGGATTTGGTCTCAGTCGATATTCTTTAAACATCCTTCTTTATAAATAAAAGCATTAATTCAAGTAACAGAGTTTTACCTTGCATGGTAAAGCTATTGATTTGACTCTGGTGACCATGCTAAATGTCCTTACTTGTTTTATTCACAACTTTAATGATTTCGAGGAAGAGATATATAGATGTCTGTGAAATAAATCTATGAATATTATTTTAAAATTGCCTTTTGGAAAGCACCAAGCATTTTATCTCAATGGGGTTTTGTTGACTCATTTCCTCTATTTTAGTAAGTGGAGAGCAGGCACAAAGAAAGAATGAAAGCAATGTTTTAGGCCGTCTGGGTGGCTCAGTCGGTTAAGCGGCTGCCTTCAGCTCAGGTCATGATCCCAGAGTCCTGGGATCAAGTCCTGCATTGGGTTCCCTGCTCGGCAGAGAGCCTGCTTCTCTCTCTCCCTCTGCCTGCCGCTCTGTCTACTTGTGCTATTTCTCTGTCAAATAAATAAATAAAATCTTTAAAAATGTAAGTGATGTTTTAGAGTTGAGATAAGAACCCCTCAGATTTCAGTGGCTCTTCATGGACACTGGTCAACATCCCTTTTTCCCCTGTGATGATTCCTAGCAGCATTTCTGAGTAGTGTTCTCATGGAAAGAAAAGCCTGTGTCTTTGGTGGGGGGGGAGAATATTTTTCAGCTAATCAAAGGTGAAGAGTGGGCTGGAACTAGGCCAGACCCCTCATCCGGTCCTCAGAGTTTTCTAGCTATTATAAAGGAAAGTCAAGGCATTTGATTTCAGTTCTCCAGGTCCCTTGTGTTATTTCAGACTAGCCTGTTTGCCCTAAAGATGACTCTGACCGGAGACCCTGACAATAAGCTACACTAGCTAGAGACCAGCAGAAGCCTTTCAACTTCTGAAGGGCTTGCCCGGTTATGTTCTAGATAGACTTTCTGTATTAGATGTCAGTAGAAACATACTGGAAGCAATTAGTGCCTCAGATCTCTGTTTAGAGTTTCCTGAATTCAAGGATCTTTGAAGCATGACTCCTTACTTAGTCCCATCCTCATGGCTCCCTTAAACAACGTGGACATTCATTCAAACTTCCCATGAGGAGCTATAGCTCTTAGCTTTCACCTGCTAGGAACACGTCTGACTCATGGTGGTAACCATGATTTATCCTGATCTCAATTCTGAAACACCCTTCCCTAGGATGTGTACCTCTCACATAATCCTCCTCAAATTTCTCACCAAAGTACCCTTTGATAAAGAAGAGAGTGAATACATATTTTTAAGTTGGACGGGGAAAGAAAATGGAAGAGATTATGAGTCTGACATAAAAGGTGATGCTAATGAGATCTGAAGGTACATCCTAAAGGCTGATTTTTTAGTAATTGTTGCAATTTGTCTTACAAATTCCTGCCATTAACATTTAACATTCCATACCCCAATACACAATGCCAAACTCTAAAATACAGTGTATGATTTTAATATTTGACGCTATTCAACAATGCGTTAACATAGAATACATTAATATTTAAAATAATGATTCATACTGGTTTGATATAAAATATTTCCTCTGACTATGTGAGTAAAACTGATGGTCCAGGATGGTGTTAACTTCATCCAGGGGTTTCTCCTCCTTTTACTGCAGACTCCTTCCCAGCCTCATACCCAGCACTACCCAGAGGTGTAAGGGATGCTGAAGAGAAAGTGTTTCCTCGGTTGCGCTGGCTAGTTAGCTCAGTATTGGCCTTAAGTATTTCCTCAGAGGCCTGGGATTTTACACTTTTTATGCAGTTTTTACTTTTAATGTAGCATGTCCTCCTTAAAAATGTCTATAAGGAGCACCAAAATAGAGTCACAGTTAGGATTGTTGGCAAAGGTAATTTCCCCAGAACTGTCAGCCAGAAAAACAGCAGAGAAGAAGGACCTCAGAAAGGGGCTTTGGAAGTGAGCTACTTTATCTTGTTATAAACTGCATGGAGATTAGAACTTCATGCAAAATAAGAAAGTAAATCTAAAAAAATAATAGGATATAGTTAAATCAATATCGATATTTAGAGCAAAAATGCTTTACGGGAGGCAGTAAAGTCTTTTAGGATCCTGGGGGATGAATATGGGTGTAAGAATGGAATAAATTACTACAGTTTAATCACTTAGTAAATAACTAAAATACTATTGCTGGATTTATGGTGTCAGAGAGCAACTTCCTTTTAAGTAGAGAACACGTTAGTGATTCCGTTGAGCTAGATTTTAGAGAAAACGTGTAGGGGCTGTGGCTGTCTTTACAACTTACCTTTAGTATTTCTCTTCATTATTCTTCCCTGTATGTGGGTCCATTTTAAACTGTCCTGTTGTTGGTAAAACCATAAATTCTTATTTAAAGGGAGTCTGTCAGATTCTGAAACATCCATTTAAGAGCTTTCCTTACCTGTGCTGCTTACACCGCTGATCATTTTCACTGAACCTGTTTATGACCCCAGTTTCCTTTTCTCCATTCGAACCAGGGTCGGCCTTTTGCCTTCAACCCCATGGTGTGTATTTGACCCCAAAGTGTTTGGAGTTGTCTGCTAGAGTTATAATTTCATGCAGAGTGGCAAAAATAATGGGTCTTCAGATATTTAACATTTTCTGGCTTCCACTAACATTAGGATGGTAAAATGTTGATCAGAAGAAGCATAGAAACTGGGATAGTAATAGGGCCTTTTATCAAAACCTTGTGGTTTGGGGGGCAGGGACACCTGGGTGGCTCAGTCAATTGAGCCTCTGACTCTTGATTTTGGCTCATGTCATGATATCAGGGTCATGAGAGGGAGCCCTGTGTCAGGCTCTGTGCTCAATGGGGAGTCTGCTTAGGATTCTTTCTCCTTCTCTCTCTGCCCCTCCCTGCCATGTGCCTGCTCTCTGTCTCTCTCTCTCTCTCTAAAATATGTAAATCTTTAAAAAAAGAAGCCACCAAAACAACAACAACAAAAAACTGTGTTTGGTAAAGCTAGACTTTGCCTTCAACCACAAGAAAGGCAACATGTCTCCTTTATCCCTCTCGCCAAAGTAGTTTGCCAATATCTCTTTCCTGAGCAATTCTGAAATTTCGAAAACTTTATCTTAACCTCCTTATCAAAATTAATGACTTCTTCATCCCAGATTTTTAATTGACTAGAAAATAGTGACAGATTAAGTCTCACTGAATAGTTAGGAATAAGATAATGACATTTTAATTATGCTTTATGTTACACATATTCAGGAATTTATAGCAAAATAACAAATACAAGGAAGTGCAAATGTTAGCATGATGTACAGAGCAGACATATTCAGTTACAATATAGCCACTTTCTCATACACATTTTAAAAATCATTTTCTCATTTTCAGTAAACTGTACATTTTTCTTATATACGATATTTCTTTTGGAGAATGACCTTATATCACACTGAACCACAAGAGACAAGATGAACCAGTTGGGGTGCAACTCAGAGAAAGAGAACCAACAGAGGAGACGTAAGTTAAGAGATTTACTGCAAAAATTGGCTGATAGGATTGTGGGGGCTGGCTACAAAAGTTCCAAATCCTAGGGCGGGCAACCAGGAAAGGCAGGATGGAACCCCTAGCACAGGCTGTAGCTCCTCCAGAGATAAAGTTTATCAGGAAAGCTTCAGTCCTCTTCTGAAGGCCTTGCAACTGACTGAATGAGGCCTACCTTGATCATCTAGGATTATCTCCCTTGCTTAAATTCAAGCGATCACGGACTTTGTTCACGCATACAAAGTATCTTCACAGCAACACCTACAGTACCGTTTGATGAGATCACACAGGTGCTGTAACCTTGCCAAGTAGACACATCGAAGGACTTCTACATGGACCCTCTTTGACTACAGAAAAGGCAACTAAATGTAATTTGACCTAATACAGTAGTTAAGTGCAGTTTTCCAGGTCCTCCCTGTATCTACATGGCTTACCTATTTCAGGACTTCAGGAAATTACTCTAAAATTGCCTTGAGGTCATCAAGGGGAAGACATTGGATACCTCTTTAAACGTTCTTCAGGCCCCCTGAATCCTATTAGAATGTTATTATTACTCCATATGGAAACCCTTTTATTATTTAAAGGCCTGCTTTTAGTTATTCTTTTCTCCTAGAAATGGCCAGCTTCATTAATTGGGCTTTCATTTTTTTCTATTTTATTCACAATAAAATAATGGAACAGTATCTGTTAAATGCTTTGCAGGAAGTTCAGTGTATTTTCACTATAGGATATCTGTGTATTCAGTGTAGGAGCATGACAATGAACAAAGTAGTAGTTCTAGTTATTTTCTAATCTTAAACCAACCAGATATCATACTCTGTTCACATATACTGAAGGACCTGGGATTTTATTTTTTCCTTTTCATATAAACACTGTGCTGACTTGGCGGTATTCACAAGAAGAAACTGCAGACCAAATCCTTGACCCAACTTCTGAGAATCAGCTGCCCCACAACAGGACAGCTCCCTACTTCTTCTCAAGGGAGGGTGGGAAATAAGGATATTATGTATTTCTCTCTCTACTGTGCCCAGAAACTCTGAAGACCTAGCTGTGCCTTTTGGACTAGATAAGCCAAGGTACCAGTTTAGCTAAGGAGAACTTGGTGAAAATGTCAGTATGGTCACTGAAGAATAGCAGTTTTAAACTTCAAACTCTTAAAAATAGATGTTAGAAAAATGTCAACCCTGTCAATGATTGATTGCCAGGATAGAGTTTTGCCCAATACACTTGAGTCAGTTATGTTTCCAGCATCGTTGTAGTTAGGAAATTTGCAGGTAGTGAATTTGCATTATTCATGGCAAAGGGTATTCTCAGTTTTTTATTCTCTATTTGTTTTGGTCTCTTGGTGACTTTTGCTAATTGCCTAAAATGGAGTTAGATGAACATATAAATTAGTTTGTCGATGATGTTAAACCACAGACCACAGACGAAATTTACCAAAGAATTCTCTTTGCTTTTCCATTTCAACTTCCAGCAAAGGCTTTCATGCTGTCATCTTGGCTGTATGTATGCTTCTTATCACTAACCTTTCCCCTGTCTTGGGGCTTCCCCTGCTAATTCAGCGTGGACGTCCAACCCTGATGAATCAGTGTGTCAAATCAAACATCTTTACACTGTATACACTTGGTTACCATTTATTAATCAACTCATTACTCCAGTCAGAGGTGATGATTCCGCCACCCTTGCTGCCACTGCTGGTGAGCCAGCGAAGTCCTGGCCAGTGCTCTGTGGGACCTTGGCACATTTGTTAGTGAAGGTCTTTAGCCAGAAATTTTCAGTGGATACTATGCTGTGAAACATCAGATGGCAATAGCTGTTATATCTTATCCTTCTCTTTTTAATGTAATGTCTTGTTTTGCCAGCAATTTTTATTGCTGTTTACCTGACTGGGTAAATTGTTCTTGGAGTCAAAGATGCTCTTCGTGAAATTTCACGATAAGTATAGAAAAAACATACCTGTACTTTATAAACACACAAATACATACCATAAATGAAACAAGTTAACTTAAATCCTTCCTTGATTCAATGATATTTACAAACTGCATCTAAGATTTTTTCCTGCAATTGACAGAACACGTTCATGCAATCTGGTATTTTTTCCCCAGCACTCAGGGAGTGTTTAGGTGTTCCATGTGCAATTACCATACTGAAGAGCAGGGAACAACATCTGGAGCGAGGAAAGGGGCAATGGTGAACAGAAATAGAAGCTCATTTATTTTCAAGCTGGAAGGTGCAAAAAGGAAAATATACCCTTCACACCTGGGTGTGTAAATCAAAATCTATTACATTCCATTACAAATGCTAGAAGCCCCTCTTGTAAGACTGGTATGAATGTATAAGGTAATTATACCTTAAGCTTTCGGTGTTGTCCTAACAGCTCTGGGATGGAACACCTAGTATCTGGGGCAGGTAGAACTTGGGTACAGTGAGGCATTCTTAACAGGATTTTACTACATATATTTTGAGTTGACTAATAAAATACAATTTCATATCATCCAATCAACATTTCTGCTACTGAAAGAATAACTTCTGCCAGGGGAAACATGTTCCCAGAATCTGCTTCTGGCTTGGTATTTAGGGACCAATGATTGAATTGGGCTTGTATTACAGGTAACTGTAATTTACAGGTAACTAGATAAAAGTGTAAGTAATGATGCTTATTTGGGACACAAGCTGCTAAAGGTCGGGGGCCTCTGCTAGGAAAAGGAACTACCAAGCTGCTTGTCTGGTTTTATTAAAAAGTAGTTGTCAAACCCCGAAGGACACCTTTCCTTCCTTTTGTCAAAATAAGCCTGGATTCTTTCGTGATCAGTGTTCTGCTGTGTCTCTGGAGTTGGCTGTTGTTTAATTATGTATTACCTAAATATTATCTTGACAGCATAAATAATACATAGGCACTTGGTCTGGGATATTTGTAAAGTCTGGAAAGATGATATTGATTAGTGTTTCCTAGACATGACTGAGTCCACATGGTTCGGAGCTGGGCGACACAGCACTAGTTTTATTACTTGATGAATTCCAGAGTAGGGGTTGGCTTCCTTCTCTCTGCTTTCTTGCTGGACTCTAGTATATGTATGTATCCATGTGTGTGTATATACATAGATCTGTCTATCTCTCTCTATATATATCGTGATTAAAAGCAAATATGTTTATTGAAAAGACTTAGAAAATGTGGAAAGTTACATGAAGAAATGAAAACCACCCATAAACTCACTACCCTCATATAAACATTTTATATCTATCATTCAACATCCCTTCAATCATCAGATATTTACTAAGCCATCATACTGTACATGCTAGGAGTATATTAGTGGCCAGAACAGACAAAAAAGCCGTATCTTCTCAGAAATTATGTCTTAGTGGGCGGAGTCAATATATAAATAAGTAAGTAAACTGCAGTTGTTGGATACTTTCCACCTGGGTCTTTCCACACTGCTCTGTGGGAGAATGGACTTTAAGGACCACAGCAAGCAGCTCCTTTGGTCTTCTGCATTCTGATCAGCTTCACAGTGTGTACCCATAGAGTACACATAAATAAAGTCTGTCTAGTCCAACCAGGAAATGATCTCAGAAAAATAAATGAAAATATGTTCTCCATTCAGAACTCCATTATATATGTTTTATACACATGTCTTTATATATATAGAATCTCATGGGAGGCACTGGCAGGAGATCAGATGGTGGAAGGCAAGTAAGGCCAGAGTATGTATTCCTGCTGGGCCATGGTTCACGGTGGTTTTGATCCCTTGTGCAGACCATAGCTCCTGTCTGGCAGCCCTCTTCTGCAGTGAGTACTGTCTCTCCAGGTTTTGATAATTGCACTCCCCTCTTGCCCCTTCATTTCCAGGGATGGTATTGCCCCTTCCCCAATTGTTACTCATTTGGGGTATTTTGCATTTCTTGCTGGTTTTCCTTAACTCTGCTTACGCCCTTGTAAACACTCCCAGCACTACTTTCTTTTCTTTTCTTTCTTTCTTTCTTTTTTTTTCCCCCCCAATTACTATACTCTGTGTGCCATCTGTTTCCTTCTGGGACCTTGACAAATACATGTAGTATCGTACAGAGTTATAAATACTAAGGAGGAAAAATAAACAAGGGAATAGGGATTGAAGTACTTGAGAAGAACTTGAGATTTTAGGTGTCGTGGGCAGGAAAGGCTTCCTTGAGAAAGTGAGTTTTGAGTGAGATCTGTAAGAAAAGAGTGAGTACCAGCACAAACACAGAGAGAGAAGGGTTCGGGAAGCAGAGAAGGAAATTTCTAGGAATATGCACATTACTATATTGCAAGAATAGAATCATTAGAATCCTATTGTTGCACATGGTGTTCTGGAACTTAACACTGTAGGAGCAGGCCCCCATGCCATCAAAAATGCTTTTATTATTCAATTGTAATGGCTATATGGAACTTCATTTTATTTTATTTATTTTTTTTTATTAGATTTTTTTATTTATTCACTTGACACAGAGAGAGAGATTACAAGTAGGCAGAGAGGCAGGCAGAGAGAGGAGAGAGGAGGAAGCAGGCTCCCTGCTGAGCAGAGAGCCCGATGTGGGCCTCGATCCCAGGACCCTGGGATCATGACCTGAGCCGAAGGCAGCGGCTTTAACCCACTGAGCCACCCAGGCGCCCTGGAACTTCATTTTAAAGTTATAGCATACTTTATTTAATTGATCCCCTGCTTTTAGACAATTAGGTTGATATTACAACTACATTACTATAAATGAACCTTGTTGACAGTCCTTACTTTCTGAAAGCATTTAAACTGATTTTCAGGGCCTACTGGGTCATCTTTCAGGAATCACTGTTTTGCGCTTCCATAAAATGGCAGAATGGGCTCAGTTCTGGGAGCTGTTAGTGTCAGTCTTTGGGAGAGATCCATCATTGGTGTGCAAGAGTAATTTTGCAAATGCGTGTGGGATGTGTAATTACCATATTGAACAACCAGAAGCAACATCTGGAATGACGGAGAAGATTACAAAGGGAGTGATAGTTCTTTTTTCCCCCTAAACTGGAAGCTTGTGTAGTGAAATGGAAGTACAATGCTCATGACTACAGTTCTCTTTAACCTGAAGAGACTTCTCATCCATGTGGTCCCTCTTCCTCAAGCTGATGAAGAAACTCAGAAGCCCCGGAAGTGCTCATTAGGTTGTTTTGTTGCCTGAGCCTCTCTCTCTCTGGCTAAGCTCAGGACTGTGTCGGCATGCGTGCATGCTCATTTGATTGAGTCTGAGGACAGGAGGGTTTTACTGCTGGCTATGTCCGGAGTCTTTAGTGAGAGATGAGATGAGTCTTTAGTGAAAGGTGAGATGGAGTGAAAGATGCCTTGGTGGTGCAGTTGGTTAAGCATCTGACTCTTGGTTTCAGCTCAGGTTCTGATACCAGGATTGTGGGATTGAGCCTCATGTTGTGCTCCATGCTCTCTGCTCAGCAAAGAAGAGTCTGCTTAAGACTGTCTCTCTCTCTTTTTCTTTCTCTGCCCCTCAACTCCCCTGCTCTCTCCCCCAAATAAATCTTTTTTTCTTTTTTTTAAGAAAGATGATAATGGTACTTTAATTTGCTCCATCACACATCACACTAGCTTTGGTGTGCTGCCCCCTGTTCTTAAAGGACATAGGGCCTCTACAGAATCAGGTCCTCATAAAAACATAGTCATCAAGACCATGAATTTTGTGCCTCTAATTTTGTCCTTGGATTTTACTCTGTACTGATCTATTTCTTTTTTTTTTTTAATTTATTTGTCAGAGAGAGAGAGCAGACAAGCAGGGGGAGCAGCAGAGGGAGAGGGAGAAGCAGGCTCCCCGCTGAGCAAGGAGCAGTGCAGAACTTGATCCCAGGACCCTGGGACCATGACCTGAGCCAAAGGCAGGCACTTAATGGACTGAGCCACCCAGGGGTCCCAGCACTGATCTGTTTCTGAAAAATAAATAAAATAATAGTTTAAGAAAGTAACTCTTCGCACACATTTTATATTTATTGAAATTATATCCGAATATACTTTATGTCCTTTAAATTTTTTCTTCCTCTCTCTGCCCCTCTCTCTTACCCAAGATTCCTCTTAGTGAGATTATGCAGAAAGACACCTCAAAAAGTTATTTAGAAGTCAACGCAGAGAGAAAAGACAAACTCCAGCACTTGTTCTGGCTTTTAAAAAGTTCTGTCTCTCTTGTTTTTTTTCATATCTCAGTTCCACCTCCTGAGACTCCAAATGCCAGCATAAATACCAAGACAAGTCACTAAGTTTCTCAGGTGCTGACACAAAATGAATCAACAACGGCAGCCGTGCACTACTCTGACTGAAGGAGCCTTCATTGTGAAGCCAAGGTTTGGATCAGAGGCTTTGCTCCCTGAGGAGATTTGTTGTCTCTTTTCAACTTTGGAGTGGGTTATAATGACAACTCTGAGGTGTGGAACACAGAAAGAGTTGATGTAATCAAAGAAATCCCATATTCTCATAAGTGATATCTTTGCAAATATTATTATTGCCTATTCACAAGTGAAGAAACTGGGGCTCTAAGAAACTCAGGACTCCAGGGCTCTTAGGTATTGGACCTAAGCCATAAATCTGAGCATGACAGAGCCTTCACCATAATGACTAACATGTCGTAGGTGTTCCATGTTGTATTTTAATGACTTCATAGAAAATTGAAGAATTAAACTCCTCTTAAACGTTACATAGGAGATCCAGTTAGGACTCCCAATTGATCGTGAAAAGATTCCAGAATGTTTCCAACTCAGTATCTCTAGGTCTGTCTTTTGTACACCATAAAACTGAAAAAAAATTTAACCTTTCTGAATATACAATTCACTTTAGTCATAATACTGGATGTTTTATGCTTTTCATGTTATTTTAGTTAGGGGAGATCTTCAGAGACTAAAATAACAGAGATATTCTGTCATCACATTAAATTATTGAAATACTTTTAGTTTCCTGAATATTCCGATTCTTTCTTTGCTGTTGAACATTTTCACATGCTTTCTCTTTTTGAACTAATCTTCATGCTCCTGATTGCTTTTCCATAATACTCTTCTCTGTATTTATGTTTGTACATTTTGCTTGACTAATTCCTGCTCATCTTTCAATCCTCACTTCAGGTTACCATATTGAAGTGGAGCAGATATTTCTCCATGGTGTTTGCACCACTCCCCAAATTTTACCCATTGTAGTGTCTATCACTTACTGAGGTATAATTCTCTGTATTTTTCTATATATCCCATATAATGGGATAGGTAGTAATATTCTATGTTATGTATACTATTATATCCCTTGCACCTAACAACAGATGCTCAATACATTCTTTAAGAATGAAGGGATAGGTGGAATCATGCATGGGTAAACAGAAGTTACCCTTCTAGAAGTTAAAAATTTCACTTAAACCTTTTGCACTCAGAACCACTACATTCAAGTCACTCAGTGCTTGAAATATTTACTTGATATAGTCAGGTATTCATCCTTTAGGAAGCTTTAGATCCCTGTTTATATTACCAATAACCAGTTTTGCTGTTCTGACTTGAGGGTGTTCCCCATGCTACGCCTTTGGGAGAATGCCCATTATAGCCACCATACAGAATGGAATGGACCTCCACCCGAAACTTGGTTCAGATGTCAAGACTAGAGACACACATGCACCATAGTCCACGAGAGTATGAAAATGTTTATTCTCACAAAATGAGGCTTTCTGGGGAGGCCAAGGTGGATCCTGAGAAGGAAATGGCTTGAGGTTCTTATGGTGTTTGGGGTGGGGGGCCTGGAGTAAGGGTTCCTGTGTATGACCTGGGGCTTCTGTGGTTTGAACATCCTTCCAGTGTCAAGTGAGGGGTACCCAGGCTTTCCTATCACCTTGCCCAGATATGGGTCAGAAGGGAGAGAGGAAGGCTTAAATGTTAGCAAACATCAAAAAATGGCATCAGACTCTTTAATACACACAACCTTGTACAATCTCATCGCCTTAGTACAGATGGGATTTATGACTTATTTCTAACCAAAAGAATGTGACAAATAGAATGAAAAGTAATAGATGGTCTCCTTTAAAATTGCTCCTGTGATTACATTGAATAAGACCCCATTTTAGCATATTTCATTTAGAGGCTTAATGAAATAAGTGACCAGATCGGAGAAACTCATGTGGCAAAGAATTGTTGGTGGCCTCTAGGAATCTCAGGTGGCCTCCACAGTCTGATGCTGTCCTCTACCCTGCAGCCAACAAGGAGGCAGGTTCCAGATCCTCTGGTCACAAGGAAATGAATTCTTCCAGCATCCTGAATGAGCATACAAATGGATCCTTTCTCAGTCAAACCTTCAGATAAGAACATAGCCCAAACTGTACCTTGACTACAGTCTTAGAACACTGAACAGAGGACGTAGCTAAGCCATGCCCAGACTCACGACCCATGAAAACTGTCAGACAGTAAAGTATATGTTGTTCTAAGTTGCTATGTTTGTGGTCATTGTGGTCATTTGTCATGCAGCAATAGAAAATTAATATACATTCCATCCAAATAATCTGTCACACAGTTTCTCCAGAGTTGCTAGTTCAGCTAATGTCATATCACCATCAATCCTTTGTAGCTGGATTACGGAGTTACTCAGTGATTCTCCTACTCTGGGGATTTGTTATATCAGGTACATTTTTAGGTTTTTCCAAGTCTCCAAGGCTGATCCAGGATCATACCACAAGGTAAATGACACCTTAATAATGCCTCATAATTATTGAGAGCTTCTTATGGTCATTAGTTCCCAGAATATCTGTCATGAATTATTCCATTTAACCCGCACAATAAAACATGTGCAACATCTTTTCCTCCATTGTACAGGTAAGGTAAAGGGGATTAACAGACTTTAAGGAACTTGTGAAAAGTAACCCAGCTAGTCAACTTTATATCTGGAATTCAAGCCTACGCTTGTGCCTAGGATCAACACTATTTCTTTTCTGTAGGAAGGTTTTGGCAACTAGTATCTCCTGGTGACATTGCAATTTAAAGTATACCTTAAAATTTTCTTTTCAGAACCAGTGATCTTTGTCATAAGTTTAGGCTTCCCACATTCAAATAATCCACTGCTTTGACTAAAGCTCCAAAAATCAAGAGCATGGGCTTTTATTTTCTGAAAGCAGGGTTAGATTTGTCTTTATCATGATCTACTAGGATTTCTGAGTTTTTGCTTTGGAAAAATCTGCATGTGTCCATCTGCTTGCTTTTTACCCAGTGATCTATCCTCATGACTTTAGGATATAGCATGTCCTGCTCAAAGAAAAATGGCAAGCAGAAGCAAGCAAAAGAATTATTAAAGGAAACCGGCTGGAACCAGAAAATCTGGGGGCAAATTAATTTTTTCCAAGGAAAGCCTAATGCTAAGTTATGCCTGGGCTGGTGATCAATTTGTTAAGTAGCGTTAATGCAGGAAGGTAATCTAGATTTCCTTTTGAGTCTCTGGGAAGCAGTACATCTCTTTGTTTATCCCTCGTATAATTTATTCAGGCCTTAATTGTATTAGGTAAAGGGTGGAGAATTTAAAAATAAAAAGGTTTCAGTGATTCTGGGAACATGCATTTATTGCTGTGACAAAAGAGCCAGCTCTCCCAGTCTCTATTTGCTACATTGTTTCAGTGCTTCTCATCTCCAGTAAATCAGAGGCTGGGATCTGGTCCCTTGGCTGAGGTCAGTGCCTGAAAGGGATGCTGTCCATTTCCACTTAGGGTTTCCATTTTTGATCACGATCTGGAATGTATGTCTTCCTGTGACCCGATAGCCCTTTCCTGGCCTTGGCCTGACTTCTACCTTGGACTCAAGAAGAATATATATGTTTTTTCCCAGTATTCCTAGAAATGGGCACATAAAAGGAGGACGTTAGTCCTACCCTAATAAAAGACAATAACAACAAAACCAGCAACAACAAGAATGCCACTTTGGCAGATACCGCCTAGCATCACCTTCTATTTGTTCACACACTCACCCCTCCTAACTCCCCTCCTACCCCTATCTGGTCATGTTACTCTGCTCTTAGGTACTCCACCTGATTTACCTGCAGGTGTGTATAGAGCCAGAAGGTCCTATGATTTTGCATCCCATCTTCCCTCAACACCTGACCACCAAATTTTTTAAATGACTGGATGGTGCAGTCCATCTCCCTTCTCTGCAAAGGAAGGGAGCCCAGCAAATTCTGAAGTATAAATTTTTACTCTAGTCTTCTCATGGAGGAGTAAACTAGACCTGGGACTTTACCTGAAAGTGTACCTTTGGTTGACTCTTTTCCCTTTCCTGCCTTGCATCTCCTACCCCCTACTGATTTTTCCCTTGGGAACACACATCTTCGTTTCATGGTCTGCTTCTGAGGAGCCCCACCTACGGCAATCACCAGCTTTACCTGAACATTTATCATCACGTTAAGTTATTCTCACAAATCCCTTTGAGTAAATGTCACTAACCCTCCACTATGGAATCACACATTAACCAACTTTCCCAAGTAGCCAATAAGTGCTGCAGTCCAGATCTGAGCACAGACTGATGCAACTCCAAGACCTATTCATTGAACATGTGATGTGTGCCTCTCAGTAGAAGTCTGATATGAAGAGTCAGTAGTTTCATCATAAAATAGTAGCTGAGAAAAGGCTTTACCAGTCAGAACATCTGGATTCATACTACCCTTTTACTTGATGTGTGAACTTAGACAACTTGCTTCATTTTTCTAAGCATTAGTTTCTTCTTTTATAAAAACAGAGAAAGTAGTATCTGTCTTACCTTTGAAAAATGAGGTCTTAATGTTATGAAGGTGAAGATTGCTTTGGAACTGTAAAGGATTGGAGGAAGGAACATAATCTTTGGGACCTGATTTGATGCTTGATTTCACAACTAACCAGCAGTGTGGTCTTGGACAAAATATTCGCCTCTGTGAAATGGGGCGGCTGGGGGGTGGGTAGTCATGCCTTCTTCATGGAGGTGCTTAGATGACCAAAGCTGCTTTGTAAATTCTGCTTTGAAGGTTGGCTTTGTCCAGTGTCTGGCACAGGGTAGTTCCTCGATAAGTGGTAGCCATGCCCACTCTCCTTATTGTTTCAGTTCTTCAGGAGGGTAGTTGGACTCAGAAATAACCTAGAAATGTCACTTTTACCCCAGCTGCTTGCTCACAGAGGGAGCCTATCTTTGTGTGTGTGTGTGTGTGTGTGTGTGTGTGTACAGAGACACATATTTTGATGAAGCTCTTCTTTCCTTTTATTGGTTGGTATACTCTCACTTTTGCTGTCTTTTCATGTATATTTTATTCCCAATCAGTGTCAGAAACCTTATGAAAATTCCTTGTTTGTTTCTGTATGATTCCTTTATCTACCTGGCTCTGCACTTTTATGAAGCTTATTTTTCTCTCACTGACTTCTTTTAATTTTCCCTTGTTTTAAATCAGGCTCTCTGAAAAGAAGATGTGTGTTGAGTGCACGCTTCTGTGTGTGTGTGGGTATGCATGCTTGCTAGTGGCCAGGGTCCTTCTCACGGTAGAAGACTGCGTGTTTGGCTGTCAGTCCCTGGTGACCAAGACTTGCTTCCTGGGAAGTATCATAGACATTCAGATAGAATGACCTGAAAGACTATTTGAGTTTCTCATATACCCATAGAAGACTTGAGAGGAGGTAAATGGCTTCTCCAAGACTAGATTCCAAAACATTTTACTTCAAACCCAAAGCTTTTTTGCTACACTTTCCTTTGAGACATGTAAGCAGTGTAAATTACCTGTAGTAAAGGGTTCAGAAAATATTGGTGGTTGGTATATTTGTAAAATTTGTTCTTTTTCTCTTGCCAGCTGTTTAGGCTTTCTGACGGTATAGTTTTGGTTCAGTTAAAATTCAGTCCTTTTGTAATTCTGACATCACCAACTGTGTCAAGCATCAGGCCAACTCAGAAGAGAGTCGGATTGGCTTTGAATTGTAATTTGGCCTATTATTGGTTGCACAAACTTGACAGCTTGTTTCATCTCCCAGCGTCTTCATCAGTAAATTCAGAATGTTAATATATATGTTGAGGGGTTGTTGAGAGGCTGAGATTTTATGACATAGACACATTGTCTCATTCAGAGCCACACACATTAATTACTAATAAACAGGTCTTAGAATACTAAAAATAGCAGATGTGCCTCTGAATTACGGAATAGATTTTGTTCTCTTTGGAAGTGAGGATGCCTATAAGACATTTCAGAGTAAGATGAGTTGTTTGGGGGAAGTTTTAAAGCGTTTCAGTACCAGAAACAGATGAAAAAGTGCTGTTTACCTCTTTCTTGGGTAAATAAAGAACAGTGGAAAGGGCTGGGTTACCTTGTGGTGCTGGTATCAAGATAATGGAAGACTCCTTCCTGATCTCCTCGCTCTCTGCAGGACATTGAGATCGGTCCTGTTTTACTTCCTTTGTTCTTTTAGTCTGGGGTGCACACTTGGGCAACGTTGCTCCTTGGAGTGTTCCCCTTGTGTATGTCACATTGCATTTGTGTGTCCCAGAGCCTCTGCACTCCAGCCACCCACATGCACCCCAGGACAAAGTAAATGGAGAAAGGAACCACTCCTTAGTGAGGATGTATTTCATCTTTGGATTTGCCCTGAATGAAATCTATGCACTACTTTCTTCAATTATCACCACAGTTAATTACTTAAATTTAGCAGATGAAGAAACTGAAGATCCATGATATTTTCTGGAAAAGGGCTAGATGATTGAGATTTATGGCTTTGGAGGCCATTATACATCCTACTCAGCCCGGCCATTGTAGTAAGTAGCTGCAGTAGATAGTATGGAAACAAATGGGAGTGGCCATGTTCCAATACAACTTTATTTTTAAAAACAGAGAGCAGGATGGATGGAGTCCATAGGTTGAAAAGTGCCGACCTTTGCTTTGCAGTGATTTTGAGGTAAAACCAGTATTTGAAATGAATTTGGTTTGCCTCCAGATCCTATGTACTTCACACTCATCTCTACTCTCTCCCTAACTGGTTTTGCAATTAGAAAGGAACTCAGACATACTCTACTAGAAGTGGTCCTTGGTTTACAAGCTCTAGTGAGAGTCCGTGGCTTATAAACTGGCAGCACAGTTTACTCACAGGAAGTTCCTTGAATTAAAGCCTTTGTATTTGCAAAGAAATAGCTGTGTCTCTCAGGTAGACCTTGCATGTTTGTCCCTACTGAGAGAGGACAGGCATTACACCAGTAGGCCTGATGCACTCTGATTGTGTCTTGACACTGTCCAGCCAGGGCCATTGATCATGTCAATGCTTGGAATTTAAGCTGAGGTTTCCAGAAGGGCTTCTGTCTGAATTACTCTAAATTTACTTCTAAACAGGCAAAGAGTCTGACATTATGCAAAGGTGAAAAAAGAACCTAAAGCAGCATCCATAGAAAGTAAAGAAGTATCTGGATGTGGCCAATGCCTCTCAATAAAGTCACACTCCATTGATTTTGAAAAATAGCCCAATTATCCTCAATTTCGGCATGCAGAAAAATAGTGCAGCAATGTGACCTCATACCATACATCCTGCATACACAAACACTCCGTATGGAATGAGTTGTTGCTCTAAATTGCTCTCCTCTGAGGGAAAGGAATTGTCAGTTCTATCTGTCACCCAGGGGAGACTTCAATGAAGCACTCACAGAGTAAGACCATTTTCTGCTGTCTCAGTTGTCAAAGAAGAGAAAGGTTGGATTTCTAATTTAGTGAGTGTTCTAGCTATCAGAGCGCTTAAAAGAAAGCACAGCATAGTCATAGAAAGAACCAACCATTTATAGTTCATTGACATGCTTTTGGCAGACAGAAAGGGTGGGAGAAAAGACCGTGGAAGTAAAAATCAGGACACCTGGTTTCTGTTTTCATGTGGACCATGGGCAGTTGTAAAGGGAAGAGTTCTGGATCCAGAGGCAGAACTTGACTTGCTTTAAAGTCCTCGCTCTGACCGTTACTGGCTGGTGGGCCTGGGCAGAGTCCCCTCATGTGGCACAGTTGGCTCATTGTTCAGGCAAAGTCATTGTCTGCTCCCCCAAAGCTCACACTGAAGCTGCATTCCCCAGGCCCCTTGTAGTTGCTTTGGCCATGTGGCTGGATTCTGGTTCATGGGATGTGGGCAGACAGAACGAAGGACAACTCTAGGCCTAGACTCTAAAATCCCTCCTTCATTCTCTCCCTTTCTTCATCTGTAGGCCAGTTATAGGGTATAGTTCCAGGGACTCCAAAACCCTGGAGGCTGATGGAAGATCCTGCTTCCTAAGTGGAGCAAAGCCCATATCTAGCTCCCTACTGCCCTTACCAGCTGGGCTTGATATTAAAGTGGATTAAACCTCTGAACTCCCAACTACGTGTTACAGTAGTTAGTGTTAATGTCTTCATGACAATGTTGACAATAACAGCTGATCTTTTTTTTTTTTTAAGATTTTATTTATTTATTTGAGAGAGAGAGAGAAAGCGAGCACTAGCGGGGGGCGGGGGGGACAGGATTGGATAAAGGGAGAAGCAAACTCCCTGCTGAGCAGGGAGCCTGACCTGTTGCTCAGTCCAGAGCTCTGAGCCGAAGGCAAATGCTTAACTGACTGAGCTGCCCAGGCACCCCACAGCTGATCTTTTTGAGCCTTTACGTTGAGATAGGTGTTGGGCCCCCATGAACTATCTTTCAGGATCTTCAAAATAATGACTTTATAAGTTCTATGAATACATTGTCTTATCTCACATGGTTAATATGTGGTGGAGCTCTTTCCTCTAGAGGATAAACACAGTAATATCTGCCCATCTACCCAAAATGTTGCCACATGCGCCACATGCGTTAGGATCTAGAGAGGCGCTTGGTGGACTCAAAACATCATGCAAGTGCTAGATGTTATCATTATTGATCTTCCTGCCCCTCCGTTCTTATAACATTTGTTCTACCTAATCACGAGTTTAAACACAGTAACATGGAACATTTATGTATACATAGAGGCAGGTGACGGTGACAATCTAACATTCCTTGTCTCGTGATGGCATTTCGTGGCAGCAAGTGCAAGCCAGAGCAGGAGCATGAGAACGAGTGGAAAGATGATGCAGGAAGAAGCACTTATACAAAGATTCTTTTCTTACTGTGTTCTCTTCTCCTCTGTTCCCTCCAGCTAAATATTTCCTCTGGTCTGTAATTAGGTATGCTATTACTAACTGTGGGATGGCATCCTAAATGACCCTCAGTGACCTCATCATTTATCAATTGGCTTATAGAATACTCAGGGAAGGAAGGCCAGGTCTCAGGATCTAAGGGAATGGGAAAAATCACGATTTGTGGGCTTTCTTTTAAAGAAAAGATAGAAAATTATTATAACACGTGCTAGTTGATACTGTTGTTCAGTTCTGATGTAATTCTCAATCCAGACCAGATCTTAGGACATAAAGAAATGGGGAAAATCAGGTTTTATGGCTTTTCCTTTAGAAAGATAAATTATTATACCATATACCAATTGCGTCTCAAGTTTAATTCAAACTGAGAAGAGAAAAATGGATGACAGATTGTTGAAGCACATTTTTGTCTGCCATCTAAGTTTTAATTCAGAGATCACAAGCTATAGGGCTCTGGTAAGTCTCTGACTTGCAGGAACGTTTTGCTGAATCCAAAGAGTGACGTTAAGAGAGTGTTAAATTGGGGCTCCTGGGTGGCTCAGTGTGTTAAAACCTCTGCTTTTGGCTCAGGTCATGATCTCAGCATCCTGGGATCGAGGCCCGCATCGGGCTCTCTGCTCAGCAAGGAGCCTGCTTCCTCCTCTCCCTGTCTCTCTGTCTGCCTCTCTGCCTACTTGTAATCTCTCTCTCTCTGTCAAATAAAATAAATAAAATCTTTAAAAAAAAAAGAGTGTGTTAAATTGGTATCAGGAAATTTTTACACACATACAATCAGGGTCTGCTTGACAATAAGAAAGACTGAGACCTTTTGAGGCTATGTTCTTGCGTGAAAATTGTATGGAACAGCAGAGTGCTATCCATCTAGATGGATCTGTACCACAGTCTTCAGCACCCTGTTACTCTCAACATGGGAGCTAAGTGTCAGTTCGCATTTAAGCCCTTCCATTCTTGCCTGCTTGCCTCTTTTACACTGATTTTCTGCTCCCTGTACTGAATGCTTCCTCTGCTTCGGAAGATAGCTTCTCTGGGAAGACAATATTTAGTGTTAATAAAATCAGACCCATCTCCTCCCCATTGCTTACAGAGCAGAGAGAATATATTACTCACTCTGGTTATTAAGTCAAGCTTGCCAGTGTCTGTTCAGGTACTGTGCATTTTGCATAGAAATCCTCCCTCACCATCTCTTCTCTATTTGAACATCCTGTGTTTATCATTCACACTCACCTTTGGTGTCACCTCCTCCAGGAGTCTTCCATAACCTCAACCACCTTAACAGGCTGGGTTGGTTTTTCCATATATGTTTTCACCGAGCACCATATGCTCATTTCTGTCAAAGGACTTATCATGGCAATTGTTGATTTACTTGCTTACCTGTCCCACTAAAACATAAACTTGGAGGAATTGCCATCCCTTTTGAATATGTCATATTCTGTCCAGTTACCATGACTCTGCATATGTGGTTTCTTCTTCCTAGAATGCTTGCTCCTATCTGCAGCACTCTCCTTGGCACAAGTAAATGCTACTCACCTTTTGGGGCTTCTCAAGCATTGCCTTTGTCAGGGAAACTTACCATGGAGCCTTTACATTAGCTTGGTTCCCCTAACCTACACTTCTATGATGCAGCTCTAGACCATCTATCCCCTATCACAATGTAACTCCACCTCAGTCAGACTGCCGTCACCTCACCACAAGGAGGATCCTTGAAGGAAAGAGGGAGTTTTTATTCTCTGTAACTTTAGCATTAAGTAGTATGCCTAGGGCATAATAAATTATATATACAAATACTTGGAAGGAAGGGAGGGAAGAAACGAGGAGTAAGGAAGGGAGGAAGGAATTTGTTTGTGACATAGTGGGTTCTTATCCAAGTTCCCAGTGTTGTCCTCTACTCTTGTCCACTCCAGTTCTGGCTAGGCTGCTGGTTGCTCACCGAATACCACTGAGATGGATCGGCCCAGTTTCCTTCCTCTCTTGTCTAGTAATTTCCCATGAAGCTATTATGCAGTATCTGATCTGGTCAGACAGCCTCCCAGGGGCTTCCTTACTGTTTGAGTCCCCCTGTCTTGCATTTGGAAAGGTTCCTGGTAAATGTCTATAGTTTTGTTGTGTAGTTTAGTGTTTTGTATCCCTTCTTATTCTCTGGGGTCTGTCATCTCCTGTGTCTTTTACCAGAATGGTCTTTGCAATCATTAAAGCTCTTTTGGGTATAAGTGACAAAAATCTATCTTGAAAAGGTTAAGAAAAAAAAAACTAGTTTTCAACCAGATGTCACACAGCACAATATGTCAGAGAAAGGACAGGGNAGCTCTTTTGGGTATAAGTGACAAAAATCTATCTTGAAAAGGTTAAGAAAAAAAAAAAACTAGTTTTCAACCAGATGTCACACAGCACAATATGTCAGAGAAAGGACAGGGATAGGTCTGCAGCCTAACCTAAGAGACACTCAAAAACTTTTTGCACTCAAAAACTTTGGGGTCACCATGACTCTATCCATTGACCTTAATTTCTTCATCTAACAGTTCTAGCTGTGATTCACTGTGTTCCAAGCCCCAAAATCCTAGGAAAGAGCTATGATTAGCAGTTTGATTATGGTTTCTTTCCCTTGGACCCATCAACTCCAGTTAGGAGCAAGTCACACATCTTATAAAGTGGTGACTTCTGCAGTTGCCATGTGGGAAGTGGAGAAAGGGCCAGAAAAGAAGGGACAGGTAAGGCAAAGCAGTATGTCCATTAATGTCCTTGGCTAAATATTTGGAAACTGGTAACCCATTTGATGGACAGTCACTTACTATATCTACCATGTCTACAGACAAAAAGTCAGCAATGAATAAATTAGATAAGCCCACTCCTGTTATGAAATTGACAATTTTTCCATTCACCAACAAATATTTACTGGGCTCCAACTCTGTACACAGACTGTAATGGGAACAATGGTAAGCTGAAAATGAAAGATGCAAAGATATATATGTAACTAAATGGGAAATAGGATGTTTGAACAAGTAAATGTTACACAAGACTAGTCACTGCCTTCATTTTAGTAGACATTCACTGAGCACACCGCATGCGACACTGTTAGACACTGAGGATATAAAGATGAATGAGAAACTGGTGTGGTTATTAAGGTGTTCATTGACTAGAACAGGACTCTGACAGATAAACAGTTAATCCCAACCCAGGATAATTTTCTGATGAAGCCATCTAAAAAAAGAGATACCTATATGAAGCAAACTATTTTATAAGAGTCTAGGGAAGAAAGATAGTATAGTTGGCAGAAAAGCCTAAACAGAAAGAATAAACCTAACCCCAGTTGAAAATAGCTGGACAAAATTGCAGAAGCAGGAAGGCCCAATATGGGCTTAGAAAATGGTGACACCCCGTTAGGAAATCCTAGAGAGGTAGAAGATACACCTGGAAATGTAGGTGGGCCCAGGTTATAAACCACTAATAAGGCTTTTGTTTAAAAACAAGAAGTCGCTGAATGTTTTTGAACAGACACTACCTTGATCAAAATACACTTTTTTTAAAGATTTTATTTATTTATTTCACAGAGGGAGAGAGATCACAAGGAGGCAGAGAGGCAGGCAGACAGAGAGAGGGGGAAGCAGGCTCCCCGCCGAGCAGGGAGCCCGATGGCGGGCCTCGATCCCAGGACCCTGAGATCATGACCTGAGCCGAAGGCAGAGGCTTTAACCCACTGAGCCACCTAGGCGCCCTCAAAATACATTTTTAAGGGGCACCTGGGTGGCTCAGTCGGTTAAGCTTCTGACTCTTGGTTTCAGCTCAGGTCATGATCTCAGGGTCATGACTCAGGGTGGTGACATCGAGCCTGGCATCGGGCTCTGTGCTCAGTAGGGAGTCTGCTTGAGATTCTCTCTCACCCTCTGCCCCTCCCTTCACTCATTTTCTCTCTCGCCTGTGCTCTTGCTCTCTCTCTCTCAAATAAATAAATCTTAAAAAAATACATTTTTAAGTAACTAACTAAACGGTGGGCTACTTTTTGGCTTTTCCTGCTGGTGGAGCGGGCAGGGTACTCTTTGGGGGAGAGAAAAAGGCAAAAGGAACTGCCTACAAACTACTGTAATGGGGATTCTTTTCTCCTTTAATTTCTGATCCATTTCATAGCCCTTGAGGGACTTGACTTATTACAGCTCTCTGTGTTATCCTCTTTCCAAATAAACCAAGTGCTCTTTGGAAATAAGGGATGTTGTTCATCTTCACATCCCCTGGAGCCTTACACAGAGCCCTGTTTAAAATAGGTTCTAAATAAATACTTATTGAATGGGTGTAAAACTAGATGGATGAATGAAAGAGTTAGAAAAAAAGAATGACTCTAATAGAGGAATTTAAATATCGTGTATCCCGAGTGTCCCTAGCATTTGTCCAAATCTTGAGCAGCAGAAGCAGATCATGTTGCAAATCTGGACTGTTACTTTCTAAACGTGTGAACTTTTGTAAGTTTCTTGACTTCCTGAGCCTCTATTTTTTTTACTGCTGAAATGAGGCTAATCGTTCTTACTATGTCACAGTAGTAGTGTGAAGATGAAAAGGAACATTGTGTGTAAGGCACTTAGCTTGTTACTAGCACAAAGCGGGAACTCATTAAACAGCATGGCTTAATATGTTTTCAGCAGCCTCCTAGGGATCGACAGGGCCCAAAATGGCCCCGTGCCTTTTCTTATTCCTTCACTTATTCAATCATGCATTTGGCTTTCCGTCAAAAATATTAATAAGTGCCTATTATTAAGGACCAAAGGGAGTGTATTGGGTAGATGCAGATTTCGAGTCAACTTGTGTGAGCAGGCGTGGCTAGTCCAAGTTGCTGTGAGTGTAAGTTGTTCCCCTTCACCTGCAGTTTCGCTTTCTGCTTTCCATGGTTTCCGTTACCTGCAGTCACAGGCGGTCTGGGGGCAGATGTTCCTCCTTCTGATGAATTAGCAGGTCAGTAGTAGCCTACTGCAGCTCACTTCATCTCATCACCTAGGCATTTTATCATCCCAGAGCATCACAAGAAGAAGGGTGAGTGCAGCACAGTAGTTTAAGAGACCACATTCATGTGACTTTCATTGCAACATATCGTGTCAACCTAAAACCGCAGAAGGCAACAATGAAGTAAAAGGGTCTATTTGGGATCAAAGAAGTGTAACTCAGGGTACACAGATTTGGGCAGCCACCCAAATAGTGTCCTGCTAGGGAGCAGAAGTCACGCATTTTTAAAGCAAAAGGGAATGCTTGTATAGGTTGTTTACAAAGAATTTTAATTGGTGTTGGCAGCAGAAGACTAATCTTTGCTAAACATAATTGGTTGCTAAGGCTGTCACTAAGCAAAAGTCTGTTACTGTAACAAGTTGCAGGTGTTCATGCAGAATCCTTGGAATTTTTGCAACTTGGCACAGTTCAAAAGTCCATGGTTCCACCTGTGAGAATGAGGACGTGCCTAAGACTCGTCTTCTTAACAGACTCTGGTCTATTAAGCTCTATCTTAAAATCCCATGACATAAGTGACTCCATTTTATTTCAGCTTTCACAATAGTTATAATTGCTGTTTTATCATTACTGTTGTTAATCTCTTACTGTACCTAATTTGTAAATTAAACTTTATCATAGGTTTGCATGTATAGGAAAAAAATAGAGAGAGAGTACCATATTATCCAAAATGCAGTTCCAGGCATTCACTGGGACTCTTGGAACATACCTTCCCGTGGATAAACGTGGACTACTGTAATCCGTTGGGCTGGAGCTTCAAGGGTAAGAAAGTGTAGTCACGAGGCTGAGAAGTGAGCTAAGTCAAGTATGGTTTTTGTGTCAAAGACTTGTGCATTTTTCACAACTTTGAGAAGGGTGTCCTAAATTCCCTACTGTTTATCCACTTCAACCCCAAATATCTTCTTACTTAGGTCTAGCTCTTTAGATCCCTTTCTGACTGCAGAGTAACCCATGTCTTTGGAGGTACAGAGGATTCCCAGAGAGTTCTGGCTGCGCTGGGCGGTAGATTGCTCTTTGCTGGAATCCAGCTGCCTCCTTGGATCTGCATTTTCAGCAGGAGAAATGATCCCGCTGGGACTGACTTGAGTCAACTTGCAGAACTCATTCTACACACATGTGTTCTCTGAGAGCTGACTAAGGGGTCCTTAGCTGGGGATGTTAAAAATCAATATTTGTCTGTGTGTTTGAATACAAGCCTGGTGCTGGCTGTGCAGGGAGAATCTGAATAGAGCAAAAGACTCGGAGGCATCAGTTGGTTTCACTGAGCACTGAGAGACTTTAAAAACAGAAGTTGTGTTTTCTTCCCTCCCTGTCCCCATGGAGTTGTTTTAGTTCCCTGAACAAAACCATCATCTGATGCGGAAAAGGCAGGATTGCATTGCTGTGTTTTGCCATCCGCCCGTTTACCGTCCCAGATGTTATAGTGCAACCCGTTTGGCTTTACAGGGATCTTCTGTTCATGCGTTCTTCCTTTGGAGTGCTAGCTAGGAAATTGATTTTATTATTTTTTTTCTTTTTCAGAGTGAGTGAGGTAAGCAAAACAGGATTGGACAGGGTCGTGGGAGGAAGTTGGGGGGGGGGAGAAATGACCTCACCAGACTCACCTTCCAACTCTGTGAGAAAGATGAGAAATGAAGTCCAAATTAGGATATATCCAATCTGATACTTACTCTGAGAAATAGGCTCCTTCCTCTGGTCGGTTACACTGCTTCTGCTTTGTCTGCATTAGTGGTCTTTACCAAGAGACATTTATTTTCAGAATGGATGCTCTCATTAGCCTATGGCCACCCAGCTTCTGTATTTGGAATATGCCTGAAATAAAGTTGCATAAGCAAATGCTCAGGGTTTTTTTTGTTTGTTTTTTTTATCTTGGATTATCTACAGCCAAGACGACAACTCCTACAGGCAGCTCATAATCTCGGATGTGCCAAACATGTATCTTCCAAGGTGGGAATTGGCTCATCTGATACGAGTACAGGTACTTGACCCGTTCCAGGGGCTTTACCTGTGCAAGGCCCTTTAATCCTCACCGCCATCCAATGAAGCGTGTGGTATCATTATTCTTTTAGAAAATGATAAAAATAGCTCAGAGAGGCCAGTGATCTGTCAACAATGATGAGTCAGTCAGTCCTTGGGGACTTTGAGTTAAACCTGAATTTATTTGATCCCTCAACTTGTGTTTATTCTCCTGCACCAAAAGGTAGAGAATTTGGTTTGCATTCTTACTAGTATGTTTTTGAGATGATTGCACCTCTATTTTATGTGTCTACGGGACTCAAAATGTCAATCTTTAAGAGAAATGCAACATACTGGTAGGCTGCTGAATGGGGGACATTGCTTTAGCCAGAACCCACGGCCACACTCTGTTGACATTTCTGCTTGTGCTCACAAACATTTTTGGAAAGAGTCCAGGTTCATGTAAACCAGTAATTTCTCCTTGGTGTCCATATACCCAGTATGAAGGTCCTGGAATCTAAGAGCAGCTTGAGAGAATTGAGAAAGAGAAACTATTTGAGAAATTTGAGAATTGAGAAACTAGGATTTTGGATATAAGAATGAGCATTTGGGCACACACTTAGGCTTCATTTCTAGATAAACGTTTTACTTGCTGTGTTTTCCTAGACGAGTTACTGATGTCTCTGAGACTACCCAATTCCTTGCCTATAAAATGGTGATATAATACTACTTTCTTCTTAGTTATTTTGATGATTTAATGTGATAACTACTGTAGGTACTTGGCACATAATAGGTTGTTCACAAATGGTAAGTGTTAGTATTGGCTTCGAAGTCAGAACATTTGGATCTGAGTCTAGTTCTTCTGGAGAAGGAATACTTGGTAGTGAAAACTCACTGTTAAGCCTTTGCTTAGTTACTTAATATTTATGTGGCCAATCTAATGCAGAACCAATGCAAAAAAAAAAAAAAAGCAAAATAAAAAAACCCAAAACACAGAACAACAAATAAAAAATACCCCATAAAATAAGGGGTTTGAATTAGTTCCCAATGTTTTCACTACCAAGTGTTCCTTCTCTTAATTTCTATCTCGTACTTGAACTGCATTTATTACTACTTAGTTTGTTTTCCTATCTTTAATTAATCAAAAGTTTATATATATCTGAGCATGCAGCATAAACAATAACTATTAAGCCTATAATAAGAAGACTTAAGAGAAGCAAAGTGATGGTAAATCTTATTAAGGAGTCCATGTTTTCATTAGCAAATGAAGCCTTGTCATGTGCAAATATTCAGTTTCTAGTAGGTTTTTCTTGAATATCTAAAAACTGGATTCAGAGATCCCCACCGACGCTTTCTTAGATCCCTGGAAATAGGAAAACTCCAGATTTGATTCTATGGGACTTGTCTGACGTCTCTTTAGCTGCAGCAGGTCTTCAGAATCCTGGGCCTGCCCGTAAATTTCCCTAACCTAATACTTTTTGTCCTTCTAATTTTTGCTCAACTAATTCACCATTGCTAGCATTCACATACTCTGTTCTCCCCCTTACCTGATACTGGACTCGTTTAGAGCATTGTCGTCACTTTGGATCCTTGCTCCACAAAGCGAGGTCCATGGACCAGCTTCATCAGTATCACCTGGCAGCCTGTGAGAAATGCTAAATCTCAGACCCTACCCTGCACTCACTAAACCTGAATCTGAACAAGATCCCTGGGTGGTGGATGAATATATTATGTTTGGGAAACACTGGATTAGAATCTGGACTAGAGCTCCACGTGGAACAATTCTCTAGTATATTCCAATTCCTGACCTGTTGCCTTGCACAAGCCATTCAGCCCTTGTGAGCCTCAATCTGAGAAAAATAAAAAGCCTGCTTGCCCTCCTACCTGGAGGTATTTGTTAAGCTTAAGAAAATCATCAATAATTACATATTTCATAAGCCTATAACTGATCTATAAACTCAAAAGTGCATATTGCTTCTTAATTATTCTGTAACATTTTTTTTCTGAGAATCAAGATGACAAGCACACCTTAAAATTTTCTTGTATAATTCAGACAACTCTACATCTAACGTCACATCTAACTCACAACATCTAGGTCTACAATACTAACATCACCACTCCCTTGTATTTCTTTTGGAGATTGTGTACCTCCTTGTCAGCTCTGTCTGGATGTGATGAGAGTTATCCATTTACCCTTCTGCCTCCTCTTGAGATTTATTAATTCCTCAAAGACATTGATACGGAGACCATATTTGACTCATGCCTGCACTCTCTCTTTCCTTCTCTGTGCTCCTCCACCTCCCTCCTGGGCCTAGAACAGAGTTGGCCCTCCATTCATGCTTGCTGAGTGAACAATAGATACAGTGCTTCTTGACGGCATCTCTGAAAAACCAAAATGCAGCCAGTGCACGGGTACCTGCACCACCTGTTTAATAGGGTTGTTAAGAGAATCAAATGAGACTGGGCATGCAAGGGCCCTGGTGAGCTGTAAAACACTGGGTAAAAATGAGAGAGGATTATTAGGCATATGTGGTCTGGCAGGGTCTTACAGATGGCAGTCACCTGTCATTATGGAAACTGTCTTTAACCAAAGCTGAAATGGTAGTGACTTCAGAGGCTCTCGAGGCAGTGAATTATAAGCTGTTTCCTCTGCTCCATCTTTAGCCGGAGATTCCATTTGCCATATGCATTTGCTTCTGGGCTGTGTGTCTGCTAGTGTGCTGGGATAGCACAGGAACCTTGTTAAGCTGCTGTGCACACCCCGCTTTCTGGAGCTGTGGGTCGCCTTCTGGGGTGGTGCTCTTGGTTGACAAGAGCTCTCCTCCTGTGCCATGGACTTGCTGTGTTTGCGTTCTGCGTGGCTTCATTAGGGAGAGTTGCTGGGACAGAGCAGAGTTGAGTAGACGTTTATCTTTTTACAGGGCAAATCAATGAGTAATTTTCTGGTTTGAATACTATCTTTAGTATTCGGGGGGAATTCTGTCAACCGTGTCCTATTCCAGTGTGGCTTTATTAAAGAGATTGTTAAAAAAAAATCTTACTTAAGATTCCTAGAATATACTTTTCTTTTGCTTCAACATTTCCAGGGAGTAGTTGCTTTCCACATCCTGATCCTATATGCATTTCTCTTAGAAATAGGCCATGTACTGACAGCATGGACATGTACAGGTAAGCTTTCTTTGAATGCCTCGAAGTAGGAAGGCAGACAGGCTCTTTACTCCATCAAATTCAAAACCCAAGCTCTCTCCTCTACTGCATGTCAAAAACAAGGATGGAAAGACACTTCTACCTGTCAGTAATTGGCCGGCTGCCCAAAGCAAAGGAGAGAAGTGGGTTGGGGCGCTGGTCCATGGATGACCAGTGCCTTGTGTGGTCATAAAGAGTGGAATAGTCCAGTCATGGCTTAAATCCCTTTCAGTAACTGAATCACTTCCAATTTGTGACCTAAGTGGCCTCAAGCTTCAGTGTCTTTTTAAAATGTTCAACTTCTGTTCCCACATCCCAAAGCTGGATCCTTTGACCTAACCTCATCATTGTCCAGAGAACAACAGCAAAAAGGAGGTTTAGAGAGTTCAAGTGACTTGTTCAAAGGCATACAGCTAGCATAAAGCCGGGACAACATCCTCTGCTGGTAAATTAGCCCCATTGTCTTCATAGAGGAATAGCAAAGTTCATAGGGGCTGGGAGGACACAGTTATTTTCACTGATGGAACCAAAGTTTGAAAGTACCTTTTAGCTGTGGGAGAGCCCCTTAGATACTTTTGAAGATCTCTCATATGAATTATTCTAATCCATAAAATGAAATACCAGTAGTACCTACTACAGGTTTTGTACGTATTAAATAAGCTCATGTTTGTAAATTCGTATGACACTGCAAGAATATTGTAGAGATATATGAGACTCCAAACAGACCCTTCCATTTCTGACATATTAGAATTTGGGGCTGTACAAATATAGAGTTGTCATTCATCATGTATTAGAAAGTACGCAGATGGAGGGAGGGGGTGCGCCTAGGTGCCTCAGTCGGTTAAGCATCCATCTGCCTTCGGCTCAGGTCATGATCACAGGGTCCTGGGATGGAGCCTCGCATCTGGCTCTTTGCTCAGCAGCCAGTCTGCTTCTTCCTCTCCCTCTTCCTCTGTGATCTCCCTGACTCTCACTCTTTCTCAAATAAATGAATAAGACCTTAAAGAAAAAAAAAGAAAGAAAATATGCAGATATTACACATCATACAACTTGGAGAATGTGATCATATAACAAAACTGAGATTTCCTTACATTGAGGATGGCAACATAAAGAGATTTTAGCACTGATTTAGAAACTCTTCAGGACTGTTTTCAAAGCAAGGTCCAATGCAGTGCAGCAGCCTTCTATGACTGGGTAAATTTCAAATATGGGGACTGGTTGTTTCTTCGCTAGGAAAAAAAGAGGTCATTCATATGATTTCGTGGGAATCCGTTCTTTGAGGCATCTTCACATTGGTACCGCCTTAGCCTTATGCAGGGCGACGTACTGTAGGACCAGACACCAAGGAAGACAGCCTTGTGCCATGGAAACCAATGCTATCCTGCCTCCTTGGCCAGTGCACCGACTTCCTAAAGCCCCTGGATTTGCAAGTGAGCTCCCTTGGAAGAGAGGCACTTTCTGGAGCTCAGTGGCTCCCTCGGAGCAGTTCTCAGAGTCAGCTGTAGATGGCGATGTTGCACCAAGAACCTCCTGTGGCAGGCGGAGGAGCATCCTGAGGTGGCCTGCTGAGGCTCAGCTCTGAATCCTGCTTCAAGCTCCTCTGGTTGGCCGTAAGGCAGCAGTTCCCCTCCCGAGCCCCGGCTCACCCATCATTCTCACCCCGCTACAAGCCGGGAAGGAAAGCTCCGTCTCCCCTACCTCCTCGCCTACTTTCCTTTCCTTCACGCAAGTCGGTGATTAATGGCGGCGCCAGCGAACAGCTGAGAGGGAGAAGGTACTTGCGTAATGGAACAGCAGACAGATTAAATGCAAGCGGGTGCCGAACCTTTTTAGCGAGAGCATCCTTGCAGATTTGTTTTGCCTTCCCTCCCACTGCGGCCCCCTCCTCCGAGCAGAGGCAGGCGCAGCCACTTCATTAATCAAGGAGCTTTGCAGGGGCCGTGGAATTTGAACAGCAAATTGTCACTTACAATCCTTCGCTGTCTCATGTATCCCTGAGCACTGGTTATTTCATCGTCACCAATTAATCACGGCAGCCACAGAAGCCACCTTGGAGTTTATTAGGAGAAAGCAGGTTGTATCTTCCCCAGGGACAAGCTTTTTTCTGTTATTTCAAACGTGAAGAGTACTTTTGCTTTAGTTTTTTGGTTGAGAGACACACCCCGGTTGCTTCTGATCGTCCTGTCTTTCTAAGTTGATCATTTGTCAGACTTTTGCCAAATCAGACTGCATTTCCTTGCTGTAAGGACTGGAGCACCTTGAACAGAAGGTGGACAGAAACAAACCTGAGACAAGAAACCTTTTTACCTATGATGAGTCTCAAGCCTGGCCCCCTATGAGAATTATTTAGAGAGCTTTTTAAAAATATCCAGGCTCTTAGGCCACATCAAAGGCAAATTACCGCTTATTTCTGAAGCCCTGATCTGGGCATGTTTATTTTAAAAACATCTCATGTGATTGGTAGCCTGGATTGACAACTGCTCCAACCTTTCATTCCTTGCTCACCTGTAATAGGTGTGTTCATTTATAAAATGAGGGATTTAGATTAGTGATGTTCGTAGTAATAGTGTAATCCTCTTTAATTTCCAAAGTAAACACTTTGAGGTGCTACACTGGCTGAAGCACTAACGTGCACATAGTTTCAGGGCTGCTTTGGTGACATCTCGTGTCTCTTTTCTCATCACCTTTTCCCAAGACAGAACAGCTTCTGTGGCCAGATATTTGCACAATGCATTTCTTCTGTTCATTCATTCATTTGTTTCAACAAACATCTATTGAACATTTTCCTCTGAGCCAGATTAGATCTCTGCCATCATGGATCTTAAAACTCAACAAATACACAAATGACATTTCATTGCAGTTACAATAAGTGCAATGAAGTAAAAATGCAGAGTGCCATGAGAGCATTTGATGGAGATACTGAAGGTAGCATGTGAGTCAGAGAAGGCCCCCCCAGGAAGTGACATTTACAGGGAGACCTGAGGATTGATAGGAATTAGCCTGGTGGGGGTAGAATGAGGAGAGGAATAGGGTGAGAGGGGAAGGAATGATCTATGCAAAAGGCCAGTGGGAAGGTGGTGTATTGATGCTAACAGGGAGGGACCAGATTACATAGAACTTTGTAGGTCATTTTGGGGACTTTATCTGAAAATTAAAGGGAAGCTATGGCATAATTTTAAGAAGAGGAGTTTAAATGCTTAGACTCATGCTTTTAAAAATACACTCTAAGAGAAGAATTTCTAGAATAATGGCTAAGAAAGAACCTCAGAAACTCGCCCTCATAAAAGCTACAGTGGCAAGAATTGTTAACACCAACTTTTTCAGACCTCTGGAAATTAAGCAAAGGCTTGCAAAAATTTGTGAACTGTTGACTTAAGAAAAATGGTTGAAGCTCAGTAAGAACATGAGCTTGTCATGTTTTAACTTGCCCTGTTTCAATGTTCTAGTTCCCAACTCTCTGACTATCCTAAAAAGTAGTAGCTTTGCGAGCATGCTAGCTATGAAGTGCAGAAACCTAGCAGCCATGGAGGGGGCATAGAGTCGGAGGCTCTCAAAAGCCCTATCCCAGGAGAACTGTAACTATTTGACCTGCCTGGCAGCTCCCCAGAAAAACAACCCATCCACAAAGCTAGTTTTTATTTCATCTGACTCAGAGATCATTCAGTGGGGTAAGCCCTTTCCCCAGGGTATTTGCTGACAATCATTGGCCATTGTTTAATATCACAACTGCCTAAGGCCATGACAACCGGTTGGGACAAACAGGAGACTGACCAAAAAACTCAAAAGGAAAATCAGCGGTCCATGCACACATGCACATGTGCAGGGCTGTTCACGTACTCAGGAAAGACCTAAGAAGGCCCAACTTTTCCATTTCTGGCTGACCTTCAGGGTCTGTGCAAGCAGGGCATAAAGGCTCAGGCACACTTGTAAACATTTGGAGTGCTGAAGATGTGCCCGACTCTACACACACAGCCCCACGGCAAAGGATGGGAGACTTACTAGGTCGAGGTATTTAAGAAAACCTGTCTAATCCCTTAGCCAGCCACTGGGCAATGGAAGCAGATATTCCAATCAGTAGGTAGAGATAACGAAGTATATAGACTTCGCAGAATTAGACCAAGAAATTCACTAAACGAACAGCAGCAGGAGCAACAAAAACAACAAAAGCCCTGTTAGGGGGGTGGGGGGTTGGGGGTGGGGATTCTGATTTCCAGAGTCACCACAGTGTATTATTTATAATATCCAGGTTAAAAAAATAAAGACACATGCAAGGAAACACAAATGTGACTACACATAGGAAAAAAAGCAGTCAATAGAAGTCCCCGGGGAAGTCCAGAAATTAGACTTACTATGAAGATTTTAAATTAGCTCTTCATGTATATGTTCAAAGAACCAAAGGAAACCATGTCTAAGGAGTTAAAAAAAAAAGGGGGGGGGTAAAAACAGAGTTTTTACAGAGAGAGTTCCAAATAAAGAATATCAATAAAATGATTTAAAAAATTAAAAAGAATTGGCTAGAAATTATTGAGTTGAACAGTATAAGAACTGAAGTGAAAAAAAGTCATTGAAGGATTTGACCTTCAAAAAGTCATTGAAGGATTTTGGCCATAGCAGATTTGACCTGGTAGAAGTAAGGATCATTAACTCAAAGAAAGGTTAATTGAGATTATACATTCTGAAGATCAGAGAGAAAAAGGACTGGAGAAAGACAAATAGAAACATGCCTAATAGTGGAAGGAGAGAATGAGGACAAAAGAGTGGGTGCAAAGAATATTTGAAGAAATAATGGGCAAAAACTTCCTAAACTTGATGAAAAACTCAATTTACACATCCAAGAAATTCAAAGCTGTCCAAGCAGGATACACTCAAAGAGTTCTGCACTTAGGCACATCATATTCAAATTGCTAAAAGCCAAAGTAGAGAATCTTGAGGCAGCAAACAGAAAAATAACTTGTCACATACAAAGGATCCTCAGTAACATTAATAATTTTCTTCTCATCAGAAACCACAAAGGCCAAAAAGCAGTAGAATGATACACTCAAAGTGCTGAAAGAAGAAAATTATCAACCAAAAATTCCACATCCAGGACAACTGTGCTTCATGTGAAATGTGAAGTGAATGTGAAGACAGCCCCGGATAAACAAAAAGAGAATTTGATGCCAGCAATTCTTCCCTAGAAGAAATATAAAAGAGAGTCCTTCAGGCTACAATGAAAAGATATTAGGCAATAATTCAAGTCCACATGAAGAAATATAGTACGCTGATAATGGTGACTATAGAGGTAAATATAAATGACAGTAGAAGTATTTTTGTTTTAAAATATTTTCTTTTCATGTTGAATGTAAATGATAATATCATAAAGCAATAATTGATACTCTAACAGTATAAATACAAAAGAAGGCAGTGAAGGAATTGAGGAATAAAAAAATACATAAGACGTAGAAAATAATTAGCAAAATGGCAGACGTAAGTTTTAAATCATCAGTAATTACATTAGATGAAAATCGAGTACATACTCCAACCAAAAGGCAGAGATTGAAAGGTAGAGTAAAGAAATTATCCAGCTTTGTGGTTTCTACGAGAGACACATTTTTAATTTGAAGACATGATAGGTTGAATGTAACATGATGGAAAAAGTTACATCATTACAGCGACCAAGAGAGCTAAGTGCAATAATAATATTAGACAAAATAGACAAATGTTTTTACTAGAGACAAAGGACATTTTATATGGTAAAAAGGTCAATCCATAAGAAAAACATAAATATGGTAAACATTTCTAAAAACAGAGCCCCAAAATACATGAAGCAAAATGGATAGAGTTGAAAGATAAAAATTGGTTTTTATAAAAGATCAACAAAGTTGACAAAACTTTAGCTAAACTGACCAGGAAAAAATGAGGAAGTAATAATTGGAGACTTAAATGCTGCACTCTTGATAATGGATATAACAAATAGGTGAAAGATGAACAAGGAAATAGAAGACTTGTACAACACTGTAACCTGACTATACGTAATGTATTATAAAACATTCCACCCAGGAACTGTAGAATATATATTCTTCTCAAGTGCATAAGTGAAATTCTCCAGGATACATTATATGTTAATATACTTTAAGAGAAGAATTTCTAGAATAAGGCTAAGAAAGAACCACAAAAACTCTCACCTTCATAAAAGCAACAGTGGCAAGAATTATTAACACCAACTTTTTTAGAACTCTGGAAATTAAGCAAAAGCTTGCAAAAATTTGTGAACTGTTGACTTAAGAAAAATGGTTGAAACTGAATCTGATAAGGAACACTGATCTAGAATATATAGAATATTTACAGCTCAACAATAAAGACAACTAACACAATTACCAAAAATGGGCAATGATTTAAGTAGACATTTCTCTGAAGGAGATATATAAATGGTCAATAAATTCATAAAAAGATGGTTGATATCACCAGTTACTAAGGAACTAGAACTCAAATCCATAATGAAATATCACTTCACATCCACACTGAGATGGCTAAAATCAAAGTTAGTTATTATAAGAGTTGACAAAAATGTGGGAAAATTGGAACGCTTATACAATTTTGATGGGATTAGAAAATGGTGGTGCCACATTGGAAACCAGTTTGACAATTCCTCAAGATGTTAAACAGAATTATATTACTGTGAAATTATCCTTTTAACTGTATACCTAAGATAAATGAAAATATGCCCACACAGATGAATGTCATAGCATTATCATACATACTAGCCAAAAAAGTGGAAACAACTGACATGTCTCTCAACTGATGAATAATAGATAAACAAATGTGGTTTATCCAAATAAGGGAATATTATTCCAACAATAAAAAGGACTGCAGTACTGATACACACTGAACTATGGGTGGACCTTGAAAGCAGTATTTTAAGTAAAGAAGCCAGTCAGAAAAGCACACATATTGTATGATCCCATTTGATCTGGAATAAGCAAATCTGTAGAGATAAAAAGTGGGTTATTGGTTGCCCAGGGCTGCCTGGAGGGGCAATGGGAGTGACTGGTAATTGGTATGAGGTTTCTTTTTGGGGGTGATGAAAATGCCCTATAATTATATAATGGTGATAGTTGTATTTTAGTGAGTATACTAAAAGCCAGTGGATTGAATGATTTAAAACAGTGGATTTTATGATGTTTAGATTATATCTCACAGTGGTTGTAAAAAATACTACTTTATATGCTTCGTGGATATGTATGGAAAGGCAAGAATGTACGTACACAGAGCCAATTTAGAAACAATTACAGCAATTCAGGTGAGTGAGAGTGGTGGCCAGGATTATTAGGGTGATAGCATAGTAGATAGAATTGGAAAAGTAGCAGATTTGAAAACTCTTTTGGTGACATATGTAGTATAAATTATACTAGTGTTTATTTCTTTTAATTTTCTGGTTCTAAAGTACATTCTCTGTGAATACCAACTCATAATCTTTCCAACCACGCTTACTAGTAGATGCTTTTTTTTTTTAATATTATTTTAATTTATTTGACACAGAGAGAGAGAGAGATCACAAGTAAGCTGAGAGGCAGGCAGAGAGAGAGGAGGAAGCAGGCTCCCTGCCAAGCAGAGAGCCTGATGCGGGCCTCGATCCCAGGACCCTGAGATCATGACCTGAGCCGAAGGCAGAGGCTTTAACCCACTGAGCCACCCAGGCGCCCGGTAGATGCTGTTTTAACTAACATTTTCCTAATGGGGAAACTGATACGCAGAGAGATGGAGTCAGTCTCTGCTCAGTATCTCTGTGTAACGAGCTTAATAAAATGTTGGTATTATCTCTCAATGGAGCATAGTTTTAGGGAACGTCAGATGACCCTAATTCCAGTTTGGAGGCTGCTTTGCTCATTAATTTCATATTGTTTCACCTTGGTACTTTAGCACCTCTAGATATATACTCTTAGGTTATTTCTTTCCTAGATTTATGCCCCTTCCTCCATGATCAGAAATGAGTAGTAAACCCAGTCTGGGACTAAGCCCAGGCGTCCTTTTCCCTATGGAAAAGATTACAAGAAAACTCCACAGAGACACCCACAGCTTTCGTCTTCACAGTGCTCTCAACCTTACCACCAGAACCTGCTTTCAATTGACCAGCACTCATGTCATTAGACACCTTATCCCTTGTTATGTCAGTAATAAAAAGAAGCCATAGACAACCTGGTTACTCCTTACCTGTTCTTTATACCATCAGGTTCTGCATATCCTCTGTTCTCCTTTCTCTCCTCCTTCCCTAACTGCTGAATCTTTCCCCTCTGCCTTCTGACATTGTCTGTCATCAGCAAAAGCCTCAATTTCTTCAGTCTCCTCTTTGAGCATTTTCTTCATCTCCTTGCATTAAATGAAATATTGTTTCTCATTTCTTCCAGTTCTATTTTCTTCCTCTTTCTCCTTCTCCTTCTCTGCCTTCTTCATTCTCCCTCTTCCTCTTTTTTATGACTTCTTCTAGACTTACAGCAACAATTCTATATTCATGACTCACGAATTTATATATTTACCTAAGAACTCTCTTCCAAAGTGTCTCTGTCCCTATCTTTGTTTCTCTTGTTTCTTTTTTCTGCTTCCACCATGCTCTGCGATTATCTCTCTGTTGCATACTAGTAGTATCATTACATCTTCGCTACGTCATCTGCAGTCTATTCCCATGATAGCCAAAGAGATCTTTTAAAAACCCAAGTGAAATCTTGTCACCCCTCTGCTCCAAAGTCCTGCATTGACTCTCCATTTCAACTGAAGCAAAGGATGAGGTACTTTTACTGGGTCTCTACCCATCTTTTACCTGTTTCTGACTTCAATACCTGTCACTTTTCTTTGGGGTCATTCCCCTCTATGTCAAATCTCCAAGTACAACCCTATTTGAGGACACATACTCCCTGCAACTGTCTTCCCTTAGAAATCTGCATCCCTATTTCATTTACTTTCTTCAGAGCTTGCCTCAAATGCCACTTTCTCAATGAGGTCCGTTCTAACCACCTTCTTTAAAATTGGACCTTCCCCGGCTCCACACATCTGATTCTTGATTCTCCTTACTTTGTTCAACTTTTTCTTTTCTCAGTATGCATATAATTATTAATCATGTTATTTGCTTCCATCATATACTATGTTCATTGCTTGCTTTTCATCTCTCTCTGCTAGATGATAAGCTCCCTTAGGGAAGAAATATTTTTAGGGGTGGTTTGTTCTCCAGTGTATCCCAAGTAATAGCAAGAACAGTACCTGACACAGAGCAGGTGCTTGATATTTTTTGAGTTGATATATAAATTATTCTATGTTCAAGCATTATTGTTTATTGGAGAGTTTAATGAAATGTTTTTGATCCCTTTGAAACATACAACTAGGCCTTGACTCCAACACACTGCAGATAAAGAAGGAAAATGTTTGTTGAACCTTTTTTTCCCCCCAACAGACAAGAAATAGCATCTATAAAACTATCCAGGTATACCTTAGGATAGATTCTATCAGACTCACCATAATTGAATTCTCTAAAATATTTGCCTTCCCTATGGTTTATTAAATTAGGCCACCTTGCTGGAAAGTTCAGTTTTAAGCCATTATCTTTTAAGTATTTTTGTGTGTGTGTGTGGAATATCAAGTTTCCTTGTAATTTTCTTGTTTGTGTTATAGATTATCTTCATTTGTTTTTATCCTCCTGTTCTTTTAAGTTTAATATTGAAATTTATCTGTCCATGTCTGGGTTCCTTCCTCTGATAGTATTAGGTCTTTTGGACTCTACCTTCTCCCTGTGCATCACAGAATAATCTAGGTTAATGTGTTAGATGCTTATGGTTTAGATAACTTTTGTGTATCTAATTGTGTCTTAGGTTCTGGGGAACATGCCAAAGGAAATTAAACATGTGATTCACATTTTTTAGGACTTACTTAGTTGCAAGTGGTAGTAACCCAATTTATGTTGATCATCAAACCCAAAGGAAGGTTGAATAACCTGTCAGTTGGGTAAGGAAGTGCTAGGCCACAGAAACGTCTTAACCAGGGACTCAAGTACCATTAGGGTCCTCTGCCCCTCTTTTACCTTTCTTGAGAATATTGCTTTATTCTCTTTCCCTGTAATTATGCTCTGTTCACATGGTAGGAAACCTAGTTTTTGACACTCAAAAATTTTATGTTTTATGGCTTGATTATGGAATGGGGACTGTTCTGTTATTCTCTCTGGACCAAATTACTATATACCTGGAGGAAGGGTCTCATCATCCTACTCAGGATGTGCTGCTTATCTCTGTGAAAAATGTGATAGGTTGATACTGTATGAAAATTGCTGCTTCTATGGAAGCCAGTGGCTTGCATTTCCCATAAAACCGGTGCTGTTAAGATGAACCAATATATCTTCTACCTGAAACCTATAATCGCTGTTTGTATTTTCAGAGAAAGACTGAACAATAATTGAGAGAAGTATGCATGTAGAGGAAAGTTTATAATCAATCAAACTGCATAGAAGGTTGCTGAAAAAATGGAGCAACTATAAGCTGGTGGCATCCATTTGAAGAATTTTGAGAGGTTAATAGTAAACCAGTATCATGTAAAGTTGAATTTTATAAAGAGAAAGGGATGCGGGATTATTTACTCCAGTGATTCCCACACTAGAGAGTGTCTGGGCCTTTCAGAATCCTGGAAACAGAGAGGGTTTTCTATGAACTATTTTCTTTCTTTCTTTTTTTTTAAACATATTTTTATTCTATTAAATTTCTCTTCCACAATAGAAAACAACAGCAACAACGTCAACAACAAAATTCTCTTTACTAAAACTGTAGCATAACACTGGAAATAAGCAAACTTCATAATCTGCTGGCATCCCATTTTCATTGCTTTCCTTTATCTTAGAAAGATATTACACATACAGACTCATGGGAGTTATTATTTTCACAAAACAGTGTCATATTTTATCTATTACTTTGAAATTTGATTTTATTCCTTAGTAATATGGCATGGCCATCCCTTCAAGTCAGTAACTGTAACTCAAACATTATTTCAAGTAGCTGCATGATTTTTCACAGAAATGAAATACTACACTTTATTTAATCTCATTCATTTATTGATGTTGTTCAGATTTTTTACCTTTTTCACCTTTTCAAACAGTGCTCCAATAAAACTTCCCTTAATATTTTGTCTTGGCAACTTGTACTTTTATTTTAATAAGATAGAGTCCTAAAACTGTTATTTCTCAATCAAAGGTTATATCTATTTTAAATTTTAATGGATATTACTAGATATTTTACAAAGAGCTTATAAGAATTCATTTTCATACCAGCAGTGTATATAAGAAAAATAATTTCCCCATATCTTCAAAGATGTAGCATTGTGTTTTATTTTAAGTATGGGAATGTCATTTCATTATTGACTTGATTTGTCCTGATGACTGTTGAAGTCGAATATATTCTTATATGTTTATTGTCAGTTGACATTTTTTCTTTCATGATTTTCAAATTCATATTTTTTATCACATGTTCTCATTAATTTGTCTTTTTTTCTGATCCATTTGGAAGAGTTACTTGTATTTTATGGAATAATTAACTCTTTGTTGTATCTGTTGCTAATTTTATCTAGCCTATTATATGTGGATATGACATTTTTTATTTTTTATAAACACATGTACACAATTACTTTGCTATTATATATATATAATTTTCCTTCATAACATTTGAGTTTTTTTATTTTGAAAAATTTAGCAAGAAGAGAAAAAGTACAAGTTGCCAAGCTGTGGTATTAAGGGAAGTTTTATTGGAGCATTGTTTGAAAAGGTGAAAAAAGGTAAAGAATCTGAACAACATCAATAAATGAATGATTAAATAAAGTGTAGCATTTCATTTCTGTGAAAAATCATGTAGCTTATTAGCCTTCATTTTTGAAAGGATGATTTTGATGAATAAAAGTGGTAGAGTGAGGTAATTCCTTAGTAAATGGAATTTTCTTAGTAGCTTTCTTATTTTAAATATGGGGATTGTGGTGACTTGAACAAAAGTTGACCTTGGCTGGAAAGTGTTTAGAGGTTTCTGGTCTAGCATAAGAGGCTCATTTTATGGTAGAAGCAAAAAAGGCAGGATAGTGAAATGGCTTATATCTGTCTCTACTGTTGAAGATGAGCAAATTTAATGAATCTGTGAAGTAAAATGTTATCTGAAAATACATTTAATGAAAACAAGATGAAACTGGCTACGTATCCCCACTACGTTTCCCCACTGACTCCTGTTTTGCTACATGCTTCTTTCCACTGACTCCCAACCTTATAGAAAAGAACTAGCCCGGGGCGCCTGGGTGGCTCAGTGGGTTAAAGCCTCTGCTTTCGGCTCAGGTCATGATCTCAGCGTCCTGGGATCGAGGCCCACATCGGGCTCCCTGCTCGGCGGGGAGCCTGCTTCCCCCTCTCTCTCTGCCTGCCTCTCTGCCTCCTTGTGATCTCTCTCCCTCTGTGAAATAAATAAATAAAATCTTTAAAAAAAAAAAAAAGAAAAGAAAAGAACTAGCCCCACAAAGTAATAGAGGAAAGGTTAATCCTTTACAGGTTTTTAAGGGAACACTTGGGGGTAAAATATCTAACCAGATATGGCCAACCTTAAGAACAGATAAGATTTCTCTTAATCTACACTATTTACTCTTAGCACCACAGCAATATAGCCCCATGGTAAGACAGTGGCATTATAATAGAGAGAAAGAAGGCATATAGTGAACTCATGAGCTAACTTGAAAGCACATGCAAGATTTCTGGCAGTTGGATGGTCCAGAAAAAGGGAAGGTGACTTAGGAATAGTAGAAATCAGGAGGGAGGGACCACCTACAAATCCCAGTCCTTAAAGACCATGGTGCTTAGCTATATAGAGTCATAAATTAACAGAACAACAGTGCTAATAAACAGAGTATTTCTGAAACTTTATTGCTCCTGTCATTTTTGACAGGGCATATCACTATGAGAAAATCAAGAGGGCCTATTCCCTTGCCAGCATCCTGAATGTTTGAATCAGGTTTCTATGAGTTCCTCATCTACCAGTTGCAAATGTAGGGAAAACTCTGCATGTCCCAGTGGAGCTGTCTAAGTTTTGAGGTCAATAGGAAGCAAAGCTTAAAATAGGATCTAAAAAATCTCCAACATCAGTTCAGCACTGATGATCAAACTCAAAAGTATCTGGAGCCTGCTGAAAATTTTACCTGAATTATGAATTACTTTTCTATAATACATCCCTTCCTTGACGTGATCTACTTGATGCATTCATATAATCTTCAGAGACTCCCTTTTCAAAAGTGGTCCATGGGGTTCAGTATTTTGCATGTTGAGGGGCCCTTTCATCTTAAGCTACTTATTGAACTTGCTTTAGTTGTTTTGTCAGAATCCAAATCAGTTATGATATTGAGGAAATGTAACCTAATAATATAATTTTTCCCCACTAAAGATGATCTGTCTGTCAAGTTTGTCCCCATGTCTCCACACTATCTCCTCAGAGCCTTCAAGAATTTGTATTTTGGAGCTTCCATTCTCTTTCAGGTCACTGCAATAACCAAAATTTCCTCTTCATCTTCTGTCTCATCCCAATGTTACTTTCTCCAAAGTAAGGCCACATTAATATTTCTGAAATATAAATCTTATCATGCTTAAAATACTTTAAGAATCTCCCATGCACACCTTTTTATATAGTTTGAACACTTTGGGGGTGGCATTCTATAATAGAGTCTGACTTCTTTTTTTTTGAGGTTTGACTACTAATAAGTTTTATGCCTCATCTCTCCTTCCTCCCCTTTTGTCCATATCTGGGCAAGCTTGTAAGAAAGCCTGGGTGCTACCTTCTTCAGCAATGTGAGATTCAATCCATGTAAGCCCCTATCCATGTGCAATCCTTATTCTAGCCCCACATCCTAATTACAATACAAACCTCAAATTCATCTCTTTACCTTAGCTTCTCAAACCAGTTTTTGGACCAGCTTGGGAAGTGTTCCCTGTTCTTTCCCCAAAAGTCTTATTATATAATTAATAAACTTTTCATACCCACTTGGTGTGTATGTGGCATCATCAGTCTTGGCATATGAACCACATTTTGATGGGGGGGGCATCCTATTTATCAGCATAGCTACAACGTATACCAGCTTTCCTCTCTAGTGCTTTCCTACTTCTACATTCTCATTCAGCCAGCAAATACTTACTGAGGACCTGCCATATGCCATGTGCTTTCTAGGCATTTGGGAATTGGTGGGAAATTGAATATTACAAACAAGAAGTAAGTAAGGACTGGAGGGATAGGCAAGGACTAGATCATAGGATCTGGCTTATCGTGTCAAGGAATATGAATTTTATTCTGAGTTCCCTGGAAAGCCAATGAAGTGTTTAAGCATGATCTGATTTGCTCTTTAACCAATAATCCTGGCTTCTAGGAGGAGAATGAATTGCACTAAGCAAGAATGGAAACACAGGAAACAATTAGTATGCTAAGGAAAATAATTCAGGTGAGAGAAGATGGAGGTTTGAACAACAGTGGTAGTATTGGGGAAGAGAAGTAGATAGGTTTTGAGTATATTTAGGGAGTAGACTAAAGAAGGTTTACTAATTTTTTTTGGCTAAGGGTAGCAGGCACCCTTTCTCTGGGCATATGAAACAACATACAGTTCCTGAATACTCCTCTGTGATTTATACTTGATATGCCCTGTAAGTGTCACAGTTCTCTGCTGAGAATCCTTTCTTGCCTCGCCCTATCATGTTGGGCTCACAGAGAGTCCCTTCAGTACTTTTATCACAGAACTTACCAGAACATAGCGTAATTGTTGTTTTTTCCCCTAAGTAGGAACTTAACCCAGTGATGAACCCAGGGCTTGACAGTGTTGGCATTTAATAAATCTCTGTCGAATGTATAAGTGAGAGCATGCTTTATGAGACACTGCAATAGAGGGTGTATGTAAGGCCTTTGAGCCTTGCAACACTTTTAGCATTTGACGAGTACTGCCAAAGGTCAGGGACCCATCCGAAGGATTTCTTTTAATTACTTCAGGAACTCTCAAGAAGAATGATCAGAACATCTTAAATGGTAATGATCTGGAAAATGGAAAGGGGCTTACAAATTGGAAAATGAAAATAGGTAACCTTAGATGCTACAAAATTAGCTTAAAAGGCAAGCTAACTGGAGGGAGGAAAGCAAGTCATCCCAAGAGAGAAAATTAAATTCACCTGAGTACAGGTCAAGTCCTATTATCTAATACATTAATCTTGCAGGTTTTTTTCCCCATATCCAAAAATTACTTTTTAAGCTCTGACTGATGTCCTGTTATTTCAAGGTGTCTTTTGTACAATAAGAGCCCTGCAGGGGTAAAAAAAACAAAACAAAACAAAAAAAAAAACAAAAAAAACCCCAGATTTTTGGATAGTATGGTAGTGAAAAGTTACATAAAACTGGGATTTCTGATCAAGGTCCTGTCTCTGGGACTTTATACATTGAAGAAATATATAGAAGTAATATTCCACATTCTTTCCAACTCTAATATTCCATAAGTTCTGTGGCATTCATTGCTTTAGCATTTGTCTTAACTGCTTCAGCAGTGATGGGATAAGGAGCAGAGAAACATAATTCCACTTAAAAATGTAGAAAGTATTGGTGTATATATAGTAAGTATATGGATGTAACAATTGAAATTCTGAGAACATAGACGCTGAGCTGTGTGTCAGCTGAATAGTCACTGTGCTTTGCTTGAAGAAGTTACTTTGAATTTACAGTTAACACTTTTCCAGCTTACAAAGTGCTTCTACATTCATCCTTTTAGTGTCAGAACTATTGACTACTGAACAAAGTAGGTGCTGTCAGTTGCATTTTAAAGATGAGTACACTGAAGCAAACAGATGTCATATTATGAAACTAAATAATTTGCAGGAAGCATAACCAAGGCTTGAACCCAGATCTTCTGGCTCCTAGTCTAGAGGTCTCTCCTTAACTCCAGAAAATTTCTATGGCCAAATTTTTACATGTGGCACATTATGACATCCCTGACCAGTCCTATGATGTCTTAGTAGTTCCCATTGTCAAATGAAAAACCCATAAACCTGAGAAGTAACTTACTCAAGAACTCGGAGATATGAAATAACTGAGTTGAGATTCTGCCCAAGATCTAATTTTAAAGACTACTGTAAAGAACTGTCTTCCCCACTGCTATGGGAAATACGTGCTAAACTCTTTTAAGGAATTATAAAAAAACACTGAGTTGGCCAGGTAGGGGCAGTAATCATAAAATCATAACGTAAATTGTCAACTCACGATTTTTCAAGGGATGGTTTAGATGAGGCCATTTGGGCATGCATTTGACATGGAATCCCATCTATTTATCTCTGCATGTCTGTGCAGCAGAGAGATCTAAGCCTAATTTAGTGATACATAAAAGTAATGGCTGTGACATAAGGATCCATAATATTTTATAGTTAGAGAATGCATCATTCCTCCCAGGAAAAATCCGTAGGTATGTATGATTATGAAATATGATGATGTTCTTCAGTCTAATGTTTCTTATATCCTACCGCTTCTCTGCTAATGGTCTATCTTATTCTTATGAATAGTCCACGAACTGTATCTCTCCACTATGTGGGTGGTGTTGTTATATCCCGTTTCCTCCTTTTGCTATGTATCAAAGTACCTTCTTACAATTAATTGCCAGTGTTTTGCTAAATTCATTACTTAAGTTCTTAAAGACTCAGGATCGTCTCCTCCAAACCCAGTGGCTTCTAAATCTTATACAGTTTAGCCTTGACATATACGAGCCTACTCTTTATCAGTATTAGCACTTGCATTTAAAGGTTTATTATTCCGAAATATCTGTACCATTGTTGTTTTCTAAATGTGCTTTTAAAGAAAGCAGTTTAGAAACAGCTTTTATCTGTGAGTAACCTTTCCTTTTGGAGGATTGGCAGGGACTTCTTTACCTTTTTATGTTTTAATTCTTCAGCCCTTCCAATCACGTTGTCCCTTTTTGCTGCTTTCCTAGACCTTTTGTCTTCCTTGTAGTCTCTAATGGATGCAGGTTATGGAGTCATTTTCCTTGTGTACTTACTAACCTCTTTCATCATATCTCAGAATATCCTAGAACAAAAAATGGCATTGTACAGGGTGAAAAATAATTTTCTACTTTTGCTTTTGGGTTAGGTTTATACAATTATTTTATACCTGAAGAGATCATTTAAAGAATACATGACGTGGATCAATCAAATAGTATATACCCTGAACTTTATTATTTATTTACTTTTTTAAAGATCGTACTTATTTATTTATTTGACAGAGAGAGATTTCAAAAATTTTCCTTTCCTCCTGGTTGAAGAACCACAGATCTTCTTTCCAATGCCTTAACTCATCTCCCCAAGCCAACCACAGAGAGAGAAGTGAGAGAGGGAGAGCACAAGCAGTGGAAGTGGCAGGGAGAGGGAGAGGGAGAAGCAGGCTCCCCACTGAGCAGAGAGCCTGATGTGGGGCTCAGTCACAAGACCCTGGGATTGTGACCTGAGCCAAAGGCAGACACCTAACTGACTGATCCACCAGAGTAGCTTTTTCATGCTCCTAAGAAAAGAAGAATCTAATAAAGGGAAATATGAGTCATGTATATGGGACTTAAGAAACATACCTCACTTTGTGAAATTTTGGGATTTCAGACTTACCTGGATTCACATCACAAGTTGATCAGGTGCTCTGTCTGTAACCTTGGACAAATGCCTTCTTTGTAACTCAGTGTCCTCCATATCATGTTAATTGCAAAGGGTTGCTGTGAGGATAAAATGAAATATATGTGTGAAAAATGTCAGCTACCTTTATCTTTATGAAGGTCAGTTGATGTTTTTGTTTTTTGACAGTTCAGTATCTAACCCTTGGTCTATTAGCTACCTCATCTCCTTTCTGTAGGGCTTTCTCTTAATGTGCTTTCTTAGTGGAAAGGGACTTTCTAGTCCCTGCCTCCTCCTGATGGAAATGGTGGGAAGCTTTATCCTTCTGCTGCATATTCTACATATTCTACCCACGGAATAAGCAAGAGACCTAAGCTTGGGCACACTCTTGCTTAAAGGACATTAAATGCTGAATTAGTGAACTTCATAGGAAAAATAGAGTTTAGACTGAGTACAGAGGTCATAATGCTCTGTCAACATTTTTCTATGGCATGGTGGCAGTTGTGTCTTATTCTAGAAAAAAAAATCAGTCTTATTATTCTAGAAAAAACATCAGTCTTAGAGAAATTTCCAAGACGATGGAAGTTAAAGGTCTCCCAAAAGCTTGAATTTAAAAGTCTAGTTTATAATTTGTGAAAAAGACTAGTATAGCAAGCAGTAGCTCTGATATCTTTTCAAGTCACTTCACTTCTATTTTCTCTTTAAAAGGGGAAATAATAATACATGTCATGCTGGCGTTGTAAAATTCAAATAAGAAAACAGGGATGAATGTGTTCTGTATAGGCCTGACAGAATGTGACGTAGCGCTTATTTTGGTGGTATGGAAATGAGGGTCTAAGAGTTGAGAGGAGTAATAGAGTTTGTCCTGTATAGTTGTAGGAGGTTTATTGAACATGGCAAACCTAAAAATAAGGATCTTATGTGGAATAATGGAAAGGAGTAACTTCTTTTTGTCTTGGGATATGAAAAATATATGTGGAAAGAGTCAAAGCATAATGATATATTTCCCAATACAAGTATAAATAACAGATGCAACTAAAAGAAAAGGTAGTTTCTGGATTTTGATGCCATCAATTGATACCATGTGGTTAGCATGTTTAATTTCAGTACTTCTCCTTTCCTCCTGGTTGAAGAACCACAGATCTTCTTTCCAATGCCTTAACTCATCACCCCAAGCCAACCTCAGTGCCTTATTCCTAATGAGAATTCTTCACAACACACATTTTTTGCATACTGATTATTGCCAGGTTCTGTTCTCAGCCACTGGCAAATTCATTTATCAGTGATATACCACATTCACACGAAGTTAGAAAGAAACAACAAAAGAATTCCCACCTGGTCTTCTCAGAGATTAGGAACAACACTAATGAGATATTTTTCAGGGGCAACAATAAGCTGACAAAAAAAAAATCTGCTCTGTGTCTCTCTGGGCACAGTGTAGCTACCTGTCCTAAGAAGAATGGCACTCAATTTTGTATCGATGGTGGAGTCTGAAATCACAACTATTAAAAAGTTTGGGAGAAATTAGAAACTTCTAAGCACATTTCACTTTGCAGTCCCCAAATGTAAGCCAGATGGAAGATGGTGAATGACATCTTCAAAGGTGGTAGCGTTGTGCCATAAACTTTGGTGAGATTAGCCACTTAGGAAGAATCATTTTCATCTGCAGTCTCAAATATATGTGTAAAAATTTTTTATATTCCAGTGGTAGTCAGGCATTTACAAATGTAACAAACTCCCGTGGCTGTTCTGAGGAGTTAGCTGCATGTCCTTGAGTGCAAGCACATGTGCGTGGGTACACACACACACACACACACACACATTATATATGGAAATATGTGGTTTTTTTATTGGTGAGAAGATTCATAGCTTCTATTAGATTCTCAAAAAGCTGTCACTTATATAAAGTTAAGAGCTGTTACTGTTTCTTGTCTTTCTCCTACTTAATAAACCACATGCAAATTCAAGTGAATGATAGTTTCCATAATGAATGGAATAACTCTGATAAATTCTAAATATTTTACTCACATGATACTTTAACTATTCCTGACAAAAGACTTTAAAACTGATTGTTAGTTAGTAGCGTGAGCTACCAAGATTGAGATTTGCTGCTCTACTAAGCTATACATGTAGAATCAGAGAAGTACAGACTTTCAGATTTGGTTTTCAGAGTTCCCTTAGAACAGATGATTTCCAAATCTAATTCATGTAAAAAACACAATGGAACCAAAGTGTTATGCAAAGTGTTATGCAAAAATCCCAATGTATAAAACACACACGTGCACAAAAACTGCTGTGATCAAAGATGTCTGTGACCTTGGATAGTTCCTGCTCAGCCTCTTTCTCACTTAGCCCAGAGCGCAGAGAGAGAGCCACCCAGAGTTTTATCTCTTCTATAATCAGTTATTTTCTTCATTATCTGTTGTGGTTATTTCCGTATTTTATTAGTGAATTTCCAGAGTACGAATTATGTCGCAGAACTTCTTATGAGAGAGTTAGAAACTAAAGGTCTCATTTGACTCCCGGTTAAGTTTTGCTTATGTTGATCTGAATGCTCTCAGTGTTGATCTTTGAGTCAGATAGATTTGAGATGGAATCATAGCTCTGTCATTATTAGTTGTGTGATCTTAGACAAGTCCCAGAACTGCTTTATGCTTCAGTTTCCTTATCTGGGAATTGGGATAAAAATTAAAGTAATTATGGTGATGATGGCAATAATCGCAATAATGGTAGTAATAATAATAATGGTAATACATGCCCACAGGGTTGCTATGAGGTTTAAACGAAAGAGTGCTTGTGACAGGTCATTTTCTTAATAACCTAAATTCATTTCTGATAACCCTGCCTCTAGCTAAAAACTATTAAATATAAATATGGTTCTATTAATTTTAATGGGAAAATTATGAGGCTCTTGATTCCAATCTGAGGCATGGATTTTCAGATTGTCAGAGATAGAAAAAAAATATCAATTGCATAATGAAAAAAAGTTCATTTAAGTAATGAGTGACTATTTGAAAATAAATTAACATGATTTGTATGTAAAATTTAATGTAACAGAGGCTTGCTTACTCACTGAAGGAGTAAGGGAAGGTGGATAATGAGGAGTTGAAGGGTGCAAAGAGCTGTTCTTTAGAAGTACATTTTATTTATCCATTTATTTATCAACTTTACTGAGGTACAATTGGCATGCAGTATTGTAAGATATTTAATGTGTGCATTATAATAATTTGAGATACATATACATCGCGAAAGGAGTCCCCCATCTTGTTAACTATCACATCCATCACCTCACATATTTCCCTTTTTTATTTTTTGGCAAGAAACTTGAAGTTGTATTCTCTCATCAAATTTCAGTTATGCAGTACAGTGTTATCAACTGTAGCCACCCTGTCATACAGCAGATCCTCAGATCTTCTTCATCTTATAGCTGAAGGTTATGCCCTTTTACCAAAACTTTCCCTATTTCCCCAGCCCCCCAGCACTCTGGAAACCACTTATCTACTCTCTGTTGCTATGAATTTGACTTTTTTTTTAATATATATTCACAACTAAGTGATACCATGTAGTATTTGTCTTTCTCTGGCTTATTTCACTTAGCGTAATGCTCTTAAGAGTTCATCCATGTTGTTGCAAATGACAGGATACACACACACACATTGTTGCAAATGACAGGATGTATGTGTATACACACACATATAATTCTGAGTTATATATGTGTGTGTGTGTGTGTGTGTGTGTGTGTGTGTATGAAATCTCACATCTTCCTAATCCAGTCATCATTGATGCACACTTAGACTGTTTCCCTATTTTGGCCATTGTGAATAATGAGGCAGTGAACATGGGAGTCCAGATATCTCTTCTAATCCTATTTTCATTTTTCTTGGATATAACTTTATATCCAAGTGCATTATTTTTAAACCATTTCTTTTTTTTTAGAGATTTTATTTATTTATGTATTTGACACAGAGAGAGAGAGATCACAAGTAGGCAGAGCAGCAGGCAGAGGGAGAGGGAGAAGCAGGCTCTCCGCGAGCAGTGAGACCGATGTGGTACTCGATCCCAGGACCCTGGGATCATGACCCCAGCCGAAGGCAGCGGCTTAACCAACTGAGCCACCCGGGTGCCCCTAAACTATTTCTTCAACAAATTTTCAGCCTTTTGGGGCCATTGGTGATCTTGCCTTCAAACTACACTTAATAATTTTTTTTTAAAGATTTTATTTATTTACTTAACAGAGAGAGATACAGCAAGAGAGGGAACACCAGTAGAGGGAGTGGGAAAGGGAGAAGCAGGCTTTCCCACAGAGCAGGGAGCCCTATGCCGGGCTGGATCCCAGGACCCTGGGATCATGACCTGAGCCGAAGGCAGACACTTAATGACTGAGCCACCCAGGTGCCCCTCCACTTAATAATTTTGTAGCACAGGGGCACTGGGTGGCTCAGATGGTTAGTCATCTCCCTTCGCCTCAGGTCATGATCTCAGGGTCCTGGCATCGAGCTCCACGTCAGGCTTCCTGCTCAGTGCAGAGCCTGCTTCTCCCTCTCCTCTGCCATTCCCACCACTTGTGTTCTCTGGCTCTGTCTATCTCTCTGTCAAATAAATAAATAAAATCTTTAAAAAAATAATAATTTTGTAGTGCAGAGAAAATTCTTACACTAAAATAAAAGCTGCAACAATGGTACTCTGGAACACATGGAAACAAAATACATGCAAAGCAAATCCACGAGTCTCAGTGCTGCCCTGTCATCACACTTGCTTGGCATCTATGTGCAAAGCAAACTCATTTAAATTCATTCAAAATGTAACTCATTCAAATTTATTCTTCATGATGTTTTATAACTGGAAACTTTAGTGTCAAGTAAATTGGTGACTATGTCATTGCCTGAAGCCATAATGTTGAAATATTACCTCCTATACTATATTTATTTAATGTGTTTTAAGAAGAAAAAAGTCATCATACTGAAAGCAAGAGAGTCAATGTCCAAAAAGCAGTATGACTTCTCAAGATGGTACTTATTCTTTAATTGAACAGCCAGCAAGTGTGGTTAAGTGTATCCTGTGCAGTTCCAGACACCAGAGTAAGAGATTAGCAAATGTAATTATCTCCCTTCTTTCCGCACCCATTCCCTTCCTCCTTTTCGTCCCATATTTTTGCCATCTCTGGATGGTACATTTAAAACTCCAACTTCACAGAGTAACTCAAAAAGGGCTCACAGTTTCTGTGAACTGCAAAACAATGCCTCAAAACCATACAAAACAATGTCTCTCCTTTATCTCTGCAAAAAGTCAAACTGACTTCAAATCTGCATGGAGGCTGTGTCTTTTTCCTACGAATATTGAAATATTTCATAGGCACATCATGTTGTTTTCAAACATCCCTGTGAGGTATAGTGATAAATATGTACTGCTATTCAGATGAAGAAACTCAGTGAGACAAAATGAGCTGTGCAGGTTTACAAAAACTGGATTCCAACAATGTCACTGCCTGTCTGTATTACCTTGTTTGCTCATTTATGCTTTTCTCAGTGTGAGCACATTGAATAGAGACAGCAGAGGTTCAAACAAACATCTCTTCCCCCATTGGTATTCCCAACCTTAAGTTAAAATTACTAGAAGCAGCTGTTTGATATTCTCCCATTAGAAACTCACAATTTATTGCTCATTCTGCATTCTAGTCATTGCGTATTCACAGACTCATGTAAGCAAGTATCCACACCTAGGGACCTTCTACTTTTTGCCAACCCTGTACATTTGAGAGTACATCGATCTCCAATAGTGGCTCCTTGCTGCTGTTGTATTGAATGCAGTAGATGGAGGAGTCCTAAAAGGCTAAGGAGTTATAGTTTGAAATCTGCTGCAGTAGTTATGAGCATGTGCTTTGTAGACTTCAACTTCAGGGAGCATAATTGACTCATAAGGGTCCCAGCTGTGCATGCTGAAATCAATTAATGTGTTTGAACATGCTTTCCCTGGGCTACTCCTAACCAGTGATGGGACACAGCGTGAGTCCTAAAGCATGGTTGTCCCGGGGAGACATGGCCTGATGGCAGACTTTCTTTGGACTGGAGAGAAGTCTGATACTTCCATCCATCCTCCTTTCCTTCCCTCCTTCCCTCTCTTCTTCACTTTGGGACAGACTTCCATCCTGGTGTGACAGCTTTCACAGTCTTACTTGTGTCAAATAAGAAATAAATCCAGATTTACGTAAGGAGAGACTTTATTGAAAAAGACTATTGCAGTGAGGGGAGAAGACTAATGAATTAAGGAGAACTCTCTGACCATGAGAGTTGCAAGATCAGGCAGAAAAAGGCTTGTCTTTTATGGGGAGGAGTAGACAAGGCTAGAAGAAAACCAGGTGTGGCTAAGTGGGATGAGTGAGTGGTGTGGTCAGACAATTAATCAGGGAACATTATCCTCAGAGGTTAGCTGATTCTTGGAGGGGTTGTTAAGAAGGGATTGTTCTCTGTTCCTGTTCTCAAGGGTGGGCCAAAGTTCAGGGGACTAGGGGTAAGTAGCGAAGCCTGACTCAAGGTTGATAAAGTTCAGTTAATGGGCATTTTACCCAGTTGGGCAGTGGTGGCAAACAGTTCAGCCATTAATTTATGACACAAAAATGAGAATATGTAGTCTGTGTCTGGCTTTGTCATAAATAAACAAGGGTTTTAGTCACCAGTTCTAGGTCAAGGGGGAAGGGTGGTTCTTTGTAGTAAGCCATTTCTTGGAACACAAAATTGGGGTGCGTTTCTTGACTATCACTGTTTTCCAGAAGCATAAAGCTCAGGTAAAGTTCGGCATCGTCATTTGGTCATTTGGCTTCCTCCCCATTGTGCCTTATAGGTTTTTCCCTGAGTCAAAGCTTTTGTTCACTTAATCCTTTCTTACTGTCTGCTTCTTGGAGAATCTGGACTAACACGTGTTTCTTGTATGCCTTTTTTGACCTTCTCCATTAGAATAACACTATGCCAGTGGTTCTCAAATTTTCTTATGCATAGAACTGGGACCAGTTTGAAGATTTCAGAGATCTGGGGTGGGGCCAGGAAGTAAGCATTCAAGTCAGTTGTGAGAGTTCTTCAAACTGCCCGTTGACTAATACTGCTGAAATGAAGTCTATGCAATGTAGGAAAGGTTTATTTAATTGTATGTGAATGTATATGTTAATAAAGCCTTATTTTCATCTCTTGTAGGAATGTCTATTTGATGTAAAAATCCTGATTTTCCTTGACTGGCTATTTTGGACTTGCTGCCACTAGTAGTATAGTGTGATATTTTGGAGCCCTGGCTCTGGACTTTAGGTGCCAAGATTTGAATTCTACTCTATCCTTCCTGATTTTGTAACCTGGGACACGTTGTTTAACTTCTCTGTAAAATAGCTATGCCAAAGAATTTTTATGAAGGTTAAATTAGTATATGTAAAGTACTTACTCTTCTGCCTGGCACTGTCATGAGGTCTCAATGAAGGTTCATCATATTGGCTACAATTATTAACCAAGAATTTTACCAGCTAGCATTTGTTGATTACTCTATGGGTCAGGCACTGTGCCAAGTAAGTTGCATGAGTTGACTCTTTTAGTTCTCTCTCTGTAGGACAGAGGTTTGGTCTGTAACAAAGAGGCTCTGCAACCAAAACTCTCCCTTGCCTTACTCCTAGTGGTGCTTGTGATTATGCATTGTATTCATTTGTATACAGATCTGTTTCTTCCACGGTAATGAGGGAGAGAGTCCAGGAAGTAGGCCAGGGTATTGTTATATTCACAGATTAGTCTATGTCAGTCAACCCAAAATTCTAGTTCTTAAATTCATGAAAAAGAAAATTCCAGTTCATTAAGAATGTGAAAACCTTAGAGAAGAATTTATTCCTCCTCCATCTCCCTGCTCTCTCCAGGCCTCAAATGCTCCTCAGTCTACTCTTTGGAACTCAGTCCTTTCTCAGACTGAACCTTATCCAAAACTTATTTCTAAAAGCTTATTTTAATCGCTGTTTACCTAAATAATACAGGGTCTTCACTTCTCATTTTTTGATTATATACATTTTATCCTAGATGTCAAAAAGCTAAGAACTTAATTTTTCTTTTTCTTTTCCTTCCTTCTTCCCTCCTTTCTTCCCTCCCTCCCTCTCTCTTTCTTTCTCTTCTTCTTCTTTTTTTTTTTTTTAGAAATTAAGAGTGTTTTAGTTTATGTGTCAGCTTGCAGCAACAGATAAAACTAGAAAAATAGAAGCATAACTCCCTCTTTGGTTGTTGTAGAAATGTCGTTGCAACTATAGGCCATAATTCAACATGTACATTACGAGACTTCAGAGGAGAAATCTGACCCAGCAAAACTCAGGAGAGCTAAAAAGAAGAGACAAGGAAGCAAAGATCATTGCTTTGTCTGAGGGACATAATTGTTTTTAATCCATAAGACTTTTCAATTAATAATGTTTTATTTATGTATTTTCCTGGTAGGAAACTTAAGACCAAATATGCAGCCCTCATCATCCTACAGATATGATTTGTTTCCTTTGTTTTTCAGGACCTTCTACCTGAAGAAGTTCTCACTTTACTTTAACAATGGTCTTGTGTGTTTCATCCAGGGAAATTCCTTTCTGGTCTGGCTCTATTAATGCTATGGATACAATGTAGCATCTAACTAGCTTTGAGGTTACTGTGTTCTAATTCAGGGGGAGAATTTCATTAGTGAAGTTTTTCAAACCTATGGTAATCATAATGTGAATTGCACAGATTACTTCCTGCACCTCTGAGAATATTTCAATAAGGTGAATGAAGAATCATACTCTACAATTCGATGTTCTAGAAATTTATATTTTGATTAGTTTAGCTCATGATGTTGGGGAATTTAGTAGTTATATACCAAATTTAATGAATTTGTTGAGTCGAAATGTTTCTCTTTCTGAGTTAGGTAAATCTCTTAGATGCTAATTCAAGAAATCCACATATTCAGATTAAAATCTAAATCTCAGGAGCAAAATGAAATGAGCACATACTAATCATAAACTTGGGAAGGCATTAGATTAAGAGCTAAAGACATTAAATCTGTAAGGAGCAGCTGCTTCACACACACACACACACACACAGAGTCAGATAAGGAAAGTAATAATCACAATTTATGAGTATATGTAGTTATGCTATTTAGCACTTACCATCAATTCTGGAATGACATAAATAGTGACTGCAGATTCTCAAAAACTTGCCTTTCCAGGCTGTGGCCTAGGACACTTAAAGAAAAAGTACAATGCAAAAATCAAACAAAATTAAATATAAATAATTAAATAAATATACATGTAAATCTTTACATACATATATAAAACCATTATCCTGGATCCTCATTAAAATTATGGAGAAATTAGTTAATGATAATTTATTTCTCATTGCTCCTCCTATCAAAATTCACCTCTGTTATAATTGTATATATTAAATAATACCCAGAGGCATGTTAACATGGTCAAATCCATTCACTTGACAATCAGAAAGAATGAAGTGGGTTATTACTTAAGATAGGGCAATTCTGTCTTTTCTTGATTTCCTCTGACAACAGGGAATTTACCACAAGTGACAACTAGCTATCAGGCAAGCTCTTTGTTTACAACTTGACTGAAAGACTAGCTCAAAATAAATTCCTAGATAGATCTTTTGTTTTAGATTGGTCACCCCTGAGGTTCTTCCCTGTCCTTGGGGATATCCATATAAATAAAAGGGGGTGGGTTTAGGATTTCCTGACTTTGGTTATTTCCTCTCATATGTTTGACCCATCCTGGTCCACAAGCCATGTAGCAATCCCATGCTCTTGACATAAAACTAAAGGGAATAGAGTAGAGGATAACCATTCCTGGATGGGATTGATTGAGGAATTGGCTTCCTTTCACATTCTCAGCCATTGTTGGAACGTCACTGAATCTATTACAAGAATTCAGGAATGAGACCTGTCTCATATCCCCATTGAAACTCCTGGGAATAGATTTGTATTATTATTTTTTTGGATAGTCTCATCTGACATTTGTGAATATGGTAAGTATTCCAGTTTTATATTTAGTTTACTTATCTCCCCAGTATTATCTTGATATCCTTTCATCTGTATTTAAACTAAAAAAAAAAAAAGTAACTGATGGTTGATTCACAAGTGAGAATCTTGGCCTTTGCCCTATATTGATTTTTGAAATCCTTACTTGTCATGGAAGGAGCCATTGGCTGCCTAAAATTCAGTCTTGAGTTGAATCCCACTAAGTCTTTCCTGACTTCGGACTATCACCATTATCCCCAAATCACAGCATTTCCCTTCTTCTTAAAACTCCTGGGTAGGAATGTTGGTTTCAGTTTTTCTCCTTTGAAATCTTTTTTTTTTTTTAAATATTTTATTTATTTATTTTGACAGAGAGAGATTACAAGTAGGCAGACAGGCAGGCAGAGAGAGAGGAGGAAGCAGGCTCCCCGCTGAGCAGAGAGCCCGATGTGGGCCTCGATCCCAGGACCCTGAGATCATGACCTGAGCCGAAGGCAGAGGCTTTAACCCACTGAGCCACCCAGGCGCCCTCCTTTGAAATCTTGACCTTTTGGGAGAATGCATGCACAGGCCTCCATACAATGTTAGGATATTGTTATCTGAAAATCTTACGTTAACTACAGTTTTAATTTTGTGGAAAGGAAAATGGGTAATTCCTACTCCTAGGAATTCCTCCTTTATTAAAATCATCTTCCTTGACATATAAATTTATCTCAGGGATTACCATACAACCCAGAATGATTATACTGTTTCAGCTTTGTCTCCACTGACATTCTTAACCATTATGGGAGCACCCCAAGACTACTCTTTCTCATCTCATTTAAGTTTCATTAGAGAAATAGGTAATATTTTACTCTTAGTATAACTTCCTGATTTAAGTTTTGTCCTGTGAGATCCTTGCCCATTATGGAAGTGACCGTCAACCCTATAACCCCTAAAGGTCATTCTATTTTAATCTCATTGAAGGAAGAGTTGTGAGAGGATGTAACCAGTTTTTATGCCTTATTTCCTAACTTGTAAAATTATCAAATGAGGTTTATAAAACACAGTGATCATGGCTGCAGGCTGACTTAGTGTTCGAAAGGACAAAGGATGGAATATCTGAAAGTCAGATTGAGGAAAGAATAAAAACACATAGTGCAAAAACTAGACCATAGCTCTTCTCTCTTTTTAATCCTGATGTGATTTTTATCTTAGGGACCTTATTTCTTCCTCTGCATTATGATTTTGACCATGCCCATTCCCTCTATAGTTGTCAATAATTTGAATTTAAAGGGAGAAAGGCGGATGTCTCTGTTTCTTAATTTCCACACATGCCCTGGACGCCATACTTGGTTTTGACGATGGCCTTCCTTTGCATGCTTCTAGTGCTGCATCTTCAACGTTTTTCCCAGCTCAGCCAAAATAAGATTTCTATTTCATAGGACACGTCCTTACTTTGGATTCTTAGTATCATCATTTTCAAAAGAACTTCAGGACCACCTAGGACACTAGAGCTGTATTCGCCATGGTACTGAGGAAGGAACCTGAAGACAAAACCAATTGTTTTTTAGGAGTTTTCAACTTTTCTACTTTTATCAGTTCATGTTATGTAAAAGTGAATAAATGGCACTCTAATTATGCTTTCAGATGTTACTAAATTGGGAATGTTGCAAACTACAGGAAAGAGAGAGGAATGACACTACAGGGACTAACGAGGTTCAGCCCTGTGGGTGGATAAAACCAAGAGAACAAAATCACCCCAGAAAAAGTTCTAAGCAATTCAAAACTATGCTGTACTTATGTGCATATATATATATATATATATATATATATATATATATATGAATTTCTCTGTGCATCTTTTTATTACACTGTTTAAGTTTAAACACACAAAATTGCATGGGGGTAAAGAAAACCAGGACTGGCTATAATAATCTAAGGATGGGCGCCTGGGTGGCTCAGTGGGTTAAAGCCTCTGCTTTCGGCTCAGGTCATGATCTCAGGGTCCTGGGATCGAGGCCCGCATCGGGCTCCCTGCTCAGCGGGGAGCCTGCTTCCCCCCCTCTCTCTGCCTGCCTCTCTGCCTCCTTGTGATCTCTCTCCCTCTGTGAAATAAATAAATAAAATATTAAAAAAAAAACTTATAAATAATCTAAGGTACCTAGTGCTTCCTCTTTGCATTGGTTTGACCTTGAAATTGGCCTTTATCAAATAAGAAGTTCTCTTTTCTCATTTATAAAATGAAAGGACTGCATAAAATGTATGAGCCCACCAGTCTTTCAAAGTACGTGAATAAATATTTGAGTCATGGTTTTTATGGCAAGTACAGTATGGGACATGTAGTCATTTGGAAATAACTAGAAAATTAATTAAATTTTCTCTGCTGATGCTCTTATTCTTCAAGCGAGTGTCCCTTATGACTTCTCTACATCATCCCACTTTTCATCAGAAATTAGCTTTGTTCAGGCTCAAGCTATACTGATGACTTCAGCCTCACATATATTTTGGCCTCATGATACCTATGGGATGGAGGGCATTCTTGGGCATTATTTGAAAAAAAAAAAATGAGCACCAAAACAAATATCCACAAGTTGACCTAAGGATGATCTGTCTAATTATACAAAATTTAGTTGAACCCTGGAGAAATTTAGTCATTATAAATGTAGGTAGTAGGAAGTACCAAGAGACCAATTACTTGAAACTGATGAGAGCCGAGGGTTTAGGAATAAGCAGAGTTTCTGGGACAGTAAGTTCACTGATGGAATGATTCACCTGCCCCAGGAGGGTGCCACCCACAATATAGTCTGTCTTTCGTCTCCCTCTGAGTTATAGCCTGATGAGGTTAGGACAGATTTGGTTAGGAATCCTAAAGTTCTAATCCTAAACCTGTAGTTACAAACAATAACATCATAGAAAGTCCCTCCTTCCTATCACCTCCCTTACCCTAAATTTCAGCTTCCCTATCTAAACAGAAATAAGTTAGTCTAGATTAGTAGTGAGCTGTAGCCTCCAGGGGCCCATGGTGTTATAGGAAGGGACCTTAAATTCTTATGTTAATGAAGATGCTTGAGGTTTTGCTCTTGGGTGAGTAGGAGAATAACTGTGCCTTTAATAGATAGATACAGGGCAGTCAAGAGGAGGAATGAGTTTCAGGCTTAAGAGTGAAGAGTTTCACTCTTCACCCTGTTTATGTGAGAGGAAAGAATACTCAATTGGGAAGGAATACTTGAATTTTCATGCTTATTTAGTCATTTACCACTTACCAGCATTATGATATATTTGAACCAGTGTTTTCTCAATTGTTTCTCAATGTTTCTCAACTGCTACATAAGAATTATACTATTAATTTTGTTATACTATTTTATAGTATAACATAATAAAGTTCATATACTATATTATAATGTATACTATATTATACATAATATAGTATATTTGTTATACTATTTGTTATACTATATAACTATAGTTATTATACTATTAATTTTGTTATGAAGATGAAATTGAAAAAAAGCCATCAGATATCTAGGTGTTATCATCCAGGCAGTTTGAAAATATTCTTGCAGTTTCTAATAGTACAGGAGTAAAGGAAGAAGGTGTGTAAGGAAAGGCCATTATAATGGGTGCTTAGATTATCGGTGACTTTCAGGTATACGTGTGTGTGTGTGTGTGTGTGTGTGTGTGTGTGTGTGTGTGTGTTTAATGCCTCAGAATCTCAGCTGACTTTAATGCAGTATTATATATGATGACATTATCTTTTCTTTAAATTAATAGACCATTTTTGAGCAATTTATGTTTATAGAAAAGTTCAGCATATAGTTTTAATATACCTCTTCAACCCTCTCCCCAGTTTCTCTTGTTCCTAACATCTTCCATCATGTAGTTTGAATTAGGTAACGTCATTCAGAGCTCAAGAAAGTAGTCAGTGAGCATGGGTGCAGAAAGATGTAACAGAGAAGAATAGACTGCTCTTTACGATTAGTGGTCGTGGTAGGGGCACCTGGGTGGCTCGGTCTGTTAAGCTTCTACCTTTGGCTCAGGCCGTGATCTCAGGATCCTCGGATTGAGCCCACATTGGGCTCCCTGCTCAGTGGGGAGCCTGCTTCTCCCTCCTCCCCCCCCCACCACTCATGCTGTCTCTTGCTCTCTCTCTCTCTCTCTCTCTCTCTCTCAAATAAATAAGCAAAATCTTTAAAAATACATTATTGGTAGTTATCAGAAGAACAGAGAGGAAATGGTAGTCAAATAGAATAACAGGCCCCCAAGACTCACTGTCATTGGTAGCAATTGTTTTGACTTTTTCCTTTCTTTTTTAGTCTGATTGTGGGTTAGGAGATTTGAAAACTGAAGAGAAATAGCCCAGGAATGGGGCCAGGGCAAAGAAAGGGGAGAAAATGAGAAAGAACGTTGAAGAGATGAAAGGAGTTGATGTTGGAATTATGGCAGAAGAATTCTCCTTGCAACCAAACAACATATTTGAAACACTTCCACTGACACTGGATAGAAAGAATAGAAGTGGAAAAAAATGTGTAGCTGGGGAGGTAAGGAGAGTTGAGGGTGTTTAACTCTGTTGGCCTTGATTTTTCAGCATCCTGTGGCTAAGAAGGGGAGACTGAAGGAGGGGTGTGGTTACACAGGAAGTGTCTGGCTGAGGAGAGGGAGCATAAAGGGGATATGCAGGTGGACTATTGGATTCAAAGGCACGGGTAGGAAAGATTCTAATATACCAGAAAACAGAAGCTTTCCACCAGAGCTGTGTGTGTAGATGGGGACTTGTCTGCCAAAGGTGCAAGGGTCTTTTGGAAAGAAATAGTTTGGAGTTTGGACTCTGTCTTTCTAAGTGGTCTAGAGGAAAGCTTACTCAGGAGCTACCAATTTCCTCTAGTGCAGGCGATGACATATGGTCATTGCTGCCTCCTTGAGGCTGAAGAACGTTGACATCCATCATTCAAGGCTGGTAGGGATCTTCAGGATTGATGGCTCTGCGGGTCTCCAGGCCTTTTGCTTTCATTAGGTGGCATTTTGTCTTTCTCATAGGCTGAGAGGATGAGAAACAGAAAAAGATAGAAGCAGACTTCTCTTTGTATGCTTTTAGCCTTTCTCCCACCAGTGGGCTCTTGTCGTTAACTCTGTGGGTTGACTCAGGATCATCTCAGGAGTAATTGGTTCTTTTAATCTCTTTACAGTCTATCACCTGGGTAGCCATTTTGAGGTTGGTCTAGCTTGCAAAGTTTTGGGGGGCAAATCAGACCTCTCTGTTCCCACTTTCTTACCAAACTTTTGAACATTGCTATAGAATTCCACCACACCCCACATCTGTCTATCACCAGTAGAGACAGGAGTGAAAAACATATGTGTTTATTGATTTATTAATCTGTGACATTTTTCAAAGCAGGTATAAAATAGGAGCATATGGCGAGGATCATGATGATGACCGATAGTTTTTAGGGGCCTCATATTATGTGTGAGGCACGTCTTCATTTATGCTCACAACAGCAACACACGCAAATATTCTTGTAATGCGATTCTTGTTTCCATTTTTACAGATTAGGAAACTAATTTGATCCAAAAAAGGTAGTGAAATTTCTCAAGATCACACTTTCTTATTTGTAAGTGGTGACGCCCATCTCAAATGGGAGTGTGTTGGCTCACATTATTGAAAGGCCTGTTGATGGTCCTGTCCGTAGCCCAAGAGGGACTCAGAAGCTAAGCAAGTGTAATCAAAATTTATTTTCCCTCTATGTCTGGATTTGATTTCCTCTGTGTTGGCTTCATTTTAACATAGACTACTCCAGTATGTTGTCCATAATGGGCAGTTTAGCTCTAAGTTTATACTGTCCTGCTTCAGCATGTAATTGTAAGAAAACACAGAGTGCCTCAATCTCTACAGCTTCAGAAAAGACCTTGGGAAGAGCCTTGATTGACCAGGCTTTGGTCCTGTGCCCATCCATGATCCAATCACGGAGGCACAAGTGGAGTAGGACTTTGATTTAGTAGGTCACAGTTACATACATGCCTTTTTTTTTTTTAGAATTTGATATTTATTTAAAATTTTGATGTAAAATGTACATACAACAAAGCACACAATTATATATACCTCTGTAATCAAATCATTATCCAGATACATACATGCCTTTGAAGTTCAGGGTGAACTTCACACGAACTACATGGAATGTATTGCCCACTACAAAAAAGATGTTCATGGAAGAAGGGATAGAAGGAAAGAGTGCATGTAGGCAATCAAAAATTTATATATTTCAAAGTCATCCACTTTCAGTCAGATATTGTAAGATCCAGGATTTGGACACAGTTAGTCTGTCCCCACATCTAACACTATCTTGAGCAGTCCTTGTGCTAGTTGATTTGTGGAACTTATCTAATACTCTAATACTCTTACCTAATAACCTCTGGGGAAAAATATTATTAGTACCATGTTGTAGGTAAGGAATTGAAGTGGAGCCACATAAAGTGACTTGCCTGATTCTATGGAATTTCTGTGTGACCAAGCCAGGAACTAAACTTAAGACTATGTTGCTTTGCTTTTGGATTCCTTGCACCCAGTTATGGACATCATAATGAGCATTATCTGAATGCTTTTGAATGTCAGCAGGTGACTGGGGATGTAGTCTATATTAACTGATTTTGTTATTTAAAAAACAACCACAATATCTCAGTGGCCTTCAACATAAATATTTATTTTTATTATTCATGGTCTGCTGGTCAGCTGGGGCAGCTATGCTTCATGATGGGGGTGGAGTTCAAGTCTGCTCTTGAGCTTAAGCCAGAGTAGCAGAAGCTATCCAGGAGAAGCTCTTTTTCTTGGTGGATCCTCGAAATGTCAGAAAGCATCTCCTGCTCCTTTCAAGCACATTTCAAGTCTCTGCTTGCATCCTACCCACTAACATCCCATTGGTTAAAGCAAGATATGTGGTCCAGCTATGTAACAATGTGTTGGAGAAGTTCACACTGTCCACAGTGGGAGGAGGGAGTGAATAGTCTCTGAATATCAATCTAAACTACTATAAGACACTTTGAAAAAGCTAGAATGAGGGTCCTTAATTCAGACTATGCTATTTGTTGTTATTTTTTTCAAAATGCAACTTAATTGGAAAAGCATTGTCAACTAGTAAGCCTAGAAACATGGAGGTCACAAGTTAAATTTAGGTGTTCATAGTGAAATTGGCACCATATAATGATAAAACTATGAAATAGTATTTTTTCTATCTGTCTTTGAAACCCAGCTGCAACATCTTTACATATTACTGTCCAGCTTGGATATGATAAACACAATACTCTTCTGTGTAATTGGGGGGCAATATATTAAGTTTTGGGGCACTATTCCTCGATTTTACCTTTAACTGGCTTTTAGATTTTGAAGGAATAGTAAAACCTCTCTAGGATTTTATTTCCTTATCTTGAAAATAAGATGGTTTGTTTAGATTCAGTCCAGTGACAGCTTTGATTTAAATATTATAGAATGTCAAGGAATGTGCTACCTAGTTGGAAAGAAAACATATGAACATCTCATATATTTAATCATTATGTGTTGATTGCCTACTGGTTTGTGGTAAGTTTTGCTCTTAGTGGTGGGAATGTAGTCATGGTGGGGGGGGGGGGGGGGGGGGG